>JAMAKC010000027.1:0-479142 GCA_023628735.1 Trichoderma sp. PF4103
ATCGCTTACGGGGTCGGACACGGGGGGGAATCGCATACGGGGTCGGACACGGGGGGGAATCGCATACGGGGTCGGACACGGGGGGGTCGAGTGTCTACGAGGGGTCTACGAGGGCTTGACGGGGAAATGGTATCTACGAGGTTGTCTACGAGGTGAAGGATGGGGAGGGAAAGGGGAGTGAGAGGGAAGGGAGAGGGGATCGCTGAGGTCGCTGAGGTCGCTGGAGAGGTAAAGACTGAATAAGGATGTCGGTGGAAGAAACAGAAGGACAGAGCAATGAGGGAGAGTCGCCCTCCTTATATATCCAGAGCCTGGCCATACAGTTGAGCAGAGGGTTGTTGTGATGGGGACGAAATCGGAGACAAATGAAGCTTTGGGAATCATCAAAAGAGCTAAAGTGTTGGGAATTGAAAGGAAATATCTCCAATAGCTGCATATCAAGAGTTTTCGGAGACTGAGCAAACGGTGGAAAACTGTATCGTGTGTTGTGTAAAGCTTCAGGGGTGAGAATCCTTCCGATCTTAACTTCCCTGTCAATTGATATTCTCCGATTGGCCTCGTGTATGACCTTTAGCCGCCGACTGAATGAGGGGCATGTCAGCCCGCAAGGCAGCCGTGAAAAAACCTCCGTCAGTCATGCTTTTCTGGTGATTGTCTGTTGGGACGATGGGTAATTGCTTCTCGACGAGGCAGCGGCGCTGTGGTATCTGCTACTTCGAGTTGGATGAAGAATGCGCTGCTTTGGACGAGCCCCCTGTTCACAGAAGCTATACCTGGCGCAAAGAGTCGGGCATTCACGATGAGGAGCGATCAGAACCTCCGGACGAGCAATTGCCCTATCCACTGCCCGAGGCATGGCGAGAGTTTCTCAGAGTCGGAATCAAGGCAAAGCTCAGCATCTTCCAGGCATCTCGCGGACGTGGATGCCGTGGCTGCGAGTCTATCGTAAAGGCTATTGAGTCCGCCTGCGCCGACGACGGTGTGTTTCTGGACGGCAAATCATGGGAAGAAGACGTGCAGATTGCTTGGGTAATACCCTCGGGACGCGACAAAGAGTTGAGCAATCTCAAGATAGTGCTCACGGCAAATGTCAGCAAGAGAGACGCGCCTGATCGTGGCCCAGAGGAATACCATCTGTGGACTATCTTGATCGACGTTGACAGGGCGGGCGGCAACACAAAGGAAGAAAACTGTAAGTTCAACAGGATGATAGAGTTCGTTGAGGCCCGAGATTCTAATGTTGGCCAGATCATCCCTTCGCTTACAAGTCTCCGGTTCCGTTCAACAACACTGGATCGGAGACTTCTTTCAAGAGAATCAGCGAGTGGCTTGACGAGTGCAACTCAATGCACAAATCCTGCATGTCTGGTCCAGCCGCCCAACTGCCCAAACGGGTTCTGGAAATGACGCCTGACGCGGAGAATAACATCAAGGTTCGCTTGGTCCAAGATGTAGGTGGGCAAGAGAGATATGCATGCTTGAGCCATCGATGGGGAGCGTCAACGCATCTCTGCCGAACGACCGTTAATAGTCTGCCTTCGCATCTTGAAGAGATTCCTTGGGGCCTATTACCGAAGACTTTTCAAGATGCGGCAAAAGTCTCCGTGTGGCTTGGCATCAAGTATCTCTGGATAGACTCTCTGTGCATCATCCAAGATAGCGCCGAGGACTGGAAAGAACAGGCGGCCCAGATGTGCGAGATCTACAACGGCGGTTACGTGACCTTTGCGGCGGCATGGTCTGCCGATAGCGATGTTGGCCTTTTCAGAGAGAGTCCCTCGTTCACAGTTAACTTCCCTGCAAATGTTGGGAAACAAGACGCCTCATATCTCATCCGAAGGGTCCCTGAACACACGACGTGGGACGTTGCAGGTGTATTGAAGATGACTCCGGAGCTCCCCCTTTTGAGCAGAGCCTGGGTCTACCAAGAGCGGCTCCTATCCCCAAGAATCGTCTACTTCACAAGGTACGAGGTGGCTTTTGAATGCGCAGGGAGCAGCCGTGACAAAATTTGCGAGTGTGAGCATGTCCCGGGAGGCATCTGGGGAGGCGGCAGCAACGGTGGGGGTGCTGGCAGAGGCGACTATACAGACTTCCGCAAGCTGTATCACTCCGAAGGCCTTGCGACGTCGAATCTTGCCGAGATCAGAAAGCACTGGCACCAGATTGTGGCGGAATACTCTGGGCTGCGAATCTCGTTTACGTCTGACCGGCTTCCTGCTCTTGCAGGCGTCGCGAGGCAGTACGGAACCGCCCACTCGGCTGATTTGGGACGGTATGTCGCCGGAATGTGGGAGAGTTGCTTCCCTTCTGAGCTTCTGTGGTACCGTGCCACTCTGAAAGTCCATGACCGCCCTGATACCTATTGCGGCCCGACGTGGTCTTGGATCTCGACGGGAAACATTGCCGCTTATGCGACGGGCTGCCCGAGAATGTATCCAGACGATCTCGAAGTTGTGAGTATTGACTTCAAGCTCAATGGCCCAGACAAATATGCGTCTATATCAGACGCGGTCATGGAGGTTCGAGGTTACCTCGCGCCGGGGACGTTGATAGAGGTGCATAACCCTCTGTCGGATACGAAAAGCATACGCTTCGAAGGCGTGGCCGGGAACTCTTTGAGCTTTCACTACGACTACCCTGTAGATAAGCCAGGTCCAAAGCATATTCCTTTCAGAAGTCGGATCTATTGTATGAAGACGGGCTTTGTGTGGGGAGGGAAGCATATATGCATGTTACTGCATTGGACAAATCTGGCAGAGGATACATACGAGCGAATTGGCCTTGCTACGGAGGTGGGAAGAGCGGATCTCGACAGCTGGTTTGTTGGCTTTAAAGACAAGAAGACCATACGAATTGTGTAGATAGAACGACTCGACTTTCGTAAGGACGCGAGATAGGGTTGTAAGTATGCATGAAGAGAGAAATACATATCAGGGCTCACTGTGAGGTTAAGTGAAACGACCCCCAGTCTTCATTCTCTGCTTGTCTCGTATATACATGGAATAGACTATAGAAATATCGTCACCTATGCCACTGTAGACGCATATTTGATGTTGAATGAGCCAGTCTGTTTGGTGGAATAGTCATCTGGATTCTCCTCGTCCCCAAAGATCTTGAGCGCTCGCAGCAATACCGCATAATTCCCTTCTGGCAAAATTGTCCCCTCTTTTGTCACGCCATTGAAAGCGACCTGGTTGATGTTGGTATTGAGCCATCTCACTGGATATCCATACAAACTACCGGCGATGTCGACCCCCAAAACGTTGGTAGTATTCGCTGGTGTGCTGCCTAGGGGGATAATGTCTGCTCGCAGAAGCGGGATACCAGCATCCGCTTCAACACCAAGCGCAGGGTAGTCGATTGATGACGATGTAGAGGGTTGACTGCCCACTGTAGGATATGGTATCGTCTACGTATCGTTGTCGGGGGCTTCCTGAGGAAAACGTCCCGTGGTGTGGTAGATGAAGCTGTAGCCTGGGTCGATGCTTCGAGAATCTTTCAGACTACCGGCAACGCCAAGATAAGGAAGAACAAGGTTCTCGCCGTTGGAACCGCTCAAAGTGATGTAACCCCCGTAGACGGGGAGATTTGATGCATTGAGCCCCTGTGGAGGAGTTACTTCGACGGTAATCTTGGCGGAACTGCCCCCTGAAACTGTGAGCTTTGTCTCCGAAAAGGCGAGAGTTGCTGTAGCATTGCTAGGGGCCGTAGACCTTCCTAGTGTAGCTTGACTGGCCTTGTAAGCTTCCCTAGATAGAGATGGTATGTGGCTGATGGAGTAAGTCACAGCTTGTGCAGCCCCATTGGTGATTGTAAACTCCGTGCTGTTCACGAAATGGTCTGTATCGTTAAAGGAGATGCCTGACACGCTGAGCGACGTGGTTGCGTGAACGGCGTCATATGCCTGAGCCAAACCAGCGCCCTGCTGCGCCACGGGAGCCAATCCATCATATAAGGTGTCAGTGTCATAGTCAAGGTATTTCGTTTGCTTTGCCGTAGATGAGACCAGGCTCATAAGAGTTTTGGGGTCTTTGATCGACCTTGCCTCCATGATCAACGCGTAGATTGAGGCCATGAGAGGTGCGGCCATGGAAGTTCCAGAGTCGACGTAGTAGCCTCCCATCGACAACGGATAAGTGGAAAGGATTGAGCCTCCTGGGGTCGCGATGCGTGGGTTCAGGTCTGCCTCCCATGTTGGCCCCCAGCTCGAAAAGTCATCCACATAGCCGCCGTTTGAGTCGTTTGGGAAGAAAGCCGCGGCAGTCCCGGCAGATTGAGGCTCAACCATTGTCGCATACACTTCTGTGCCGTTTCCTAATAGGTCTCGCCATTCCAGGGCTTGCTGTCGGGGGACCATACCGGCGCCGAGAGTCTCTGGGGTAGTGCTGACGCTGTTGAGGCTGAGAATGGTAAAAGGACAGGTGGTTAGCACATTCAGAAAGCAGAGTGTCAAAGGAAAAGAGCAAGTTACTTTGAGAGATTGTCGTCAGGGTTGTAGAACATGATGTATTTTGCATTGTTCTGCAGCAGATTGTTGGCAATATCGGGGTCACTGCAGTCGCTCAGCTCGACGAGAACGATTTTATCGCCAAGGTCTGCGGGTGCGTTCTCATTGAGCGGGCTGCAGGCATTCCAAGTGCTATCTACCGTGGTATTGGGAGTTACAAGCCATAACGGTAGAGTGATGTTGGGATATGCGGGAGTTCCAGGAACCCAAACAAAGGAAGTCAGGTTATCGTAAGAATCGTCCAAGCTTGTGAAACCCTCAGTCCCCAGCAAAGGCGTCATGGTATTCTCTATCGAAGCCACCGCCATAACTCCTTTGCCGTCCGCCGGAGTCGCGGAGCTGAAGACAAATGGACCATTGTTGCCGTTTGCAATGACACAGGGGACACCAGCGTCAATGATCCGAGAGACCGTAATTGCTAAAGGGTCTTCTTTCCAGCCAGAGATGACGCCGACAGAAAGAGAGATAATGTCCGAACCGTCTTCGTACGCCTCGTTGAAAGCGGCAATAAGCACATCGTTGGAAGAGACGCCAGCGCAGTTCAGCGCCTTGTACATGCCCAGGTTTGCGCCATATGCCGCACCGATAAACCCTAGGGGGTTCTCCTGAGCGGCGATGATACCAGAAACATGAGTTCCGTGGCCGAGACAGTCTTGAGGGTAAGGATCAGGAACAGGCGTGTTTGTGCCGTTGAAGTCGTCGCCGATTAGGTCCTTTCCATAGCTAATGATGCAGCCTTCGCCGAAGCAGCCTCCCAGGACGGGATGGTTGTAATCAACTCCCGAGTCGACGATGCCGATGCGGATGCCTTTACCAGTGAAGCCTTCTGCGTGTAGTTTGTCGACTTGGGTAAGGACGTGTGGCGCATATCCATCAGTGTCGTTCTCAGCCGTTGCCCTTGCGTAATGCTTGGATAGTCTGTTCGCATTGCCAAGATGACTGTCTCTGGGCTTGGGTTTGGCATTGGCTAGGTGCTGAAAGTAGCGGACAGGCCATACTTTCTTGACGGAGGTGATAGATGCTATTCTGGTGGAGGCGTGATGGGGATCCAAATCGACCGCGTCTAGCTGGATGGAAGCTCCTTTGAACAACGAATACGACAAGTCCATTCTCTTGGTAGCCGGAAGCCCACGTGTGTGAAGGTCGTTGAAAAGCGACGCCTCATTCTCCTATTGAGGCTCATCAGTCTTAGTCCTCATTCCAATGAATATCTTGTTTATGGGATAGGCGGTCCACTTACATGGCCATCCTCATACTCAATGATGTAGGCACCAGGAACATAGCCCCAATCACCTACAGCCTGAGGCCGATCGTTTTTGGAACTCGCCGCATCCGCACGGCTCATTGCTATCACTAGCAAGCCCAATATGGGCAGCAGACGGAGGTATGCCACCATGCCGACGTTGAGAAGCTAGGGAAATCTGCCTCGCTTTTGGTGAGAGCAGAAGGGCTTTCATTGATCTGACATATCTCTTATATATAGCCTTGAGAGCAGCTTATACTGTAATTTCTCCTGCCAAGTTGGGCACGTCTCATCCGATTATCTCCCCGCATGCTGGCATGGTCAGCTTTCGAGCTTCCATTTTGGACCATCGATGGAACAGAATCCTTCTGATGGTTGCTCGTCGGGATGTGATGACCCGTTCCTAATGGCGAATGCCGTTGCCGTCTCCCCAGATCAGTCTCTCAACCAATTTGTACCTACCATGTTACATTTGTGTCTCCGTGTCATCTGACCGTCGCATCATGATCAAGGAGCGAGACAATTTTCCAGAGGCTCTTGTACCAACTTGGAAGTAATACGTTTAAATTTCACGCAGGGACAGATACAGTAGTCGCCTTTGGAAGCATGAGCTACTGTAAGTGTGTAACCTGCGCAAGGTATGGTGTCATCAAGGACTTCCGACGGTAAAGCATCTTATCAAATGTCACTTGATCTGTCGGGGATCATACAAGAATTTGATACAATCTTAGTTTTCACATCTGATCAGTGCACAGCTCTGGTGATGCTAATTGAATAAATACATAAGCAGGAGTTACCCTCTCATGCAGAAGCCTTCAGATGCTGCCACCTAACTATATATCCTTCAATGCTCATGATATGGCAATTGACTAGAAGATTGGCTGTTTACAAATTACACTCCATTCAGGTCTCCAGTACCAATGACCTGTATTAGTAGAGCGATATAGGGTAAAATGCACATTTCATAGCAGGAGGACCAAGCGATGATTCGAGTGTATACTCTGGGTAAGTTGAAGATTTCTCTTCCCGCCCATTCAAAGATCTATAAGAAAGAAGGGAAGCGTAAACTTCCCGCAGGCTAACATCAAAGAGAATTAACTCCTCGGCCTGGCTCCCGGCCATGCAGAAAGTAATTCGCAAATCGCCGAGCCAAAGCTCATATACAAGCAAGACAGAGTGTTACTTTGGCAACTTTGAGTGAATGAAACAGGACAAAAGTCTGATTAGTCTCCGGGGCACTGAACGTATCTCCAACGCTTGCATTCATCCGGAAAAGAAGCGAAACAGGTTGAAGTCAAGCTCCTCCCTTACCGGCGCCGGCTTACTCGGAGCTTCTGGCTTACAAGGAATCTTCCCAAACAGATACTTCCCTCGCTTGTGTCTCGCAAAGAAGACCTCAGGTGTATCAAAGACTCCCATACGAATGTCTCTAGTGGTGAGGTCGGCGGCTCTCAATCGAAGTTCCCTCAGCTCAGTGGACTCTCCCTGGTGGTTGGTCATCTCCAGATAGATGTAGTAGAACTTTTGATCGGCCCTCATCTGCGGTTGCTTCGGATTCGGTGCCTTATACTCGAGGAGCGTTACGGCGCAGGATCCCCTGAGAGTGCTGGTCAAGCTGACGGTATGCCTTTCGGCATTCCAAAGCACCCAACGTTCTGCTGGAGGTGGGCCGGTGTCTGAACTGAGCCGGAAGACATAGCGAAAGTCGTTGGGGAAGTCGGAATTAGACGACGGCGCGTAGGCAGGTAGAATGTCGAATTTTGTGACATGCTCCGGGTCGAGGCCGAGTCTCACCACCGCGCGCTCACTGTCTGGGGTAAAGACAAGATACAGGCGCTGCTCCTTGGGAATCTTATTGGTGATTGAAGCCTGGATCGCCTTGGAGAAGAACCCAACATTGAGCCAGCCACAGATCTCGTCGAGCACCTTTTCATTGATTCGAGTGCCCCGAGGCGCATCGTTAGAGTTGTGACCATAGTTGCTATGCTGCGTAAGTAACCATCTGGAACCTTGACTGTAAATGTCAGAGGAATGATGATGGACCTACTGAATAGCGACCGCTGTATGGCTATCTTTGTATGGCATGACGACGGGCGAGCCGCTGAATCCTTTGCCTGTACTAAGTGCATATTCCAGCTGGTCAGGCATGCAGTCCACGCACGTGCCATAACTTGCAGTCAGCTTGTAGCTGTTCGCAGACTCTGCTAAGCCATAAACGACGAGTCCGTTGTGAGTAAGGTCATCGTGGCCACGCTTCATAGCAAATCCAAGGCCCCAATACGGGCGACTTGGATCCTTCTTTACAAGTATGACACCATAGTCGTCAACTTCCTGCGCTTTCTCCTTGTATGCGGCCGAAACGTAGAATGCGGAAGCCTTGAGAGAGGGGCTCTTTGGGGATTCCGAGGATATCTCTAGGTCGTCTAGCTTCACATCGATAAGATTGTGGCCAGCAGTCAAGATGACATAGTCTGTGGGATGTGGTATGTTGACATAGAAGCCGTTCCCTTCCCGTCGTTCTCCTGTCGGCATTTGTGGTCATGATCGAAGCCCTAATTCATATTTGAAGGATATGTATTGACGAACCATCTTGCGTGAATCGAAGCCTTACAATCCACTTTTCGAGATCCTCAGTATTGAAGGATCTTGCCCCCCCCTCTTGCTCGGGCTCAAAGGGCTCACTGTCGTGGTCGGGATCCCGTTCTGCTGCGTCAAACGATGGAGAGGAGCCTTCTCCTCGCCCTCCCATCTTGCCTTGTTTTGATCAAATGGACAAGCGCTTTGATCGCCAATTGCCAAGATTGCGGCTGTGAATACTTGAAGCGGCTCTTTGAAGGTGCATGAGGCTGAGATGCTTCGGGCATCAACAAGGGAGTTGAGGCTCAGCATTGGGCATGCATACAGCACGAAAGCCTGCTCAACACCGAAACGACAGTTGACTGGAAAAACATACATCCTGAGACTGTGCCATGTATGGCCACGTGTATCCGGATCGGATGAAGGCTTGAATCCAAGGCATCTCGGTAAACACTCCATGTGTCACTCGCTGCGTGGCAAGGCGGAATCCATACACGGCGATGAACGCCTTTTACCAGCGTATAGGCCAATATGCAGGTAATCTCTCGGCGATGACATCTGCTGGCTTTCTACACGGAGCCCGCCTTGATTCGTTCAATTACGAAGAAGCCCGGTAATGTCTGTAGCCAGTTCAGCATATTGTTCATCGTGCGTATGTGGTACCTATTACTCAAGGATTGCCCCTGCTTAACTTTACATATTTTTAAGCCTTCCCAGGATGCTTTGTGACACCATGTGAGGCTCTTGACCTGTCATATTCTATATCATCCCCTTTCGCTTGTCGCCTGGTCCTGGTCAAGGCCATCGAAAAGGCGCCTGGACAGTGTAATAGGTCGTTCAGACTCTGCGCCATTCGACTCTCATTCACCAATCGCTTCTTCACATCCTCCACGACGGCAAAATGCCAGCACCCAACGACATCCCAGTGTCTCCGGAGGCCCTTTCTCATGAGGATTACACTGTGGGATGGATTTGCGCTCTGCCGAAAGAGAAAGCAGCGTCCAAAGCGATGCTCGACGAAATCCATGATGGCCTTTTGCCCCCCGGCCGCGATCCATACTCTTACACCTTGGGGTCGATAGGCAATCACAACGTTGTGATAGCCTGTCTTCCCGAGATCGGCACCAACTCAGCAGCCAGTCTCATTACCCAGATGAGCAATACCTTCCCATCAATACGATTCTGCCTCATGGTCGGCATCGGAGGAGGGATCCCTCCGCAGGTTCGGCTCGGAGACATTGTGGTCAGCAAGCCAAGCGGGCCATTTCCCGGTGTTGTCCAGTGGGATCTTGGAAAGTCGGAGGAAGCCGGCTTCAAAAGGACCGGTGCATTGGATCGTCCCCCAAAGGTCCTGTTGACGGCCCTTGCGGACTTGCAGATATCTCACGATCTGCAGGGCACAAGGATACCCACCTACATGACGAAGATGGCAGAAAATTACCCGATGATGGTGGGCAAATACACGTGGTCTCCTCGGCTCAAAGATCCAATGTTGGAACCATGCAAACCACGGAGAGATCCCGGTGTTTGGGTCAGTGTCGCTACTGTCATCTTCGAGATGCTCGTTGCTTTGATCAGACTGTTATCAGGTCGCTATGAGCCTGAATCACAAGATATGCCCAGCAAGCCCGATCCTGACAATGACAACGGGCAGCCTAGGGTACCAGAAATCCACTACGGTTTGATTGCGTCTGGGAACCAAGTCATCAAGGACAGTGCTGTACGAGATCAGATCAACAGGGACCTGGGAGGAGAAGTTCTATGTCTTGAGATGGAAGCGGCGGGCTTGATGAACAATTTTCCTTGCATTGTCATAAGGGGAATCTGCGACTATGCAGATGCTGGGAAGAACAAAGACTGGCAGAAGTATGCTGCAGCTTTGGCAGCGGCATTCGCAAAGGAGCTTCTGCAACATGTGCAGCCGGTGGAAGTGGCCAAGGAGCGTCCTATGAAAGATGTTCTATTGCAGCAAGGTTAGCCATCTCCAGTCTTGTTTGGAAAGGGTCTTCATTCTCTAATTATAGACAATTCGCAGTTCATGAGGCTGTCATTGATACTCAGGCAAAAGTGAGCCATATAAAATCGCAGATGGACCAAGATGAAGTGAACAAAATCCTCGACTGGCTTACAACTGCCAATCACGGCCAGCAACATACCATGCACCTGGGGACTCACCGGAAAGGGACGTGCCAGTGGATCTTCCAGACGAAAGAGTTCCAGAGCTGGCTCGATGGAAGCAACAAGATCTTGCTTTGCCGAGGAATGCCGGGATCCGGCAAAACAATCATGACTTCAGTTGTCATCGATCATCTCACTACTCGATTCATGCACAATCACACCATCGGCATAGCCTACCTCTATTGCACTTACAATCATCAGAAGCTTCAGACAACTGAGCAACTACTTGCAAGTGTCCTGAGACAGCTAGCTAGCAGGCGTGTTCCATTCCCACCTAGCACGAAAGAGATGTATGAGCATCACAAGTCCCACCAAACTTACCCGTCTCAGGAGGAACTTGGGGAGGATCTGAAAGCTGTGGCGAGTCTATACTCGAAAGTATACGTGTTCATTGATGCGATCGACGAGTGTCGCTTACCTTTTGTACGGCAATTCCTCGATCTGCTCTTCGAGCTTCAAGCCAGCTGCAACATCAACATCTTCGCGACATCGAGGGACATACCGCAAGTTGCACAGGCGTTCCGTCGACCAAACAGCTCTTTTCTCGAGATCCGGGCTCGTTCGAGCGACATTGACATGTATCTGGATGCCGAAATGCAACTTTTCTCGACCGACGTTATCGAGGACGATCCAAAGATTCAGAAGGAAATCAGATCGGAGATATCTGCAGCTGCAGATGGGATGTAAGTATGGTTTCTAACCCGGGCTACATTTTTGCATTAAAGGCAAGCCGCCTAAAGTGATACAAGAACTGACGAGCTCCCCTTGTAGGTTTCTTCTAGCACATCTCTATCTGGAGTTGGTACGACACAAGACCACAATCTACGATATTCGAAGCCAACTACAGAGTTTCAAGGTCGACGCTGGAACTCGGAGTGACAAGATACTGCTGAAGGCATACGAACGCGTCATTGACAGAATAACCGAGCAAGAGTTAGATACCAAGGACCTTGCAATGAGGGCCCTCTTGTGGCTCACATTTGCCAAAAGAGAACTCACCACCTCTGAGCTTCAACATGGCGTGGCAACAGGCAAAGCATTGACAACAGACGAAGCAATGACTACGATATCGGATGAACGACTCTCCAGCCTCAAGGATATTGGCCGAGCTTGTGGTGGCTTGGTGGTGTTTGACGAAGAGACCGGCATCATTCAACTCGTGCACTACACTGCACACGAATTCCTTGTCAGTATACAGATGAGCTGGTTCCCAGAGGCCGAATATGCTCTATTGCGTGCCTGCATCACCTACCTCTCCTTTAAGAATTTTGAGAGCGGATTCTGCGAAACAGACGACGAGTTCGAACAACGACAGACGAGATTCCCGCTCTGCAACTATGCTGCCAGCCATTGGGGAGATCATCTTCCGAAGGATGCGAAACCGAGCGAGGAGCTTCTGGAGTACCTTGGCAGCGCAGCAAAAGTTGAGGCATCGATTCAAGCGCAACATGCTGTGAAGCATTACTCGTCCCACGCGAACTACAGCCAAGAAGTGCCGCGATGCGTGACTGGACTCCATTTGGCAGCATACTTTGGGCTTACTGGGCTCACTGGTGTTTTACTGGAGGAGAGACTCACATATGGATGCGATCCAGACTCATTCGACAGCGACAACCAGACACCCCTATTGTGGGCAGCTCGGCATGGCCACGAAGAGGTTCTCAGTTTGCTGATAGACTCGAACGCTTCGCTTGAAGTGAGAGACAAGGACCAGGGCGCCACACCATTGATCTGGGCTGCCCGAAATGGTCATGCGAATGCTGTCCGGCTTCTCCTCGACAAGGGAAGCGCGCTGAACGCAAGGGACCATCTTGAGAGAACAGCATTGTCATTAGCCGCCAGCTCCAAGCACGAATCGATCATCAAGCTTCTGCTCCAGAGGGGGGGAGTCATCCATCCCAACGATGAGGCTGGAAAGGTGAAGCTCCTTGCAACCCGTCTGGAACATCATGCCGTTATCGAGATGCTGTTTGGGCATGAGGAACGGCCTTCATCCGGAGGCAATGGGGAAAACGAGATGATTCCCTATACTGCTGAGAGTCGTTCGGAAGTGACTATGCAGAGATTGCTCAATGGTGACGACGACATCTACAAGGTTGATCAACGAGGTCGAACGCTGCTCTCCCGAGCCGCTGAAATTGGAGATGAGCAAGTCGTCGAGATGCTGCTCAAGACTGGAAAAGCGGACATCAACGCCAGGGATCAACAATATGGGGAGACGCCCTTGATATGGGCCGCCAAAAAGGGACACCACAAGATCGTCAAGCTGCTTCTCGACGCGGGCGCGGATGTCAACGTACAGGAACAAAGAGAAGGAGAAACAGCGCTGACTCTGGCCATCGAGAGCAGACATGAAGCAACCATTCGGGCCCTCCTCGACAAAGGCGCCGATGTCAACAACAGGGATCACACAGATCACACGCCTCTCCACACGGCAAGTTGGCAAGGCAGCGTGCCTATTATGCAGATGCTGCTTGACAGAAATGTGGACGTGAATGCCCAGAACGAGGATGGACAGACTCCTCTCTTCAGCGCTTGTGCCTTTGGCCATATTGACATGGTCAGAATGCTGCTTGATGCAGGTGCCGATATCGAAGCCAGAGACGATGAATATCGCACGCCATTATTCTTTGCAGCAGCTCTGGGTCAGACAGAGATTGTAGGACTGCTTTTACACAATGGAGCAAATGTCAGAGCACGCAACAAGGATGGACGTACAGCAATGTTTGCTGCTATTGGGTCTGGGGAGATGAAGGTTGTGAATTTGCTGCTGGATGCGAGCCATGTTGATGAAGTTCACAAGGCAGATGAAGAGGGGGTGAGGCCAATCGATTGGGCTGAGGAGAATGGGCACAAGGACATCATACGGTTGCTTCTTCATCGGTCAAAGACAATCTAGATCGGCGTAATACTCAATACCTTAGCTAGATAATAATTATTTGAGATCGATACCAGCCTTTCGAGAAACCATTTCCTTGAGCTATAGAACACTAGCTGCTTTTATTCGGCTCTGAGGATCGGCTCCATCAACAGTTCCAGGAGCTGTCATGATATATCAGCATTACGAGGACTTCTTGAATAAAGTGACAGAAGACAGTAGGTTGGCTCACCCATTGTTCAAGACGATGCTCGTTATCTCGAAGGTCTTTGAACTCATCATCCAGTTGTCCTAATGACGCGCATCTATCAGTAACCGAGATACCATATGCAAGTCACAGCAAGTAATGAATAGAAAATGAGTGCTTCTTACGTGTAGTGCAGTACAGAACTTCCTTCAAGTCGGGTTCCGCGGATGTGGAAAGGTTCTTGATAAACTCCCTTGCGGCGGCATCTTGGCCAATTTGGCTGATCTGGAAGCGGACAACTGTCAAGCAACGTTAGATGTAATAATGTTTCAGTAGCTGACATTGTCTTACCATCCCTTCGATATCCATTCTCTGTCAAAAAATCACCACACTCTAGAATGACATTCTTCAGAGTATCTCGTGTCTCACTACTTCCAGGAGGTCCCAGAGGACAGCCATCAGTCAGAATGGAAATGAGCACCGGACGCTTAAACATCCCCTTTCGTATCGGTTGATAAACGACTTCTTCGAGGATCTTCGCCCTGCAGTTTGTACCAATCTCAGTCGGCCCAGCGTATCTGACTTTATTCAAGAGTATATCGCTGACTTCTTTCGGAGATGGTTTTGACATGATGTCCTGGGTCGGGGAGTTGATAAGCCGCAGCTCGATACCGGTGTTGTCTGGCACAAGCCTCGTGGTGAGACTGGTGATTCGCTCACTCAAGTCCGCCTGTAGCTGTATCCGGTTGTCTTTCTTCATCGAACCGCTATCGTCTACATGTAAGTAACAGTTAATTAGTTCAAACTCGGATGGTATTTCAGCAACATCAAAGAGAACATACCGCAATAGAGCACAGGTTGGAATAGTGCGAGACGAATCAAGTCCGAAGGGTGAGCCCTGCTCTTCGGGTCTGCTTCTAGCTCCACGGCTTTCTTGATGACTTCATCCAGGAAGCTCTCCTTTCCATTTCTGAAAAATTGATCCAGATGAGCCTTCTTGATGTATCTGTTCATTTCTTCCTTGAAATTCCTTGCTGATTTGTCTTGCTCGACCTTCTTCAATACATGCTAATCATTCTATCAGTAACTCACGTCGCCTAGTATTAGTAGAAAAGATGCAAAACATACAGGTGGAATCTCTGCCTTGTCATCACCACTGATCTTGAATCTCTTCTTGAGAGGTTTCAATCCACCTATTGCAGCCGCACTCATGCCGGCAACAACCATCATAGCAGGGCGCTTGTTCACCCACCCGAACACAAACACGATGAGTGATACCAGCATGCCGAGGTTCTTCAGGTGGCTGCGCTTCCTATCCTGAGGATCAAAAATGGCCAAGATTTTCTTGTCATTCCGTGCAGTGGCCACGGACATCGCTGATTCCCCCCTCTTATTTTCAGCCTTGGGATCAGCACCGGCTTCCACAAGAGCTTCCATCACGTAGACGTCCTCTTCGCTCCTGTACCGCTTGACAAGAGCATGCAGGGGAGTCGACTTGTTGGTAAGATCAGAAGCGATGTTGACGTCTGGCTTGCGAGCTAGAAGCATTCCGACGATGCTGCCGATGTGCCCCTTTGTCTTGGCTGCTGCAATCCAGAGAGGAGGGTAGGACTCCGGGACGCCGTTGGGGTTCGCACCATTGTCGAGGAGGAACTTGATTGCGTCTTTGTGGCTGGAGAAGACAGCCGCACCAAGGGGAGTGTATAGAGTCGCTTTGTCAACTGCGTCTATTTCCTTTTCTCTGCCTATGAAATCACTTGGCTTGAGGGATCCCTCGAACGCGAGGTCGACTAGGGACTTCATTGTGTGGTGAATCTTGAGCCAAGCACTATCAGGCAAAGTTATGGCAAAAGGAACAGAATCTGGTTGACTTGATATATCTCGAGGTCATGCCTTTTCAACAAGGAAGCAGTCTTATATTTATACAGTCTCGTATATGTATAATCACACTGCGGGATTGTCCATGAAATTCCCAGTATCAACCCCCCATCCTCATCAAAACACATAGCGTTTTGGGCTAGGTCGAGCTATATTGCGGCTCTACGCCTTGAGTGTAATTGTGCCCAATCGTCACCGACGCCTTGGAGCGTGGTGGAATGTTGGGCACTTAGGTCCTCAAGGCCGCGTCTACTGCAAAGTAGCGTAATCCCTTACCTACCTGTAACTTGGGCTATGCGAGTACTCCCCGGCCTATGAAAAGAATCTCGGTATCAGGTGACCGATATACGGAGCCGACAGCCTGGTTCAAATGCGTCATTGGCGCCATAGATTCGGTATCGCGTCGGTCGCTGATACCTAACGCACGAGAGTGATTGGCCATAATCAGCTTCGTTGTTGAGCCGCACCAGAGAATGGACCAATGTCTCGTTGCGCTTTTGAGCCACGTCGGTGATTCTCAGGAGAGTGTGGTAATCGTATCAAGAGCATGAGGAGATCAAGAATTGGAACACGTTCTAAAATATGAAAAGCAGTCAAGATGCTAGCACGTCATCTCGAGGCACACACACAGAAGCCCGACTCATGCGCTCAATCTGTGATTGGCCACATATTGTTGATTTATAAAGGCCGCGATATCCACCTTGGGCAACGACAAGCCTCTTGGGCAAGAGATGGGTTGCAATTCATGGAGCAGCAAGCACTTCAAAAACATTCAGGGTGAACTTACTATGCTGGTACTAGAACCTTCTCATCTCTACCTCCTCTTCTTAGGCTTTGGTTTTCCCGTAGCAGTGGTCACTACACCAGATGCAATTTTGACGGCAGACCCAGTGACCTCTTTGTCTGACTTATGGACAAAGACGCCGTCAACAATGTTGCCCATTACCGTCCGCCTTCCATTGCCATCAACGAACACTAGCTCATCTGGCTGCTGCTGCGTCTCTCTAGTCAGAGCGAGGATGAAGAATTCTGGCCCATCCCGCGGCTGTTTTAGTGTCTCATCCCGTAGCTTGCTCTTTATCTCACTATGTATGCCGGTGATGAAGTCTGCAACAGAAGCCTTGGAGAATTTTGGACACTTAAGTGGGAGGTCTGTTTATCCCGTTAGAGAATGAAAGCAGCAAGCAATGGGGTGGGAGTAAAAGGCAGGTGCAGACCATAGTGGATATTGAATGCAATGCTCATGCCCATCTGATGAAATGAACCATCCCGTTCCACGTAAGTGAGGTATAAGATGTCGTCCTGAACCTGGGCATAATGAGGGTTTCCCGGTACAGTGTTCACGGGGAGAGAGCGGAGGAATCTCCATCTTCCATCTCGCTGAACCCGAATGCCTCGTATGTGGCCTTTGAAGTCCTCAAAGAACACCAGACTATCATTGCCATCAACGCATCCGCTCAGTCTGCTCGAAGGGTGCACCAGGATATTCCCATTTCCGGCGAGGTCAACCTTTTGCCACTCATCTTCCCGCAGCGTGTAAAGCTTGAGCGCATTGTTCTCTCCGACGCAGAAGACGGAGCGCTGTAAAGCTAGTCAGGGCCACTTCAGCCATTCTTCCTGAGGCGTCTTTGAAGCTCACTATATCATCGTGGACAGCATAAACAGCCGGCGAATTAGTCCTGATATCCGATGCGATGAGGGTCTCGCTTGCAAGTTGAGATCCGAACCAGTGCCTTTCACTCAGTTCGTTGCTCTCCTCGAGGACGACATAGTACTCGTTGCTATCGACATCGGGTATGAATCCGCCAGCGGCCTGCAGGATTCTCACAATGTCTTGGGCCGAGGTGGCCATGATTGCCGTCAGACGTTGGGCATGGATGCCAGATGTAAGTGAAGAAAGCTGTGGTTTGTGCGGATACTGAGTGAGCAAAAAAATGGTCGAGCTATGATTTGCTTGAAATTCCAAGCAAGCTGCTGCTCTTATCAACTATTTCAGCCCAATCGTCTGTAAGGCCGCAGTGTAGAGCATGTTCCAATGCTACGCAATCTTCAGACCGAGGCAAAAGCGCTATACCGAGCCATTAGACGACTTTCACTCACAGACCACAGGCTTATAAAAGTAGAAATACTTGGTTTATCAGCATTCTTTGAAGTTCAGGAAGTTTGCTCTAATTTGTGTGTTATTGAGGATGTGCCCTCAGGGGGGATGTCTTCATGTTGATGGAAGTTGGCAATGGGGTTCCTTCTAGCGCCTCGCTTAGCTGCTGTAGAAGCGCTAGAACAGAAATCCCGGCGGCCCGAGATCCCGCTAAAACTGGGGCCGTTTGCGGATGTACCTTCCGGTGTATGGACCACCTCAGAAGAAGGAAGTAACTGCAAGACCCTGGATTTTTTGGTCGGGCTTGCCTTGAGAGTTCTCGACCTCGGGAAGTACGTTCTCTCAACATGGCATTGTTTTGATGTCAGGGCCAACTGTATCCAGCTCCCGAATACGAAGCTTGTCCCTCTCACGTATCTGGCGTGCTTCAGACCTAACAGATATCACTGAACATTGAACAAGGAGGCATGATGGGTTGCTCAAGGTGACACGCCGAGTCGACGCTGACGACAACAGAGCAGGCCAACCCTCTTGGCGGCTCTGCCCGTCGTTATGTTATGATAACGAAATTTGACTGCGTTTACAGGGTAGTATTATACTCTGATTTGTGACCCAAGTACATATCTTCCTGAACTTAGATAGGGGATTCATATTCACAACAGATCGATTGTCACTTATACTACCCCAAGCTGCGCCTAAAAGACTACCGACTTCGCTAGTTCCGACTACCAACTTGAAGATGTGCGCAATGTGTCAGCACGAGAATTACCGGAATAGGAACCTACGTATTATGAATCCCGAGCCACTACACCGCACGATACAATCCTTACGAAAGCGACCTCAAAAGGCCAACTACGTGGATTAGCGAGATTTTTTTTCTTCGATCTCTCAGACAATTAGGAATTTCTTACATAAAGGCCCGTCGTACGGACCAGACGTGCATACCATTTTACCTACACGCGAGTCGTGCGCCGGTGTTTTCGTAGTTAATTTGTCGACCGGTCTTATCGGGCTTTAACCCCTTCATTTCCCATGGGATAAGGTAGAGACATAACGAAGAGCGTCATCTGCTCGGAGTCTCCGCGGAGTCCTCGCTTCATTCACGACAGACAGTGCCGCTTTGGATCTACCAGCTTGGGCTGCGTATGCCAGTGGTAAATCATCCATGTAGCCTGTAATGGAATTCTTTTTCCGATACTTCGTATAGTCAGTGTTCTATCTGCCAAGATACAAATGTGCACTGCACCGAGTGGATGAAGACCAGAAGCGTTATTGTGTTTCCCATTCAGAGCTTGGCATCTAGAAAGCTACGGTCAAAAGCGCAGAAGGTTGATTGATTCGTACTAGCAGGTTGGTAGTTTCTGAGCCGGGACGGCGTGAGAAAGTCCGTGCGAAGAACGGACGTCCAGGCGTATTTCCATGGACTCACAAACGGGTCCAAGGGTTGCACCAATACATCCAAAAGCTCGGCTTTCAAGCAGACCGCCGACTGGAAGTCTACTGGATCCTTTTGGAAATGCCTGGATCAAAAGTATAGGGCTAGAGATAGCCTGTATAAGTTCACTACGCACAGTGTCCGTAGGTGTTGTATGTGGTCGAACATGGATAACTTCAACATTCTGCATGAATTGTAACATAGCTTGGGGATGTGGCTACTTCTCATCGTGGAAGATCTCCTACTCAGCAAGATCGCAATTGTTACTTCCGGCCCCACTGAAAGCAAGTATATAATATCACTCCAGTTGCAATTCGATTCCCATAAGATCAGAGTCGTTTCCCCCCGACATCAGAGTCACACTATCACCAAACTTTAACCAGCTCACTTTGCAACTTATCTCTTTTTCCCACGTGGCTGTTTCAACGAAGAGAAGATGCTGGACCTGACTCTCTTGAGCTCGGGAGAAATGCTCGCCTTTGCAAATTCCCACACGCTTCATCTCTTCCTTGCCTTTGGCTCAGCTCTTCTTGTGGCGTCCGCTGTCTACATCGTCTATCAGTGTTATTTCTCTCCCTTGGCCTCATTTCCAGGACCTTTCGCGGCCAAAGTAACCACGTTATGGCGAGCATATACTACCTCTCGAGGCCAATGGCATCGTAAGTTAGGCGAGTTACATCGTCGGCATGGCAGTGTTGTGCGAATCGGACCAAACCAGTTGTAGGTTTCACCTCCTTCCCTCTAAGGTACCATCTGTGGTGATTTGTTCCATGTTGATATGTATACCGTGTTGACGGAATCACCTTGGCTAATCATCATCTTCGAGTTGTTGTTTCCAGGAGCGTTGGAGACCCTGATGCATTCCGCATGATCTATAGTATGGCTCGCGCCCCTACCCCTATTTTCTCCGTCAGTCCATTGCATTTATAGTCCGCTTCACCAGCGCGACGAGGCAGATAACATGTCAAATCTGGCCAATATAAGACGAGTATCTGCTACTATGCTCCTTATCATGAACCACCATGCTCACTATTGAATAGGAGTCAGTGGCGCCTTTGTCAAGTCCTCCTCCTACGCAGTTCTTCAAGGATCACGACCCTTCGATCTAGCAGGCGAGCGCAACGAAAAGATCCACGCTGCCCAGCGACGTCTCGTGGCACGGCCCTACTCAATGGAGTCAGTCGTCCACCTCGAGCCGCAGGTCGACCGCCTCCTGGACGACCTGCTCGTCAAGTTCGACGCCTTTGCCCTCTCCCCAAACCCCATCGATCTTGGCAACTGGTTCCAGCTCTTCGCCTTTGACGTGATCGGTGCCGTCTCCTTCTCCAAGCCTTTCGGCTTCGTCGCCCAGGGCACCGATCAGGGCATGTTTGGCCGGATCGAACGCGCCTTTAGCAGCACCGGCTGGCTGATGTACGCGCCATGGGTTTATAGGTTCCATCAGAGGTTCATCTTGCCCTACATTGGAAATTTTCTGGCGGCCAATGATCGAAACGGCTACTTCTTTGACTTTGCAAAGTCCGAAGTGCAAGATCGAAGGGATAAGGGAGGCAACGACAAGGACATTGTCGGACAACTCTTTCAGACGGCACGAACCAAGTCCGAACTGTATGCTCAATCTTGAAGAACCCTCTTGGCGTTTGACTTGTTCTAACTGAGATGTAGAACCGATCTGTCTATTTCCTTCATGATGACGAGCAATGTTTTTGCAGGATCTGATACAACAGCCATCGGCCTGCGGAGCATCTTCCTCAACCTCCTCAAGCACCCCCGCGTCCTTGAAAATCTCAGGGCCGAACTTGACGAGCGAAAAGCGGCAGGCCAGCTCTCAAACCCAGTAACATTTCAGGAAGCCGAAGCATGTCCCTATCTGCAGGCCGTCATCTACGAAGCGTTGAGGGTCTTTAGCCCGGTCGGATTCACTCCCGACAGGGATGTTCCCAAGGAAGGCATGACTGTTTGCGGCAAATTCGTTCCCGGAGGTGTAAGTCAAGCAACTCCCACGCTTCTTTTTGCCACATTGGCTCGCTGACATGTTGATCTGATACTGTAAATCAGACCGTTGTCGGTAGTAGCCCTTGGGTTATCCATCATTCGCCCGAGATCTGGGGTCCAGACTACGAGGAATTCAAGCCTGAACGCTGGCTGGGAGAGAACACTAGCCACCTAAGTAAGAAACCCAACGTTAATGTCGACGAGCCGCAACCGCACAGATGAAGACTGACTTCCTTTGTCACAGAGAGGTTCTTCTTCGCCTTTGGAGGCGGCACGAGGACATGCATTGGAAAGAGTATGTGGCATGCAATCTACAAGACACAAACACAGAATAGAGAACTTGCACAAGGGTAGCAGAACAGCCAGTATGCTGACGAGGTTTCTCAGACATTAGCTGGCTCGAGATGGACAAGCTGGTTTCCACTCTCCTAATGCGGTACAACTTTGAGCTTGTCGATGAAGCAAAGATTACTGATGTCTGCAGGTGAGTGTCACTCCTGGTGCTTTGCGAAAGTTCATTGACATGGCCACGCTAACAAATCTCTTCATTCAGTGCCCTCGTCTTCCTGAAGGGACTCAAGGTTAAGATTACGATGAGAGAGACTTGAAGCACGATACCATATCAAGTTTAGAATGTATCCTGGAGAGAGTGTAGCGAGAGTCTTGAGGTTAGACGTATTGGGCCTTTTTTTCCCATACACAGGGAGATATCGACCTCGCTTCGTTGAATCGGTAGTCTAGGTCATCAAGAAAGGTGTACAGCTGTGGATTTAACGCTGTGAATATCGTTGAGATTGATTCTGACAATGGGGCCTGTGTGTCAAAGACCTGAGGCAATTTGACGATAATGCACGAAGAAACCTAATTATATGCACATTATGCATCTATTCAACTCTCCCCAAGCACTGCTACCAGGGTCTTTGATGACATCCTCGTGGAACCTCTATCGATTTGTAGCCGCCGTCAGTTAAAAAAAGGGAAATCGGGCACGAAGTAAAGGCGGTAGATTACCAAGCCTACGGTCTACAGCAGAGGAAGCTCGACCAACTTAACGAGCTTCTGTCCTGCTAATAGAGTCAGCCCGGCAAAGTGAGCCTTTGCCATGTCAAGCGTCTTGATGGATGTTTTTCTCTCCGATACTATACCTCGCTCAATTGCCCTGATACGAGTATTAACTTTGAGGCGGCCCATTGAAGCAAATCAGGTTACTTGATCTTTCTCAGCCCCCCAAATGTTGCCGAGACACTCCCTAGTCTTGGAGGAAGGTTTAAGGCGGTACGAGCATCGTGAAGAAGGCTCAGGGGGGGCACAAGTATAAAAAACCCCCTTCGTCCTGCCAATAATGAACAAGAGATCTCATCTGGCAACAAGTCCTTCTGCCTCTTCTTCTCCATCTCCCAACATTCGATAAACCACAACAGTCCGCCAAAGCGACAACTCCCAGCCAAACGCCATGTGCAAAGCACGCGAAATCCACTGCCGCACCAGCGCCTGCTGTCGGCCCATCGGCTGGTACGTGACGCAGCCCTGCACGCCCTTCATCAAGGCCAACCAGGGCATGCCGCCGGCGTACGACGGGAGCCGCGACGTGAACTGGAACACGAGCACCAGCGACTGTGGCGTCCCACGCGTGGTCTCAACGAGGAAGTCCACCTCCCGGTCGTGTCAGCCATGCTGCCGGGAAGCTCTCTGCGCGGAATTTTCGTTGGTGCGAGACTGGGCATACGCTGCCAGGCCCCATCGAAAGTGGTTGGGAGAGGTGCCCGGAGACAGTCTGCTGTGGCGGAGGACAAAGGCGAGGTTGCGAAGGGAATTCGACGAAGCTCATCCCCAAGGGACGAAGCGCAAGCGTATGGACGAGAGTGCCGAGCTGCCCACGCCTCCGCTGAGCAGAGAGTCAAGCCAGCAGGAGACAAGGCCTGGTCTATCGACATATCCCAACATGGTGGACCCTCATGGCTCCTACCCAACTCCCTCTGAGAGCATGGAGTTCATCGACATTGAGTCCTTGGACCCATCAAAGTTGACCATCCTCCCACCAACTCCCACCCCTGCATCGCCAAGCGGGCAAGACTAGGCATCTGAGCCATTCTGGTGCGACGCAGAGACTTCATTCTGCGATCAGCTTCTTCAGTGCCACTTCCAGGATGAATTCCTTCTCAACCCGTCTTCCCAAGGCCAATGCCCTCAGAGCCAGTTCCTCCAATTACACCACCGGGCTCTGCAACTGGAGCTCCTGTAGAGGAGAGAAAAACACCTCTGCGAAGAATTGCTGGTCGAAGAGTCCGCCCAAAGCTTTCACGCTTGCGGGCTGAGAGGATGAGAGAGCTCAAGGCAGCGCGAGCCACTCGAAGAACCCACTGAAGACGCGACTTCTGGTTGGTGCGGCTTCGAATACCTGCTTGAAGACAACCCGATGCCACCTGGAAGCGAATTCACGATC
This sequence comes from Trichoderma sp. PF4103, assembly GCA_023628735.1. Lineage (NCBI taxonomy): Eukaryota > Fungi > Ascomycota > Sordariomycetes > Hypocreales > Hypocreaceae > Trichoderma > Trichoderma sp. PF4103. The sequence continues at coordinate 23,423 of JAMAKC010000027.1, forward strand.
GCGGCAGACAGTGGGCACGACAACGGTCTAGAAAGCAGTGACGATCGCCAACCGGTCAACAGTTGACAGCAAGATGTGCTTATCAAGATCACATGGCTGGAACATCAGGTTGGCAATAGGGTGAACGCAAAGGAAGGACAAAGGGAGTTCAAGGATGGTGGATATACAACGAGGCCGTGGGCCGGTAGACTTCATGTTGTAAACTTACCTGTAGCGATAGCACTATTGTCAGAGTGTATCGCCGTTGAAGGATTATCTGCATAGAGCATTGAACAGAGTTATTCCGTTCTCTGGTTTGTCCGAGTTGGATTTCTTCATGGAATGGAGTATGGAATCACGGGAATGACACTAAGCTTCGAGCGTTTTGTGCCCCTGGAGTCCTATGAGAATCATAGCAAACATCTTCCGCAATTGGACCATCCCCTTCTTAGTTGTGGGCAAGTTAAATTGATTCAAGAATTCCTTTTGAAGAAGTCGACATGTCATTTGCTGCGTTTGGCACCATTAGACGTGGAGTCATGCACCAGTTGCCGTACTCGGATTTGGAGTGACTCACTCACACATATATCAGTCTATCAAGTCCCTAGAACCCGACTGTGGATTTTCTCGACCTGATTCTTCTCCAAGGCCGCTCCGGTATGGATAAGAGAATTTCCAAGCAAGTTTGACGTCTCTTCAACATCATAATAAATAGAACGCCATCATGCCCAGCATAGAGAAGAACAGAATCCTCCCCTCGCCATGCCCGCCAAGCAGCGATCCCGGCACCGTCTTGGTCGAAACGGAAAGGCTCATTATCCGGAGATACCTCGTCTCAGATGCCCCGGCCGTGGCTCTGGCCGCAAACTACGAACAAGTCGCCAGCTACATGAGCGACCGCTTCGCCAGCCCATACACAACTGCCGACGCCGAAAGGTTCATCCAACTGACGTTCCACGACGATGATACAGCGGCATACCCGCATGGAGCCGCCATCTTGTTAAAACCAGGATTTCCGGGGAATCCTTCATCGACAGATGCGCTTCTAATAGGCGGAATCGGCACTCATGCTTTGACGGATACCCTCTACAGGACGTGGGACTTGGGGTACTACCTCACGCCGTCAGTGTGGCGTCAGGGCTACGGAACAGAGGCGCTGAGAGCATTCACCAGATGGGTGTTCGAGACGTGGCCAACGCTGAATCGCATACAGGCTCATGTGTATGAGAGCAATACGGCGAGCCAGCGGTTGCTGCAGAAGTGCGGCTTTGTGCTGGAGGGGAGGGGAAGAGGGGCCATTGAGAAGGGAGGGAAGATCATGGACCAGATCGATTTTGGCCTTTTGAGAGGCGATTTGAACTGAATGAGCATTGATAGGGGAGTTGAACGCAGTAATGATGTGGTTATAGAGGCGTTATATGTATATACACAGAGTTGAGCACGGGGGTTGAGGTCATGCCGGGTCATCAGTCATTGTGGCTCCATTTGCATATATTACCTCACGAAGTTGAGCGCGATTGAAGTAGAATTGCTGTGATATAAGCCAACATGCAATCATATCTCATCAACTCGTGATATCAATTTCATACACCCAATATTGAAGAGACTTAAAGAGCATCAATCAAGCTCCCATCTATTCACGGTCCAATATATATCGCCACAGGTCGATGAGGCAACGACAAGAGGCAATTTGCCAATTGCAGCGCGCTGATTGGCCCTCGGCGCAAAAATAATACTCCGGGCGCCCCCCACCATCACGGAACTGCAAGCTTCCCCGATTCTTCGATCCGGGACATTGACGGGCCACGAACCTGCCAGGCGACCATCTTCCGTCCGAATCCAAGCCATTGAACTCGGGCCAGCAGAGGCTCCTCTGGGGATTGGATCATCGTCTTCGCCGCCTCAGCCTCGCGTCTCTTCTTCCGCCCCGGTCCGCCCGCAATGGCCGCCGTCCACAGACTCATTGGCCAGAGTGCCAGGCGCCTCTGCCTTCGCCCTGCGACGGCGACCTCCTTCGCCGCTCGCCCGTTCTCAGCCTCTGCCGCCCGACGATATGCCACGCCCGAGCATCAGGGCACGCGCATCGTGCCCACCGACGAGCACTTCAACTCGACCGGCGACATCTACGGCTACCCGACCCGGCCCCAGCCCTCGAGCTCCGACAAAAAGCCGCGCGACGAGAACAGCGTCGAGGGTCGCAAAGTCAGGCACTACACCGTCAACTTCGGCCCCCAGCACCCTGCCGCCCACGGTGTTCTCCGGTTGATTCTCGAGCTCAGCGGTGAAGAAATCGTCCGAGCCGATCCGCATGTCGGCCTGCTGCACCGAGGAACGGAGAAGTTGATCGAGTACAAGACGTATCTGCAGGCCCTGCCCTACTTTGACCGTCTCGACTACGTCTCCATGATGACCAACGAGCAATGTTTCTCGCTGGCCGTCGAGAAGCTGCTCAACATTGAGATCCCCGACCGCGCCAAGTACATCCGAACCTTGTTCGGCGAGATCACCCGTATCCTGAACCACCTCATGTCCGTCCTCTCACACGCCATGGACGTCGGTGCCCTGACGCCTTTCCTGTGGGGTTTCGAGGAGCGAGAGAAGCTCATGGTATGCGAATCCGAAGCAAATAGAGAGGGGACCTGAAAAGCTAGGACTGAGTTGGTGGGGACTAATTCTGTGTTACGCATAGGAATTCTATGAGCGAGTCTCTGGTGCTCGTCTGCACGCCGCCTACGTTCGTCCCGGAGGTGTCCACCAGGATATCCCCATTGGTCTTCTCGACGACATCTACCAGTGGGCTACACAGTTCGGTGACCGTATCGACGAGACCGAGGAAATGCTTACCGACAACCGCATCTGGATCGAGCGTCTGAGGGGTGTTGGTGTGGTCTCCGCGACCGATGCCCTGAACCTGTCCTTCACCGGCGTCATGCTCCGCGGTTCCGGTGTCCCCTTTGACATCCGCAAGAGCCAGCCGTACGACGCCTACGACAAGGTCGAGTTCGACGTCCCCGTCGGCGTCAACGGCGACTGCTACGACCGATACCTGTGCAGAATGGAGGAGTTCCGACAGTCCCTGCGCATCATCCACCAGTGCCTGAACCAGATGCCCGCCGGCCCCGTCCGCGTCGAGGACTACAAGATCTCGCCCCCTCCCCGAACCGCCATGAAGGAGAACATGGAGGCCCTGATCCACCACTTCCTGCTCTACACCAAGGGCTACGCCGTGCCCCCTGGCGAGACGTACTCCGCCATTGAGGCGCCCAAGGGCGAGATGGGCGTCTACGTCGTCAGCGACGGCAGCGAGCGCCCTTACAGGTGCCACATCCGCGCTCCTGGCTTTGCTCACCTGGGTGGTTTCGATCACGTTGCCAAGGGACACTTGCTGGCTGATGCGGTCGCTTTAATCGGTACCATGGATCTCGTGTTTGGTACGTATTTCACTAAAACCTGTGAATATTCACTTGAGACACGGTTTTGCTAACTTGATGACAACAGGTGAGGTTGATAGGTAAAACGCAAGGGGGGAAAGGCAAAAAACATTAGATTCCGTTTTCCTTTTTGTCTGTAGCCATAGTTGACTGGGAGAAAGTCGTAAATACTCTCAAAACCTTTTGTCATGTTCATATTCGGTGGCTCTCTAGGAGTTATTCTTACAATACGCGTCTTGAGGCTGTGATGTTGATATGGTTGGTATTATTACAGTTACGCTAACCCTCTATCACGAGGAGGAAGCATCCGATGACATGAAGCCTAAGAGCTGCAAAGCATCTACTCTCATACCCTCAGCCCCCGACCAGAAGCCTGCTCCATGAAGAAATTCTTCAGCGGGCCAAGGGCGTTGGCAGCCTTCAGTCCCAGCGATCTGAGGGGGATCAGGGGCCCGCTCTCGACGGAGTACAGCTTGTGAAGCTTATCGCATACCCCCATCAATACATGATTCGCCGCGTATCTCTCGCTGTTATACGACTCAAGCGACATTTGCGTGCCCAGGTCCTGGCCATGCGTAACGGCATACTCAATCGTCTTGACCAAGCTCTGAATATCGCCCTGGCCCTGGTTGAGGCCCTGTCCAGCGAGCGGGTGGACGGTGTGCGCTGCGTCGCCGACGAGAGCGATGCGCTCGCCGATATAGGTGTCCGCGTGGCGGAACTTCAGGGGAAACGATGCGACGCTGCCTTCTTGCACTCCAACGACCATCTGCGGGACGGCTTCGGGGTCAAAGTGCGTGTGCTGGGTTCGCCATGCGAGCTCGTCGTCCTGCCCCGTGGTCTGGGTGTGCATGTAAGCCAGGTCGACAGGACTCAGGCGGAACGCAGCGTTGATCAGCGCAATCAGGTCCTTGGGGGCCAGCTTCTTCAGCAGCGCGGCGTTCGCAGGCGTAGTTGACCAGACCAGCGTCGCGTGGTTTCCAGGCAGCGGAAGCATGGCAACCGGTCCTGTCGGCAGGAATCGCTGATATGCCGTCTTGCGGTACTCGCCTCCCCAGCCATCACCTTCCAACTCCAGCGTCGCGACAACTCCATGTCTACCATAATCCCAGCCGCGGCTTTCAATGCCCGCGAATGATCGTACGGGGCTGTTCGCTCCATCAGCGCCAACAAGGAGTCGTGCTGCAAGAGACTTTCCGCTCTGCAAGTGCACGACAGGCCACTCCCTCAGATCGAAGTCCTCAGTTTCCTCCCCAAAGGCAATCTTCTCCACCCTCGAATTATCAAAGACGTCCACCCCGCCAAGCTCCTTGATCCTCTTCAACAGCCCCGACGTAACGTTCAAGTTCTCAGCCATGTACGCAATGACGTTCCCCTGACTGGCGTACGAGCCAGGCTGCCAGTCAAACTCGATGCGCGCATCCGTCACGCCGTCCCAGACCTGCATCTCGTGGAACTCCTGGATGCGGCTGCGCTGCATGTGCGGCCATGCGCCGATGGTGTTGAGGAACTGGGCTGTCGTGGGCGTGAGGGAGCTGCAGCGGTTGGAGAACTGGGTGGGCGGGAGGGAGAAGGAGGCTGTTTTGGAGAGGTCCTGGGCTTCGATGAGGGCGACGCGGAGGCGGGAGGTGGTAGGATTGGCGCCTGCATGGTGGTGAGGTTAGCATCAGAGTTATATCTGCCGGTAGGGTCTGAGTATGCTTGTTTCCTTACGGAGTGCTGTAAGGAGACTCAGCCCGGCTGGGCCACCTCCAATGCAAACGACATCGTAAATGTCGTGGGACGGCGAAGAGGCCGTGGCATAAGACCTCCGGTAGGAGCTCGAGCTGCGCGCCTGGCGGGAGCAGCTGCGGCATACAAACCGAGGGCTCGCGAACAAGGCCCGATTTGACGCCATCGTGGAGAGACGGGAGGTGACTTCAGCCTTCAATGGCAGATGCGACAGATCGGCATCTCGTCACTGATCTGGTTGGAGCTGCAGCATTTCCATCACCAAACGGCATCCATATGACGGAAAGTCGCCGTGGCGGGGTGTGGCGACGACGGGTGTGGCTGTGGCTGTGCAAGCCACACTTGCGAGATGCACACAAGCAAAGTCAAGCAAATCAACGAGCAGCAGATTGGCGACCAACACACGGCCGAAGCCTGTCAAACAATGTGGGAACCAATCGTCTTTTTTGCTTCCCAATTTTTTCCCAATTTTTCTTCCTCTTCTAGGCTCCAGACGTTGCCACAGACAACGGCGCTACCTCGTTGCGTCAGAGGAGAGGAATTTCACGGGCCTAGAGTAAGGTAATAGCTTCGACGGCCAGCTCAACAATCACCACACTTTTGCTCCTTACACACAACAGCTTCAAATTCGACGCTGCGTCAAGGATTCAATTTCTCGACCAGGGTGTGAGACTACGAACTAGTTTCACCTTCTGGCGGGACCCCGGCTGTCTTTTTCCTCTGAACCCGGTCGATTTGTTTTGAACGCTGGCCGGCTGTTTTATTTCCAGCTAGCTGTCAAGTTCCCGAGACAAACGCCGATTTTGCATCGCATTCCTTTCTTGCGCCTCAGAGCCAATTCGCTTTGATATTTGCTTGACGCTTCTTCTGTCCTTCCGCACATCATATTGAATCATCTCCTACTTCCACAACCCTCAAGCGCAAAAGCTCGCGAAAGCCGCCGAGCACCATGGCAGACGCAGACGACTATCTCCAGGACGGCTTCGACCCGCGCAGCGTCACCGTGCCGCGCCTGCGCTCGATCCTCGTGACGCACAACGTCGAGTATCCCGCGACGGCCAAGAAGCCGCAGCTCGTCGAGCTCGTCGAGAACCACGTCCTGCCGCAGGTCGCCAAGCTGCGCGCCCAGCGCGCCAAGGCGAAGCGCTCCAGCTCGGGCATCGTCAACGCCGGCAGCCCCGAGGACAACGGCAGGTGGGAGGACCACGGCCTGGAGCCCACGCCCGTCAGCAAGCCGCGTCGCTCGGCGTCGCCCCGGAAGGCATCGGCTCGCGTTAAGAGGGAGGACGATGACGGGGCCGCGACGACGACGCCGACGCCGACGTCCTACAAGAGCCAGGCGAAGCGCAGCGCGCGATCCGCCAGCCGGTCCAGTCGCCAGCCGTCCCACTATGACGAGGACGAGGCGCCGCAGTCCGAGGCGCCCAAGTCGACGCGCCGCTCTCGCTCGCGGAGATCTGCCACGCCCAAGATTAAGAACGAGCCCGAGGCAGAGGAAGAGACCCCCGTCAGCTCGCATTACGCGCCTACGCCTTATTCTGCTGCCACGCAGTACGCTACGGCTCATAACACTCCGTACGCTCCTGCTACGCCTTTCGGCGCCACGCCCTACTATCCCGCGCATCAGAGCCCCCAACAACCTTCATCCGCCACTGCGTACGAGGAAGAAGAAAGCGTCTTTACCGACGATAACCCGTTTCAAAGGGGCTCTCCCGCCCTCAAGACGCCCAGCCGGAGACGATTCGGCGACGATTTCGCTAGAGGCGAAAGGCCCTCTCGACTACGGGAGGAGTATATCGAGCCTCTATCCATCCCACGGCCGTCTACCGCCGCGAGACCATCGTACGAATTGTCCGCTCGTAAGCCGAGACACGAATCGCCCGACTACTCCGTGGACGCCGGCGAGGAATTCACCCCCGACGCGCAGCTCGAGCTGGAGGAGGAGGCGGCGAGGAGGGGCCAGACCACCGTTGTGCCCAGAAGGCAAAAGCAACCCCGCCAGACGAACCTCAAGACGCCCTTCTTCGTCCTCTTCATGTCTCTGCTTGGCGTCTACCTGGCATGGTATCGACAGGAAAAGATTGCCGTTGGCTACTGCGGTCTCGGCCGGCCAGCAACGCAAATCATCCCGCCTGAGCTCCCCGTGCCCGACATCCTCTTGCCATTGGTCGAGCCCCAGTGCGAGCCATGCCCTGCACATGCGTACTGCTACGAGGACTTTTCCGTCCGCTGCCACAGCGGCTTCGTCCTCAAGCCTCACCCCCTGTCCTTTGGTGGCCTCGTCCCGCTTCCCCCCACCTGCGAGCCCGATGGCGAAAAGGCGCGACGCGTCCAGGCTGTTGCCGACAAGGCTGTTGAAGAGCTGAGACAGCGCCGCGCCCAGTACGAATGCGGCGATGATTCCGGCTCCAAGATCGACTCTCCCTCCATTGCGGAGGAGGACCTCAAATCGTCCGTGAGCAGGAAGCGCAACAAGAGGCTCAGCAGCGATGAATTTGAGGACCTCTGGGCGGCCGCCATTGGCGAAATCACCGACCGCGACGAAGTGATTGTGGAAATGGTCACGACCACGTAAGTTTATACAACTTTCTCTTATCAGCGGGAAATCCTTGGGTTATGGCTTCGGTCGTCAACCCAACTCCCCCCCCCTTATTTCAAACTACTCGCTTTCTGACACAGCAGCTAATCAGAGCCGCTCCTGTTGATCCCACAGATCGCCCGGTTCCCCCGATGTTTCAAACCGCAAGCTTTCGTCCAGCTCTCTCGCTCGCCTTCCGCTCGGCTGCGCGCTCAAGCGCTCCGTCCGCCTCGGGCTGGCAAGACATCGACTCCCAATTGGACTTTTAATGTCCGTCGTGCTCGCGGTGCTGTACCTGCGCGCGCGGTACCGCCAGCACCGGATGGACGCGGCGCAGGTCCCCGCCCTCGTCGACCTGGTGCTGGAGAGGCTGGCGAACCAGAAGGAGCTGGGCGAGGAGGACATAGACGACCCCTGGCTGTTTCTGCCGAACCTGCGGGACGACGTGCTCCGCTCCGTGCACAAGGTCGCCGAGCGGGAGCGCATCTGGCAGAGGGTCAAGAAGGTCGTTGAACAGAACAGCAACGTCCGTACGGGCCAGCGAGAGGGCCGGAGCGGCGAAGTCGGTCGCGCGTGGGAGTGGATCGGGCCTATCCATGGCGATGGCGTCAGGAGGAGACGCATCAGCGGCCGGTGGGCGCGGGATCAGATTGCTGATCTGCCTGAGTCGACGACGACGCCTGCTACGAATACGGCGGTGGAGAGCAAGAAGTGGACTGAGTCGAGGCCGATTTTCTAATGGGGGGTTTTTTGTGTTTCTCTGATTGGGGTGCTGGTTCTTGTGTGTTTTTTTACTTGCCTTGTTCGCGAGAACTTGGGGTGTATGTTATGGGTAAAGATGAGGGAGGCTTTTCAAATTCCTTTGCTCTTTTTCTTGGTCCAAACCGCTGTATCTATCTTTATGTTGTCAAGATATGTTTATAATGTGCGCGTGTGTTTATTTACTGGTGGTTTGGGTAAGGTAGGTAGGGTTACTGGGCTGGTAGATATGAGGTTCAGGGTTAGGTAGTATCAATGAAATAACATGGGATAAGAAAACAGCCCCTTTTCACTTCTTCCACCTCTTCCCGACTGCCTTACTACTGCAAGATGACTACTGACATCATTTCGTGTATATGTACTTTTGTTTCATCTTCTGGATCATCTAGAACATACAGAATATATTACACCCACGATTCTCCACCCATTTGCCTTGCAGCTGAGACATCATGCACTAATCACCTCAGTCAAAGAATCCTTCATGACGAAGTATATCGACTAGTAGTGTCTGATTGATTTGGGCTAATGCACAGGTGCTATTATATGCACAGGGGGGAAAGGGTTTCTGCTTTCGAGAGACAAAGGGAAGGAAAAGTTTGCGGCGACCTTGAATCTAGACTCTAGTAGCATTGTTTTTTTGTTTCTCGTGTCATCTAATTTAGGCCTTGGCGGAGGAGACGATCTCTGTTAAAACGATGTGTCAGTAACAATACTACATACGAAAAAAGGCTCAGGGGGATAACGCACTCTCGACGTCGGCAACGCTCTGCTGCAGAATCTGCTGCAGGACCTTGGGGTTCTCGAGCTCCTTCTGGACCTTGGCGATGACGGCGGCAGCCAGCTCCTTCTGCTGGCGCTGCTTGACCTGGCCCTCGTAGCGGACCCAGGAGTCAAGGACGGCCTTGGCCTCGGCGGCCAGGGCGGTCTGCTGCTCGAGCTCGAAAGCCCTGGCCTCGAGCTGGGCAGTCTCCTGTTATAGAGCATCAATATGACGTTGTCCCTGTATACATCGGCTTGACATGGATCATCATCCTCGGGGCTGTCCATACCTTGGAGACCTCAAAGAGGGCCTTGGTGATGTCGACAACGCCGCTCATCTGCTTGACGTCCTCAATGCGGGTCTTGACGGCCTCGGTGTGGTCGGCGCGGGCGCTGTTGAGGATGTTCTTGATCTTCTCGTTCTGAGCCTCGGCCCACTCCTTGTAGGCAGGGCCGCCGTACTTGAGCAGACCCGTCCAGACGGCGAGCAGGCAGACGGCGACGACCGTCTCCTCGTTCATGACGTAGTACTCGTTGCTGAGGGCGTAGACGCTGAGGCCGGCGGTGGCGCTCAGGAAGGCCGTCTTGCTGACGAGGTTGCTGCCGGGCAGGGCGTCGATGATGCTCTGGGCCTTCTTCTTGGGGTCCTCGGCGGGCACATTGCTCGAGTATCGCACGGCGGCGGCGGACATGGCCGGGACGGCGGCTCGGGAGAGGGAGGTTCGGAGGAGGGGAGCGCCTGTTGTTTCACAGCGGGATTGCGGGCATCTCGTCAGCCTTCAGCGCCACCCCATTGGGGGACCGGGCAAGCAGGTGAAGCTGCGGAGTGGGAAGAGCGACAACATACCGACAGCGCTTCGCACCAAGCGGGACGCCATTGTGAAGGATGGATTTCGACGGGGGTTTATCGCCTTGTCATTGAATCGGGAGCTGGGAATGAGGTTTGAGGTTTTATCGCGCTAGTTCGGTAACACGTTTGGGTCACGTGATGGATGACTTGAGAGGTTCGGAGGCAGTTTGAGCTGTTTTGGAGCCGGGCTTTTGCCGGTTATCGGGACTGAGGGAGCTTGGCGCGGAAAAGGCTGGGACGGTCATTGGCTGGAGAGTGCAAGGCTGCAGTGAAATTCTTCAATATCTTTTCATGCCATGAGATTTTCAGTCTGTCACTCATATTGATCCCGACTAAAAGGGCAAGAATTGTTGTCTCAGCTACAACAATAATTTCAGATTTTTGCAAACTATACTTTTTCCCTTCTCATTTCCTCTAGTGCATCCTCATCAGAGCATCCGAACCATCCACAATCTCTTAATTTTCCTCTCCAAATCCTCACAATGCCTACCAGCGCTCAAGACAGCGCAAAGCGCAAAAGGCCTTCCACGGGAGACAAGGCCAACAAAGTCGTCAAGCGGCGCCGCTCATCCAACGATGACGCCGAGGACCCCAACGCAAAGATTCTCCTCATGGAGCAGGGCATCCTAGAGTCCAAGAAGAATTACAACGACATTGTCACTCTTCAGACCATCGCCAGCCGCTACGAGAATGGAGAGGAGGAGTCGATGCTTGCCGCAGTAGCTCTGTGTCGAATCTTTCTACGGCTGCTTGTCCAGGGCTCCCTTGTCGCCAAGAAGGGCCTGTCAGAGAAGGATACCGTTGTCGTTGGCTGGCTAAAGGACCAGTTTGCTCAGTACAAGTCGCTGCTGCAAAAGATGTTGGCGGATGAAGATCTTGCCGCGACGGCACTGACTCTCTGCATGAGGCTCCTCAAGGCTGAGGGAGAGCATCTCTACGACAAGGAGGAATACACGTTCCCGTATGCTTTCCTCGAGAGCATTGTCGAAATTCTCATCATGTCGGGCAATGAAGATGTGAGAAAGGCGTTTCTGGAGTCCTATGTCGAGCAGTATGATGACATCCGATACTACACTTTCCGAGCAGTCAAGTAAGCACCCCCATTGGCCTTGCAACGCCAGTGATATACTGACCAATTCCCAGGGCAATTCTGGACCGATTGGACAAGGATGACATTCCGGACAGCCTATTCGACCATGTGTTTGACCTACTGTCAGCCCTGGACGGCGTCCCCCAGTCTGCCGAGGAGCTCGAAGACTTTTACGTCCCGCGCCCCAAGAAGAAGTCCCACAACCTGAGGACAGTCACGCAGCACAAGCGACAAGGCCAAGACGCTTGGCTGGCCATCCTGAGCATTGTCCGGACGAAGGAGGAGCGAAAACGCATCCTCAACGTCATATCCACAAACATTGCGCCGTGGTTCACCAAACCAGAGCTCCTGTCCGACTTCCTCACAAGCTGCTACAACACAGGCGGCTCCATGTCCTTGTTAGCGCTGTCGGGCGTCTTCTACCTCATCCAGCAGCGGAATCTCGACTACCCGTCATTCTACCCCAAGCTCTACTCTCTCCTCGACAAGGACATCCTGCACTCCAAGCACCGTTCCCGCTTCTTCCGCCTCCTGGACACGTTCCTCGGCTCAACTCATCTTCCCGCCGCTCTAGTCGCCAGCTTCATCAAGAGGCTTTCACGCCTCGCGCTCAACGCCCCGCCGAGCGCCATTGCGACCGTCGTCCCCTGGATCTACAACCTCCTGAGACGCCACCCGACATGCACGTTCATGATCCATCGGCCTGCTCAGGACCCGGAGTTGAAGAAGCACATTCAGAACAATGGTTTCGAAGATGTGTTCAACCCTACAGAACCGGATCCTATGAAGACCGGCGCAATCGACAGCTGCTTGTGGGAGATTGTCCAGCTGCAGTCGCACTACCACCCCAATATTGCAACGATTGCCAAGATTATCTCTGAGCAGTTTACCAAGCAGTCGTACAACATGGAAGACTTCCTCGACCACTCATATGCCAGTGTAAGTATTCTTCTGATGCTCTCATCAGTGACTTCAGCGGACACGTTCACTAACACATCTGCAGTTGTTGGACGCCGAGATAGCCAAGGAGATTAAAAAGGCCCCGGTGGTGGAATTCCAGATCCCAAAACGCATCTTCCTGCCGCAGGACGAACCGGCCACCAACCCAGACAGCCTGTTGGTGAAGCTGTGGGACTTTGGCGAGCCGGCAAAGGGTGTTGCGGCTGCATGAAGAAGACCAGGGGGGGTGCAGTAGTGCGTGCAGTTGCAGCCGGAACAAGCCGTCACTTTGACATGAGCAGTGGTGTAGCATTGGAGGATTAGCATTGGCCGGGGTTTCGGTGAAGCAAAAGGACATATCTTGGTTATAAAAGCTCTAGACGTCTGATTCATTGTTTATTACAAGTCTGCCAAACCTGTTCCTATCTTACCTTTAAGACATCCACGGATCGACAGGCGGAGCAGCCTCTCCGCAAGAGACGAGATGACTCGGTGGCTGTTGGTGGAGCCGGCACTCTAGCACGCAAAGGTTATCTCGTTCCGAATCTCGCTGTCCAAAGTCAATATCGAAGCAGCCCAACCCAGCCCCCAATCCAAGGCAAAACCTGCTGGAAACCAGTACCTACTAGACCACCTACCTTAATAGCTCTGCGCTAGTGGACCACCTGCTGCCACCCCCGCAATTGAACTCTGTGAGGCTCGTGGCAGCTAATCAAACCACTGGAACTGCGCCCATGCCAGCCAACAGGGCTGCAGCACATGAGCGGTGCTGACATCACAAATTCCTGGCTTCCAAGGTTTCTCCAACAAACAAGCAACCCTGGACAAAGAAACATTGTTCAACAAAAACACTCAGCCCCCTATTCAGCACTGCGCTTTTCTCTCGTTATCGTCATCTTGATCATTCAATCGCCCTCGCGCGCACCGCTTACAGCAAGATCATGGTGCTTTGCACGCCCTGAAGGAAGCCGCTGCTGAAGATGTCGAGCAGCAATCGCTATTCGCCCCTGGGGCCCGATTCCTCAGCCGCTCCATCGCCAGCTCCCGCTTCGACTCTCATGCCTCCCGCTCCCTCAGCAGCTCAGCCGTCACCTCAACCGTCGCAGCCGCAGCGGCCGCAGAAGAAGAAGAGGCCCCATCGCGGCGGCAAGAAGAAGCGCTCCAGGCGCAAGAGCTTTGCTCTCCTGCACGACCACGACGAACTGGGCGAGTCTTCGGGGAATGGCTTTTACGGAGTGTCTCAGGCGAACCTCAGCGGCACGAGCATCGACAGCGAAGCGCTGCTGGACCACAGGTAAGCCCCTCATGATCGATCACATGTCTTTCTGCCCTGTTGTTTGGCTGGAGTGCCACCTGCTAACCCCTTCCTCCAGAGAACAGCAGCCGATGCGAGTCCGCCGGTCGTCGACGATAGTCGGGCCCAGCTCCTTTCAGAATCCCTTCTCGTCGGCCAGCAACTCCCGACTTCGGTCTATGCAGACGGCGCAGAGCGGCGACGAGAGCCCATCTGGCCGCTGGGACGAGTCGGCGCCGCTGCTTTCAGAGCCCGCAAGGCGTCCGGCATCGCAGGCGGGCATGCCAAGCTACGGCACAGGCGATGCGCGCCAGGGCCGCAATCGAAGTCGGAGGCAGTCCAGCTCCTCCTCCAAGGAGAGGCTGAGGACCGCGTACAGCTCAAAGGACAAGTACGACATCAACCATCCGCCGTCCATTCCTGGCTCTCCGACCTTTGGCCCGTCGGACGGTATCGAGCTCAATTTCGGCGATGTCATGATGCGGGATGAGCTCACCGTTGAAAGCGGCGACGAGGCGCTTTCCGATGCTGAAGGCACCCATCGACCCGATCGCGAGATGAGACTGCCGCCCCAGGCTTCTGGCGACGTCTGTTTCCCTGGACCGGGAATGTCCGATATTGGTGACGATGAGATTGCTTCCCGGTACAACAACCGACGTTATAGAACCCGCCGGCGCCGCGGTCGGTGGCCAGATCTTTCTGTCCTGGAGAATTGGGCGCAGTACGAAAAGGAGGACAGCAGCAACGAACGACGGGTCAAGACGATTACGGAGCCGCAGCTCATCAACGGCCGTCTGCGGCCCGTCCGAAAGGGCTGGTTCCAAACCGAAGAAGAGGCGCCCTACCGATTCACATACTTCAACGAGGAGTTTCAGAGCACGATTCACAGCCAGTCCATATCAGGACTCGTTCAGCAGGGGAGCGACTTCCAGGCACTCTTCATTCCCGAGCCCCGCGTTCTCTCGTCGGACGAAGAGAGCGAATCCGAGGACATCATGTCGCAGCCTTCCAAACCGCGATACTCGGCGGAGGGGCTCGAGGCCGACACCAAGCCTCCAACACGCCAGCCCTCGTTCGAAACGAGGAAGGATGGCCTCATGTCGCCGCCTGCGAGAGACAGAACGAGTTCCAGCTCCAGGTCTGCCTCGGTCCATGGGAACAAGTCACCCGACCATCTTACGCCGAAGGAGAGCAACAACAGCAACAACGCGGGCGAACCCAAAGTATCTGAGAAGCAGGTGCGATACGGAGAGAGGCCAGTGTGGTGGCTCGACGTCCTCAGCCCGACAGAGGACGAGATGAAGGTGCTGGCAAAGGCCTTTGGCATTCATCCTCTGACAGCCGAAGACGTCATGCTGCAGGAAGCCCGTGAAAAGGTCGAGCTGTTCCGCCACTACTACTTTGTCAACTACCGCACCTTTGATCAGGACTTCAACAGCGATAACTTCCTCGAGCCCGTCAACATGTATGTAATCGTCTTCCGGGAGGGCGTCTTGAGCTTCCACTTTTCCGTGACGCCGCATCCCGCCAACGTCCGCCGGCGGATACGGCAGCTGAGGGACTATCTGATTCTCTCGTCGGATTGGATCTCGTACGCCATCATCGACGACATCACCGACGTTTTCCAGCCCTTGATACAGAATATCGAGGACGAGGTTGACGAGATCGACGACTCCATCTTGCAGCTGCACACGTCGACATACAAGCGGCTAAACGATGAGAAGGCTGCGAAACACGATGACACTGCGACGATACCAGATTCGAGTGGCGACATGCTTCGGCGGGTGGGAGACTGCCGGAAGCGAGTCATGAGTCTGTACAGGCTGTTGGGCAACAAGGCGGACGTCATCAAGGGCTTCGCGAAGCGCTGCAACGAGAGATGGGAGGTAGCCCCCCGCTCAGAGATTGGCCTGTATCTCGGCGATATCCAGGATCACATTGTGACTATGACCTCTAATTTGAGTCACTATGAGAAGTACAACCCCTCCCCCATTCGATTCTCGACAGTCAGACTAGCTAACACATTCTATTAAGGATCCTCGCCCGATCCCACGCCAACTACCTCGCCCAAATCAACATCCGCATGAACGAACGCCAAGAACAGACGGCCGACGTCCTCGGCAAGCTCACCGTCCTGGGAACCATTGTCCTGCCGATGAACATCATCACCGGTCTCTGGGGCATGAACGTCTGGGTGCCGGGGCAGGAGTACGAGGGCGATCTGACGTGGTTTGCGTGCATCACGGCGGGGCTGCTGCTCTTTGGGGTGGCGTGCTATATGATTGCCAAGCGGGTGTATAACATTGTCTGATCTTGCCTGGGTGTTTCGCCTTCTTTAAATTATTTCTTTTCTTTCTTTCTTCTCTCTGTTTAGGGGCGAATACGGATGGGGCGTCGTAAGGTGGATTTGATTTGGTTCTTCAATTTGTTGAAGCGACATTTCGCTTGGATCAGAATGAATGGTACACATAGACCAGGATATCAGGGTGAGGAGACAGGGACGAGTGGTAAATGCTCGCGCACTGGGAAGAGTATCATTTTACAGCAGTATACCAGTAGCTATACCTTTATCAGTATCATGTTTACCTAGTGTTGTCAATCTATGAAATAGATTTCTTGATTCTAAATCTTTTCGTGTATCTTCAGGCTATACAAATAAAATATCCCACACCCATGCTCTCATTGACTCTTCAGAGACGTCGCTAATGGAAGGATAGACATCGAAGCTCTACATTAAAGGCTATTCTGATATTATTTCTGTTACTCCTCTTGATTCCTTGAACAATACCCGTCTAAAATCCATGAATCTCAATGTTCGAGTGTTCTGATCGAAAAGGACAAGGAAATCTAGGGTAACAATCTGCTAAGCACATCCGCCGTGCTCCCATGATGACATCACACAAGATCTACAGAAAGAGTTTGATTGCACACAATTGATGTCTCCCGATCCTTTCTGGTCTTTGTATTCATCGTTTCGATTTCCGGCATATTCTCTGATGCGCTGCTCTTAATGTCTTCCCTCTGTACTTGATCTACACATACATTCATTCATACATGGATTGTCCCCGTCTCTGCAGGTCGTTCTGCAGATGTCGAAGCTCCATTCTCCCTCCCCTCATTATGGAAGCCGAATGGTTGGACCCCCTCGTCTTTCATGCCGTGATGCTCTCAAATCTGTAACTCGGTGCTCAGATGCTCAAAGGCTGCTGAAAGGTGAGGTATACTGTGTATCTTCTGATAGATGTGCTGCCTCAGATGATGGAGAACTGCCCCTTCAAGGCTGTTATGCAGACACTCTGCCATGTCCATTGGAGCCGTTCGAGCGTCTGAGAAGCATATTGCAAACTTCTGATGTTATATCTTTCGTTACTGTCAGCGATGGTGACCGCAAAATTAGCGCCGCTGGCTGGCAAACGTGGCTCTGAGAGCCATAATCTGCTGCCTATCAGCCTCTGGAAGCATGTCAATCTGCGCCTGAGGGAGCTCCATGACGGCTCGCATCAGAGCATCAGGATCCTGGGCCATCCCCGCAGGAGCCGCCGCTGGGGCTGCCGCTGGAGCAGCATAAGCCGCGTTGTTGGCCGCCGGAGGCGCGTAGGGCAACGCGGTGACCGGGGGCGTGTGGTTTGCGACGGGGACGCCGGGAAATCCAGCAACCGGTGCCGGTGGGAAGCTGGCAGCGGCCAGCGGAGCCGGAGGTGGCGCGTTCGGGTCAACAACCGACTGGATGGCTTCGGGGGACACGAGCCCCATCAGCAGAAGAGCCTGGAAGACGGCATAGGCCAGCTGGGGAGCCTGCTGAAGAAGCTCCGTCGCCCGTTGGGGCTCCGAAGTGGCCAGCGTCTTCATCTGGCTCAGAATGTCCAGCAGCTGAGGCGGCGGCAGGGTATTGAGTGTTCGTGAGATGGCGTCGGTGCACGTCAAGCCTGGCGGGATCTCCTTGCCAGCGGGCAAAGGAGGGAGGGGTATCGATTGGGAGCTGTAGCCTGAAGAAGCGCCGCCATTCGAGGCACTGGTGTTCTGTCCGGGTGTCTGCGTTTGATCAGCAGAGGTTCAACGCCAAAGAGGAAGAAGAAGGTCGCATCATACTTGGCCATCATCATCTCCGCTCTTTTGCTCGTTGGAAAAGTCGACTCGAAGTTTGCGACCCATGATTTCATATTCGTTCAGGTTGCGGACAGCTGATGAGGCCGAGTCTGCGAGAGGAGCAAGGTTAGCCAGTTGGTGGACGAGGGTGGGATGGCCTTGATCGTACCGGTATCGGGATAGTCTGCGAACCCGAAGCCCTTTGGCCGACCAGTCTCGGAGTCGTAGACAAGGCGAAAGCGCTCGACCTTGCCAGCGCTGCTGAAGATGTCGGTGATCTGCTCCTCGGAGAGGCCTGTCATCGCATCTGGGCGTCAGTCACATGCTTTGCTGGCGCAGGCATCGCCGCAGCCCATTGGCGCATCATCAACTGACCGTAGGGGATGTTTCCCACAAACACGACCCTGGAAGGAGGTCTGCTCGACATATTGGGCCTTGGAGAGACTCGATAGGGTCTGGATGTGGCGCGCCTGCGATTTCGGTGTCTGGCTGCGGATGCCGACTGGGAAGCTCTGCGCTGCCTTTTCCCGTTCTTTTTTCTCTTTGGGTTCTTGGAAAAGGTGTATCTCGCTGTCCGCGACTGCCCTATGGTCAAATACGGATAGTCGAAATGCTATAAAACAAGGCGCAAATGGGTATCAGAGACTGGTTTGAAGTGACGGTGTCGAGGGAAGCTTGGGTGAATGTGAAGTCAGAGTTGAGAGAGCTTCGCGTTTCTGCAGAAAAAGAAAGTGATAATACGGTCATTCACTGCACCGCGCCGAAACAGGCAACGGGTCGCTGAAGCTTCGATTGCCTCTATCCGAGGATTCGCCGGCAGCCCGCCTAAGGACCAGACCCCCTGTCGCCGCAGCCCGCATTAGCTCCAGGGCCTCTGCGGCGCCTAGACGCCCTGAGACCCCGGGTTTTAGTGAACAATCAGCCGCCTAGCACCATTGATAGCGACCGCGCTTTAGCCTGCTTCAGGTGCCCTGCTCGATTGCGACAAGGTGGCCTCAAGAACATCCAGCTTCAAGACAGCTTCGCCTCGTGTCAGCCGCTCTTCTGCGCTGCCCTCGCCCGTGGTTCCTCGCCGTCGATGCAATTGACGAGGAGGATTGAGTCTCTTGTCTTGTTTTTCTTTTAGTGGCCCCTGCACACGAGTCGGCGCTTTGACGGAAATCTAGGGTTACGGCGACTGCTGCTCGTCCAAGCCACCTTTGCTTCTATTAGCGGCTCGAGCTCCGGTCAACGCTGTCATCTTCCAACTCGTCCCCAAAATGCCTCCCAAGTCGCGATTCACAAGGCTCGATGCCTTTACGAAGACGGTGGACGAGGCGCGGATCCGGACAACAAGCGGAGGAATCATCACCATTGTGTCGCTGGTGGTGGTGCTGTTTCTTGCGTGGGGAGAATGGACCGACTACCGGCGCATCGTAGTGCATCCGGAGTTGGTCGTGGACAAGGGCAGAGGTACGTTGGCAGAGGAAGTTCCTCTTGTCCAGACTTTGCGCAGGAGGGACACGCATAGGGACACCCGAGCACGGATGGGCTAACATGATGCAACCGTCAAGGCGAGCGAATGGACATCCACCTCAACATGACGTTCCCCAACATGCCCTGCGAGCTGCTGACGCTCGATGTCATGGACGTCTCCGGTGAGCAGCAGCACGGCGTCGCCCACGGAATCACCAAGATTCGCCTACAGCCCGCAGCGCTTGGTGGCGGCGAAATCGAGAGCAAGTCGCTTTCCCAGCTGCACGAGAAGGCCGAGCACCTGGATCCCAACTACTGCGGCGCTTGCTACGGAGCTATTGCCCCCAGCACCGCCCAGAAGCCCGGGTGCTGCAACACCTGCGACGAGGTCAGGGAAGCGTATGCGCAGGCGTCATGGGCCTTTGGTAGGGGAGAGGGCGTGGAGCAGTGCGAGAGAGAGCATTACGCCGAGCGACTGGACCAGCAGAGGGAGGAGGGCTGCCGAATCGAGGGTTTGGTGCAGGTCAACAAGGTGATTGGAAACTTCCACCTTGCCCCCGGCCGAAGCTTCAGCAATGGCAACATGCACGTCCACGATCTTAAGAACTACTGGGACCTCCCCGAGGGCAAGTCGCACGACTTCACCCACATCATCCACTCTCTTCGCTTTGGACCCCAGCTCCCGGATACCGTCATTGAGAGGTTGGGCGGCAAGAACTCTTGGTCCAACCACCATCTCAACCCGCTGGACAACACTCGTCAGGATACCAAGGACCCCAACTTCAACTACATGTACTTTGTCAAGATCGTCCCCACCTCGTATCTTCCCCTGGGCTGGGAGAAGCGAAAGCCCAGCACCACCAACGGGGGCGTGACGACATTCTACTCCGACGGCAGCATTGAGACGCACCAGTATTCCGTCACCAGCCACAAGCGAAGCCTGATGGGCGGCGATGATGCGCAGGAAGGTCATCCCGAGAGGCTGCACGCTCGAAATGGTATCCCCGGCGTCTTCTTCTCATATGTAGGTACCGCCCAAGGCGAATTTGCACGTATGCGCAACTAAAACCCGTTGAATAGGACATCTCCCCTATGAAGGTCATCAACCGCGAGGAGCGGGCCAAGACATTCCTCGGATTCCTGTCCGGGCTCTGCGCCATTGTCGGCGGTACCTTGACTGTCGCTGCCGCTGTTGACCGAGGACTGTTTGAGGGCGCCACCAGGCTGAAGAAGCTCCGATCCAAGGATCAGTGAGGGCGACTGTCGCTTCTCAAGCAAAGAAAAAGAAGAAAGCAAAGAAATAGGTCCCGCTGTAGAATGCTGTGTAAGGTTCTCGGGGCGCATGGACGAGGGCGTTTTGGCTGGTAACATTGTTTGTATTATTTCTTGTCTCTTGAAAAGGGCCTGTCAGTATATCGTATATAGATAGAAGTTGCTCTGAAATTGTTGAACGAGGCGCTTGGACTGAATGACGGTGATGAGCACTTGCATCTCATGTTTGCACTCCAGGATGATCAACGGATTGTTTGGAGGCTTATCTTGGTATGTGAAGCCACCATATCTAACCCCTGTACAGACATTGCCTGGACGATCATCTGCAATTGAGCAGCGATATATTACGGCTCATGTACGAGACAAGAACGCAACGACACTCCAAAGACACCAGCGATGCAGATCGCAGAAGCTGACAACACATCGCAACAACGCACACACACACGACATCATCGACTGGTGGTTCAGATCCATCGGCCAGCGATCTCGTATGCACTCGTATGCAAGATGGGACAAAAATAGAATCCCATGACGGGCTCTTCCGTTAGCTCTGCCTTGATCAACGACTGGAGCCAGAACGGAGCATCAGTGCCGACAACCGTCCGGAACCGAGCTGAAGTTGGCCTCGTGACCTCGGGGGAAAGAAATCAATATTAGATGAGCTTTTACTTTGGTAATTATTGAAGCAAGGGAGCGGAATTGCTGCTAACAATCTCGCGACGGATCCGCAGAGCATGTGGAATATCGTTAACGAGCCGAGTCCAGAGGCAGCTCCATCAAGCAGCGCAAAAGACAAAAGAGTGTACCAGTCATCAGCCCCCGGGGTGACGCAGCCGTGCCCTGGCTCTTTGTCTCAACCCAGAAAAAAGGGTCCATGGGATGGATATGCGGCGACTTTTTTTGCGGCTGTTTGGCATTTGCATCACCGTTGTTTCACTCGTTGCCGTGGCGGAGTCTGAGCCCAGAGCTGTGTTGACTCCGTACTATGCTCTCCTCTATTACTTCGTGTATGAAGCTGACTCTTCTGTCTCTCACTGACTCTGTAGGAATGTAGCTCGACGGAGATGAAGATTTCTGGGCACATCATCCATGGGATTTAGTAACTCCCCTTGCGTCAGCTTGCAGGACTGAGTGACCTAATCGCGCATGCGCTGCCGATGGTTCTGTGCGACCCGGGCCTCGTCAGATGGAAGATTCCGCGGAAACGACATTAAATAGATACGATGCGGGTGCTGAATCGCAACGCATCATCTCGTACGAGTTTGCAATAGGCTGGGTAATAGTAGGCTCTGTAACACCAGACATTACACGTAGATGATGAAGCTGCACAGTATTTTCCAGGGTACAATTATAGCATCAAGGGTCCCAATTTCTCTGCTCCATGATTCTCGCTTTTTGGTTCCCACCCCCTGTTAAGCGATTGCGCATGGCTCGATAGTAGTCTGTAGCTGTGGCTTATTTGCCGACGACGTTGGCGATTTGAAGCTGGAAATAGGTACATGTAGGTACAAGGTGCACGTGGACCAAGTGTGCGTACGGGTATAATTATAGACATTGCGAGGCATCAATTGCCACGAAGACGGCGCAGCTGCGTTGCGTGTACAGTACTCGCCAGATACCGTATGTGCTACCTGGCGGACGGCATATTCATGCATAGGTAGCTTTTGCCACTTGATGCGATCGACGATGCTGCTGCATGTCGAGAGACCAGAATAGAACTGGACACACCAGCCTACCTAACTGTAAAAGTAGCTTGAGAAGAATTGTCAGTAGGGAGCTTCAATGTTGGTAAGACCCAATGAGAGAATCCGCATCTGCAGCCAAAAAGGATTGATCGACCCAGTTTAGCCTCTCCGTCCAATGTTTGAAAGTAATGAAAAGCTCCATCCGCAGTTGCTGAGCTAAGGAAAAGCCGTTGCTGCTCTCAATCTTGCTTGCTGCACCCCAGACGATGGCTGTCGCCAATTCGCCCACTTCAAATCCAGGGACCCTGAACTCCGCCCAGATTTGGGGCCCTGCAAAGTACCTGCGACTGAGCACCGGCGGCGAGCCGGGAGGAAATCTGGCCGTAGAGGATACATGGATGGGTACGGGAGGGGGGTGACATGGGCGCAGATGGGATGTTGTAACTGTAACTGCGAACGATTGAAGATGGGGGATGGACAGTGATGCATCAGTTCTTGCCTCATCGGAGTGGATCGTGGACGTGGTTGAGGACATGAAGTCATCACCGACCTTGAGACGAGTTGACCGATTGTACATACAGGACCATGTAACACTCGATGGCAACCCTAGCGACACATGGCACCGTTGGTATGCACATCTCGTTAAATCACAGCCATCAGTAGCGAGAGAGACCGAGGGTCGGATGACTTGCAGGTTGGGGACGCTCTGAGAGGCCACGACATTGCTGGGGAGATTGCCCGAGATTACGGGGTGCATGTACCGTCGGCCTGTGGTTTGGTGGTTGCTGCAGCCGTTTAAGCCACAGGACCGGGGGGTTGTCTGTTTTTTTGGATGCGCCATGGTGATGAACCTGCTCTTCTGTTGTCCGTGACACTGCTTGTAATAAGATACTAATATTGCCGTCCCGTTGGATGGGAGCCATCATCATCAGACTGTTGGCACCAGTGCGAACCTCGCATGCATCCGGCATCAAGCAGCCCGCCAATGGACACAACACTCTTGGTAGAACCGTACAGTAGAAACTTGATAGACAGTGGTTTGAGGCAATACCAATTTCCTGGCTCTACACATATTGACTCCTGTAAGAACAGGCAACTCTGCCGATGCTGGAAACACTCTGAAAACAACACGGAGCAAGGAGATCACACGCCAGATAGCCTTTCTGTGCCTTGAAGCTTAACGTCAAGCCACATTCTGGGCGAGGTACCAACAAGCAACCTCAGGGTCCAGCAGCCGTGCACTGTACCTGCCATCGCCGCCATCTGTGGCCACATCCCCAAGTACCCAGTACTCTGCCACCAGCCGCAGCTACGGGGCGCCACTGGCCGGGCTGCTCAGAGGGCTAAGAGTGCTAAAAGTGCTAGAAGAGTGCTAAAGAGTGCTAAACCTCCTTTTGCTGCGGCGCCTCTCGTATTATCCATTCCGCCGTCTCGTGCCTGTGCCTGACCTGTACCATTGATCTCGTCCTCCTCCTCCTTTCCCCGTCCACAGCGTCCAGCCGCCTTTTCTGATCTGACCGGTGAGACAAGGCACGGCGGAAGCGCTGAACTTGCCGCCAAACGGGTTTCTGTAGCAGGCCTCACTCGCAGTGTTTCTGCCTCTTTCGCTTCTTCTTCAGCTTCTTCCTCTGCTTCTTCTTCCTCCTACTCTTCTGCCTCAAGCCCTTTCCTTTGCTGCGACACCAGCAGGGCCAGCGATCCTGCTTCTCTTCTTCTTCCTCCTTCTTCCTCATCTTCATTTTCTCTTGACAACATCTTCATTTCCACCTCTTCTCTCTTCTCCCCGCGACCATCTCTGCAGCCTCCTCGTGTGACCAGCGCCGCACCTTGTCGAGTGCCACATCCGCGTACTACTACCGACTCGGTGGCTCGTCCTTCGTCCTGCGCCTCGTATTGATTCTTCTACTTTGCACATCGCCAGCCTCGAACCCACCTCTCCGCCTCGCTGCAATTCCGACGCCTTTGACACCGCGCCGCGCCTCTTCCTCTGCCTCCCCGACCCGTCTTCGATTCGCCCTTATAACTCACCCCAGTCCGTCCTTGGCAGCCTTCTCTTCGATCTCTCTTTTGTCATCGTCATTCGCTTCTTCCCTCGGATTCAACGTGCGGCCCGTCACCGACGCTCGTAATCGACACCCTTGGATACCCGACTATATCTCACGCCCTCGCTGGTCTGGTCATCAGAACATCGCCGCACCGCCACGATATCCTGCACCCTCGCCTGCGCCTAGACCTGCAACGGCATCTGCTACTGCAACTGCGCCTGTGCTTGCGCAGCCGTAGAGACAACAATAGCAACACCGAAGCCGACAGCGGCGCGAATAGCCCACGTCCCAATCGAACCCGCAAGTCCTTTCGGTCGCTCTGCTGCTCGCTATTGTGGCAATCCTTTGGCATCCCGCTCGGTCCTTTCATGATACCGTTCTGGAACCTGCGTGTCTTGTTTATTTATCCCGTCTAGCACAGCATCTTGCGCTTGCGCTCTCTGCTCATATCCTTCAATACACGCGCTGGATTTGGGCTTCAAGCAACAACCATGAAAGACTCCTCCGTTACCAATCGCCCGTCCTTGCTGGACCTGCGATCCCAGTCCTCCAACTCTGCGGCTTCTTCTTCTCGAGCTCTTCGATCACCGCGGCTCCATGTCGCCGGAGAGGCGCCTCCCGAGCTATCTCCCTTGGATGCCTTTGCCTTGCAGAGTCGGCTGTTGGCTCGACAGCTCCAGGAGGCGACCAACAAGGATGGAAACCGCGTCAGCCGATTGCCGCCTCTCACGGCCGAGAGCCCTCTGATCATTCAAGGCCGATCCGACTACTTTCGGTCCATGTCGCAGGACTCCGGATCCGAGCGCGGCGAATCTCCCGCCCCTCCTCTCTCTGCGGGCTTGGGCGGCTTGGGACTGCGAAGTGCGATGGAAGACAGTTTCTCGAGCGAAGAGAGACCTAGATCGATGCACCCACGCATGGGTCGAATCCCACCCACCCCCGACGAAGGCGTACCTCCTCTCCCGGAAGACCTGCCGGACGTGCCAGACATTCCTGAATTTGCTCGCGGCCGGCAGATGGGCCAGCAAAATGGTACAGTGGACTTCTATGGAGCACGTCAGGACCGTTCCCCATCACCACTACTCAGCGACAGCCTCTCTCAGCTGGACCGACAGTCAACCAAGTCACCTGCTCCCCCGCTCAACAACTTTTCTGCACCTCCCTACTCCTCGTCTCCTCGCAGTAGGCCCAAGCAGAGCGCCTCCTATGACGATGTTGGATTGGCGCCACCTAGAAGCCTCTTGCCTGGACGGTCACTGAGCGCCTTGTCCTCTCCAGTGCCCCAAGAGGAGGATTCCTTTGGCATCATGTCTAGCTCCGTACAGTCTCTTCCATCCCGGAAACTCTCCTCTGGAAGCGCGGCCCTCCCGCCACACATGGCATCCTCCACCTTGCCCCCTTTTCAACGATCCCCATCCGTCGCGTCTGACTCGTCCGCTCCTCTTCCCCGACCTGCCTTCAACTTCTCCCGGCCCAGGAGTCGAGCTGGCACGCCAAATCTGGACCATCCCATTCGGCAAGCTTCGTCAGATAGTCAGCCGTCCTTTGTCTTGGCTGACGAGTCGGCTCAAACCCCCATCAGCATGCACAGCGAGGCCTTCATGGAGCAGCCATCGGAGGGTGCAACTCACACTTACTCCAGATTCGTTCTGCCTCGAGGAAAGTCAATCCAACGCTCCGAATCCTCGGACGACCAACCTCAAGCCGGGGCACCGCCCTCACCACCCACTCGACCTTCGAGCTCCTCTGCTCGTGGTGTTCCTGATGATGCCGCCAGTGTTTCCAGTGCCATGACAGGACAACGAAGTGATGCGGGCAAGCTCAGCTCAGAGAGCTCCGGCCACGGCCCGTCTGGTCACCCCCCACCGAATCGCGGCAGACCTTCTCACGAGGTCGGGCGACCGTCTGAAGAAGCATCCAGAGGTAGAGCACCAGCTTCTGTTAATACAAGCGATTCGGCCCAGACGATACGCCCCAGCATGTCTGTGCGTTCCGCGACCAGCACAGCGCCGCCCACCGCTTCCGAAATGACGGCCGAGCAGCATCTTGCCAAGGGTATTGAATGCCACGAGAACGGCTCCCTGAATGAGTCCACTTACCACCTCCGGCACGCCGCCCAAATGAACCACCCGACAGCCATGCTTCTGTATGCTCTTGCCTGTCGCCACGGCTGGGGCATGAAGCCAAACCAGAAAGAAGGAGTGCAGTGGCTACGGAAAGCTGCCGATATGGCCAGCGGCGAGGTGGCCGAAGACGAGGGAATGGTCAAGGAAGGGAAGCACATCAACATTGCTGAGAACAAGACACACAAGGCCCAGTTTGCCCTGAGCATCTATGAACTGGGCGTGAGCCACATGAACGGCTGGGGCATTGAGCAAGACAAGGCTCTCGCTCTGCGCTGTTTTGAAATCGCTGGCAGTAAGTTGAGGCTGTGGAACTATCTCAAGGTGATCGTCCTGCTAACCTGTCTTGAATAGCGTGGGGCGATGTCGATGCTCTGGCGGAAGCTGGTTTCTGCTATGCGCAGGGTATCGGCTGTAAGAAGAACCTGAAGAAGAGTGCCAAGTTTTACCGAATGGCAGAGGCCAAGGGCATGAGCATGGTGGGGAACAGCTGGTACGTTGGCACTGCCTTTCTCTTTTCATGCATCTCCTTTTGTGATGTGCTTTCAAACTAATGATGGCTGTCCAGGATTCACAAGTCGAAATACATGGACGATGAGGACGCTCCTGAGATTCCGCCGAAGAAGTCTCGAGCCCGCAGCAAATCCCGCTCACGCGCAATGTTTGGCAAAAAGCCCGCTTCGTGAAGGGCGGCAGACTCATGATGATGATGAATACTCTCTCTTCGTCTCTTTCTTATCCATCTATACCGGAGTTTTGGAGGGTTCTGGCTGTTCTCGCATCGACTACTCTTGGGGATCTCTACTTATCGGGCCCACCTTGCCCTTTCTGTTCTTTCTTCTTAAGCCATTCCTCTTCTTCTGTGTCTTATTTCCTCCTTTTCTTTCCTTTTTTGTTTCGTTTGCTATTTTCTCTTCCTCTGTCAGCGTGTCAGTAGAGGCGGGATCTTTTGCTACCTGCGTCATTCTGTGTACCATTGAAGGCACAGTCGAGCCTGTAAAAAGCTCGATAGACTTCTTTTCATCTACTTCTCCCTCCAGTTGGTGGAGCAGACGACTCCTACCAATCTTTCTTTCTTCCCGTTCACCTTCTTCTTCTTCTCATATTCCCACCTCTGATTTCCTCCCTTCCAATTTCCGGGGAAGTCTCTTGTTTTCTCATTTCTTGTTGCTTGTAGGGAGGGCTGGCTATGCGGCGTACATATACTACTTTTCCTTTGTCCCACTTCTTTTGTCACAATCTGAGTCCGTATAGAGTGCGGCAGGTCAATTTCTTTTCTTTTTCTTTTCGCTGCGCCGGGCGTTGGGCTGTTTTTGATATATCCAAAACAAAAAAGTAGACGTTGTGGGAAACGTCTCGTATTTAGGGCAAATCAAGGCGATAAGAGAGATTTATTCAATCCAAAAGAGACCCCAAGCAATCGACTGAGCACCTTTGCTGTCTTCCCCTGAAGAGAAGAGAAACCCAAGGAAACGATTTCGTCGTCATGTCATAAGGATAGCTTAGAATTCTCCTTTGTCTGATTTCTTAGCGTTCGTTTACTATGTTTATGTGACATCAACAGCCATGTTCGTCGCAAAGCCTCCCGCTTCCATCCTCTCAACGCTCTAGGTATCAACATCCATCTTCTCTCCCTCCACTGGTAGGTCGACGACGGTGACATATCGGCCAATGTCCCTCTTGGTGATGATCTTCTCGTTCAGCACGGCAGTAGTGCCCTTGGGGAAGCGGTAGCTCTGCAGCTTGGCGGTCTTCTCGTTGGGCTTGATGTAGTTGCGCAGCAGCGTCGTCTTCTCCTTTGTAATGACAGCGACGTCGACATTCGAACCGGAGCCCAAATCGTTCCAGATACCAGCGAGGATAGCCTCGCTGCACAGCTTGACGGCGGCATCCCGCGACAGGTCGGGCGTCCACTGGGTCTCGAAGACGCTCATGGCGGCGAGGCTGCCGGAGCCCATGGTGACGTAGGGCAGCTTGTCGGTGCTGCCGTGGGCGTGGACGGTGAAGAGGTGGGTGCCCGTGGGGTCGCAGCCGGCGACGACGAGGTAGGCGCCGATGTGGCCCTGGTGGCGGAAGAGGTGCTGCTTGAGCAGGGTCATGCAGGTGACGACGCGGGGCTTGCGGCCGGTGGAGAGGGAGTGCAGCTCGAGCTGGGAGGAGATGAGGGCGGTGGTGAACTCGGTGTCGGCGGCGGTGCCGGCGCCGGCGCACCAGATCTGGGGGGAGATGTAGTGGAGCTTTTCGCAGTTCTTGTCGGCGACGATGGGGCCCGACGTGGCTCGCGTGTCGGCGGCGATCTAGAATTCGATGATACTTGGGTCAGCTCAAAGGATGTCTTTCTGTGTGGCCGTGATACGTGATGATACACGGTATGGAAGTGGGAGGGGGATAGAGAGGGGACGACTGCTGCCGACGTACCACTACGCCGCCGTCAAAGATGCAGCCGACAATCGTCGTTCCCGTGCTCGTGGCCTTGGGCAGGGGCACTCCCTGGGCGTGCAGGGCCGCATTGCGGTTGTAGTTGGAGAAGTCGAAGCCCGGCATCTTTTGTGTTGCTGCTCGTGATGCTGATGCCCTGTCCGCTGAGCCGTGCCCGGTCTCGCCCTAGATCTCGCGTGTGTCCGCCGGATGGAGGATAGTCGTTCTGGTGATGCCTTCGGATATGCACTCGCGATGAGAGGGGCCGTCACGGGTGGTGTTGTGTCTGTTCGCGGTTCAATTTGTGTTGCTGGTCGAGGAGATAGAGAGAGGTCGATGTTCGGCTTGGGTATACTAAGCCAACGAGCACCGGCTGATGACGAGGCTAAAAGCTGCCTTCGTGCCTCCAAGTGCTTGGGCAGGTACCAACGCAGCCAACTTTAGCGTGGTCGGTACCTCGGTCAAGCTCCCACCTGCTGTTCCTCCTTCTGCCCCTCTGTAAAGCCACCAAATCCGCCCCCCCTAGGCAGAGCCTCGAGCTCTGGTTGGCTCACCGCTGACTGGCCAGATGGGGGTCCAGCTGCAGACGCCATTGGCCGGAGCTGCCTTGCTGCCACGTGATTGCGCCTCATCAGAGCTCTCCAGAAAAAAGTTGCTTGTATTGCGTGCATGGGTCGCGACAGACCGCCCGGTAGAATCCGATACCTGGGTAGGCGCAGGCAGTTAGTTGCTGCAACACCAATCGATCGGCTTGCGTTTATCGTCATCATCATCATCAGCATCTGCCACCACAGGCGCCAAAATCGACGCGTCTCATCACACTCTTCGTGGCGTTTCTTGAGGCATCGCTATTCTGGATCCGGATTGAGCTCCCAAGGCCGGTAGAAGTGAGCTTATATCTGTGTCTGCGCCTGCATCTGCCTCTGCCTCTGCCTCTGCCGGTGCTGGTGGGAGCTCCAGCGGCTGATTCGTCGATCGCGCCGCAGACTCATGCTGGGATAGCTGGGGATTTGAACGAGATTCGGAGCTCGCCCGGTTCGCCATCTTCGCAGACGCAATGTCCTTTGGCTTCAGCGCTTCGACAAACGCCATGAGTGGAGATGTGAAGACAGGGCCTGATCTGGAGACGATCCAGACAGAGGTAGGCAGCGCTCTCTTTTCTCTTTGACAATGTCTAGAGCTCCGACTCTTGTTGCGACCAAGATGACGATAATGATTCGCCTTTACTAACAGGTACAATCGCAGGCTCTCGGGTTCCTCTCCATCGCCGGCGATGCCAAGGTTCGCCTCACGTCCACTTGGGAGTCGCTTCCTGCCGCCACCTCGTCTCTCCTCAGTGTCGCCTCGAAACGAGGTCTGGCTGCTGCCGCCGGCCCCGATCAGCTCGTCATCGCCACGACCGAATCGATCCGGAAAGCTTTCGAAGCTCCCAAAGATGGCGACTCGGACATTCGCGCCTTTGAGCCCCAGCTCAAGATTCCCATGTCCATGAGGATCTCACAGCTCGTCTTCACTTCCGACGAGAATTATCTGGTGCTTTCTGCGGAGTCTGGCGGTGGCCTTGCTGTTTATGAGGTGTCGAGCCTTCTTCAGGGCTCTTCAAATTCCGCGTTTGAGCTGTCCACGAATGGGGAGGCGCTGAGGGCGCTGGTGCCGAATCCTACCGTTCCGGAACTTTGCGCCATCGTCACAACCGGCGGCAACCTTCACATGGCCAACCTCCAGGAACGGAAAATAAGCAATGCGCTCAAGACTCAAGTTAGCTGCATCAGCTGGAGCTCAAAGGGCAAGCAGCTGTGTGCCGGACTGGCGGATGGAACCATCCACCAGATGACGCCCCAGGGAGAGGGCAAAGCCGATATCCCTAAACCTCCCAACGTGGACAACTGTCATGGTAGAGTCGTCGCTCCTCTCATGAAATTCGCATGCTAACAGCCGGTCAACCAGTTTCATCGCTCACATGGCTTGAGAACAATCTCTTCCTTGCTATTCACACAACCAACGACTCGCCTCCCTCATCCATCTATCACATCATTACCCGCCAGCCCCCTTCATCCTTCACCTACCAGAAAATTACGGACCCGGTTGAGCCTTTCGGAGCAGACAAGACGCCCCACCACTCTATCCTGAGACTGAGAGACTTCCCTCCCGACCTCCAGGACCTTCTCATTGTCTCGTCTACAGCGTCAACCGATATCGGTCTGCTGACGCGGTCGAAGAATGCGCTGGCAACCGACAAACCCGCCGAGTCCATTACCGGCGTCTTCACAACCACCGAGTTGCTTGACGACTCTAAGCGACCAACTCTTCCGATGACGGATTCCATGGAAGACTCCACGCCCATCGGTATCGCCCTAGATTTGTCCAGCAAGGACAAAGTGTATAAGCCTATACCATCCGATGAAGAGCTTGAAGAGTCCCCTACTCCTTTGCCCGGGTTCTGGGTCCTCACTCACGAAGGTGTGCTTTGCTCGTGGTGGATCATCTATACCGATTCTATCAAGAAGGGCACGGCTTATCCCGGGTTGACGGCAGTCCAAGGAGATGCGGCGTCTGCGCCGGCAGCAGCTGCGCCTTCAGCATCGCCGTTTTCCAACGCGGGAGCTGGAGCCTCGCCCTTCTCCTCAGCAACTCCAGCAGCCCCTGCTTTCGGCTCGACAGCACCGCTAGGCCAGAAGGCGTCTCCCTGGGCCTCGGGAGGTTCTACCGCACCCAGTGCCGGTGGAGGAGCTTTTGGATCGAGTTCTTTTGGATCAGCGCCTTCGGCTGGTGCAGCGTTCGGAAAGCCGAGCGCCCTGGGGTTTGGCCAAGCGGCGCCACTTGGCACACGAGCCTCTCCTTGGGCATCCGCTGGCGCGGCAACTGGGTCGACATCGGCGGCCCAGCCTGCGTTTGGGCAGTCGGGCTTTGCAAGTTTCGCAAGCAAGACCCCTCAGAGTGCTTTTGCAACCGCAGCTCAATCCTCTACACCTAGCTCTTCGGGAGGCTTTGCTAGCTTTTCCACTCAGGGCGGATTTGCCTCCCTGGCCGGCAGCAGCGGTAACACCGGAGGTAGTGTCTTTGGTAGCGGCGGCAAGCTGGCCGGTGCCGGGAGCGCCTTCGGAACAACCTCGACAGACACGGCTTTCCCGCCAAAGCCAGCAGGAAGTGTCTTTGGATCTGCTCAGGAGAAGCCGTCCGGCAGCGTCTTTGGTTCTACGCCTTTCAAGCTAGAGAGCTCATTCAAGCCTGACCCGGCCCAGGCGGAAAAGGACACAGCACCGGCACCTACCGGGTCGTCAATGTTTGGATCGGCCTTCGGATCGGCCCTCAGCGATGCGGCAAGCAAGGCTCCCGACGCCTCTGCGTCGGCCAAAGACGAGGACATGGATACCGGCGAAGTGTCTCCAGGAACCGAAGCCGAACCTACAGCCCCAACGACGGGCACAACTTCAATCTTTGGTACCAAGACGGAGGCCCCCAAGACCACCACCAGCGGTTTGTTCGGATCAGGAGGAGCCACTCCCAAGCCTGCGGGCTCCAGTGTGTTTGGGTCTTTTGGAAGCGCTTCAAAGCCCGCCGGCTCCCCTAGTATCTTCGGTTCTGCTTCCAAACCCGCCGACGACTCCAAGACCCCTACGGCGAAGAGCGTGGAAACGTTCAGCGCACCTCTTCCTCCGGACGCAACCAGCAAGTCGTCGTATCTGATTGGCGAGTCGTCCGATTCGTCTGTTGCATCCAACCCCCCGAGCTTGTTTGGCAGCAGTGCTGCCTCAAAAGCAAGCACTCTCTTCGCCGCCGCCGCCAAGGATACGGCTGCGAAGAGCAAGGGGGCAGACTCCTCAAGGCCAAACCCGTTCCTCACAGCTTCCAAACCCTCTGAGGAGAAGCCAACAGTCATTGAAGACGCCCCTCTACCCCCCGATCCTACCAAGGTTAACTTTGGCTCAAAAACTACCAAGGCTTCCCCCCCTTCCAAAACCTTCGAGCTCCCTTCATCTACGCAAAAGGCCCAGCCGAGCTTGCCCCCTGCCCCGGAGCCGGCTTCCGACGAAGAGGAGGAGAGCGACTTGGACGACAATGCTTCCGAGGGTAGTGGCGAGGACGACAATGCCTCCGAGGGTAGCGAGGGTAGCGGAGTGGACGTGGCTCGAGACCTCGGACTAGGAGGCCGCACGCCCCAGACCTCTGCAGGAACCGCTCGACCACTCTTTGGGGAGGTTGGCAGATCCACCTCCTCGATTCCTCAGCCAACCACCACGGGTCTACGGTCGCCCAGCCCTGCGAGAGCTGGAGCTCGTGACCGTGCCCTTTTGTCGGAAGCCAATAGGTCCATCAGCGCACCAGGCGTGGCTTCTCAGCAGCTAGCCCCGAAGAGGGCACAGCTCATCGCATCAAGTGCTGCCGGCAAGGACAAGACGGCGGCCGAGGATACGTTCATTGCACAGTCGAGGAAGCTAAGGGAGCGACAACAAGCTGAGGAGAGTCGACTGTTGATTGATGAAGAGGACGAGGAGGTGCAGAGAGTTCTGGCCTCTGAAATTGAAGGCACGCTGGAGTTGGACGAGTTTATTGCTCACTCCAACATCGCGCCGCCAGCCCAGGAGAGCATTCCCGCCCAAGTGGAGGCGGTCTACCGGGATATCAACTCGATGATCGACACCCTTGGACTCAATGCTCGTTCCGTGAGGGCCTTTATCAAAGGCCATACTGATAACCGTGTTCCCGACGGCCGGTCCCCAGACGATCTCGAGGATCCGGACGATTGGGTGCTCTGCGAAATCAGCGACCTGGGCGAGATCATTGACGTTGAGCTCTTTGGCGACCTGGAGGAAGGTCGAGTGCAGGACCTGCCCGATAAGCTCGAGGCCTGCCAGGAACTCGCCAGGGACATGCATCGACTCCGAGCCAAGCAGGAGGATCTGAAGCGGATCATCATGACGCGGGTCGATCCCAGCCAGGCAGACGCCGCGCGGTCGCTGCCTCTTAGTGCAGAACAGCAGGCGCAGCAGAATGACTTGAGGCGGGAGTACACCAACTTTTCCAAGCTTCTCGCCGAAGCGGAAGAAGCACTGACGCTCCTCAAGACGCGCATCGCGTCTCTCTCTGGCGCCTCTGGCAGGGGAGCCACAAACGTTCCAACCGTTGAGGCTGTCATGAAGACGATTACCAAGATGACGAGCATGGTGGAGAAGCGCAGCGGAGACATTGACGTGTTGGAGACGCAGCTGCGAAGGATGCGGCTGGAGCCCCCCAGCAGGGAAGAGTCTCCTTTCCGGACACCGCAGTCAAGGCGGAGCATCTTGCTCTCTCCGGAGGCGACGCCCTCTCGCAGCTTGCGCCAAAGCATTTCGGGCAGCGTCATGTCGTTTGGGACTCCCGCGAAGTCGACGCCCCGGAAGAAGGTCGGTGGCTTCAGCAGGGAAGAAAAGGGAGAGCTGATGGAGAAGAGAGCAAAGCGACAGGCGGTACTCGGGAGATTGAAGGAGAGCGTGCAGAAGAAGGGCGTCAGCGTGTGGAACATGGAGGACATTGAATAATCGGATGGCAAAGAGGTCGATGAAGGAACAACGAGTAGATTGACCAACGAGAAGCTCTGCAAAAGGTAGCAGGGCTGCTTTGACTGGGAAGATGTAACATTAGGGTACTAGGAAAGGAGGAACTCAATAGGTTAGATAGCAACATGTCATGCAAGGGTTTGCCAGAAGCAATACAGCAGCTTGTTACGGCTATGATTTTGTCTAGTGTTGCTCCATTGAAGCACTTGTAATGTTCTCTCCTCTGCTCTCCTCTCCTCTACAGCTTCATCTTACAAGACAAGGTACAATGTACCTCCAAGACCGGCAACGCCAAAAGCATCGAAAACGGCCTAGCGGCTGGACCCACCCACTCGGTGAGTCCCACATTTGAACACACCGACAACCTTCACCTCGGAGGGGCTAAATTTCCATATCAATCGTCAATTCGTTATCGCATATCAAAAAATTTCCCCAGTATCAACCACCGACCTCCCGCCAATTGCCTCGGCCCTCATCCTCTCACTCCCTCTTAATCAGAACCAACCGACAGACACACACACACATACACCAGCCCCATGGCTCCCTCAAGGCATTCCGCTCCCAGCGAGGAGGAGCAACTCCGCCGAAACGTACGAATTCCCGCCTATCCCATAAGCAAAACTTCCAGTTACTAATCTCCACAAGCAGACCGTCGGCATCAACAAAGAAACAGTCTCCAACGTCTCCTCGACAGATTTCCCCGGCCACTTCCCCGGCGAAGACCACGCCTTCTCCATCGACCGCTTCAAGTCCGCCTTCTCCGTGCAGTTCCACCGCAACGAGCCCAACGACGCGTCCTTTTCGCTCGTCGGCATCGACGCCTCCCTGGCAAACGCCTTCCGCCGCATCCTCATCGCCGAGATCCCGACGCTCGCCATCGAGGACGTCTACATCGAGAACAACACCTCCGTCATCCAGGACGAGGTCCTCGCGCACCGGCTGGGCCTGATCCCCTTCAACGGCGGCCGCGAGGGAATCCACAACTTCCTCAAGTGGTACAAGAAGCCCGAGGCCGGCGAGGACCCCTACGCCAACAGCTTCGACTGGAACACGGTCCGGCTCGAGCTCAACGTCACCTGCACCGTCAACCCCGACGCCTCGCCCACCGAGACGGACCCCCTCAAGGCATACCACCACGCCCACGTCTACGCAAAGGACATCGTCTTCGTGCCCACGGGCCGCCAGGTCGAGTACTTTAGCGGCGAAAACGCCATCCGCCCCGTCAACCCCGACATCCTCATCGCCAAGCTGCGCCCCAAGCAGTCCATCAACCTCGCCATGCACATGCACAAGGGCATCGGCGCGGACCACTCCAAGTTCTCCCCCGTCGCCACCGCCTCGTACCGCCTCCTGCCGCTCATCAACATCACCCGCCCCATCATCGGCGCCGACGCGGATAAGTTCCAGCGCTGCTTCCCCGAGGGCGTCATCGGGCTCGAGAAGATTTCGCGCGAGGAGGCCAGCAGGGCCGGCAGCGGGTACGAGGGCCACGCGGGCGAGCTCAAGGCCGTCGTCAAGGACACGATGAAGGACACCGTCAGCAGGGAGGCGCTGCGACACCCCGAGTTCGAGGGCAAGGTCAAGCTCGGCCGGAGGAGAGACCACTTTATCTTTTCGATCGAGAGCACGGGGCAGTGGGACAGCGATGAGCTGTTCCTCGAGGCGGTCAAGCATATGAAGCTGAAATGCAAGAAGCTGGAGCAGCAGGTCATCAACATGGTTCAGTAAGATGCTTTTTCCCCTGTGGTTATTCTTTGTTTCGGTTGAAGGCGTTCTGTACATAAAACGGAGGGGCATGGTTATTGCGTGTTTTGACACATGCTGTTATTTATTGACATTTTCTGTGTCGTGTATATCTCATGGATATAATCAAGTAAAGAAAAGAATCAATTTACCTGATATGCTGAGTCTGTGGATATGTTCAAGGGTGAACATACATGGTCTGCGGTGGAAAAGAAGAAGAAGAAATAGTATTGGCGATCCCGGAGAAAGTAAAAAGTATTGATTGCATTTGCGTCCCGCCAACATGTCTCCAACGCCATGAATATGCCCAAGATGAACGAAAAAGCTCCACCGTCATGCGAATTGAGAGAAAGAAACGAACTGTTAGGCGCTCTCGGCTTTGAATCGGAGGAAGAAGTTAAACTCCAGGGGAAACGCAGGATCGGTAACCACAACCTCTTGACCATTCTCCAACCCCAGGTCTTTGAGGGACTTGCTCAGGTTTGGCCTCGTCTGCTGCTCCAAGCTTTGCGGGACTTGCATATACAGCGTCTTGCCCTCTGCTCGTATGGACGGCTTCTTCAGCTGGGCCTCTGGACGGACCGCAAGCGAGTCCAACAGATCCTGTAGCGTCATGCTGGGGTCAACCTCCAGGGGCCGGGCTTCTCGCCCGCAGACCGGGCAGTCTTCCTTCTTCTCGTGCTTGAACGTATACGTATAGATGCTGTCGTTACCAGAGTACATCATATAGTTGTTCTCGAAGCCCAGGCACGTTGCCGTCGTCGTGGCAATCTTGAAGGCCTCATTACAGCAAGCCGCGGCAATGATGGCGTTGGTCGACGCAATGGCGGGGATGATGTTCTTGATCGTTCCTTGCGTGAGGGAGTAGGTGATGCCCGGAATGTTGAACTCTTCTGCCCTCTTCAGAGCTTTCTGGTAGATCCATGTCACATGCTCGGGATCGTCCTTGTCGAGCTTCGGAAAGGGCTTCTCTTGCTCCCAGGCAATGACATGCGCCCACTCAATGCAGTGCTCCGGCTGTCTCGGGATGGAGGCGATGGTGCACAGCGGAACGGCGGCTCTGGGGGCGTGCATATCCAGCTGGCATTCTATGCACGAGGTAAAGGACGGGAAGATGACTCGGGCCTGGCCCTTGAAGCCCTCGGTGCCACCGTCAATCAGCGGCTTGACCCCGTCGGGATCCTCAGACTCCTCCGCAATGGAGACCAGCATGGCGTTTATCCATCGCCGAGCCTCGATGCTGTCCAACCCGCAGATGACGAGCTGGAACTGCTTGTAGAATTCGTCGTCAAAGTCTTGGATCCGCTTGTTGTGCGCGGTGATCTTGACACCCTTGACCCTCTGCTCGACGAACTTGGCTGCGACTTCGGCCTTGTACTTGCCAACGTCTGACTTGCGGAAGAGGAACTGTCGGTTCAGGTTCGAAATGTCGATTGTGTCTGAGCTCAAGCGCATCGCATTAGTGACAGTCAGAGCCACAGATTTGGGCAGGGGTGTGCGTGATGCGCCTACCCATATCAATGACATGGATGTCCTTGAACTTGGACATGGCCAGATTCTTGAGGATCTCGCATCCGAGGCCGCCTGCGCCACTGCCGCCGCCATCAGTCGTCAGTCGTCAGCTGGAGGGATTCAAGGGATGGCATCGGTGCGAGGTGGGACACACATGACCCTGTGCCTGGTTAGCTAAACCGCCTGTTCCATCTGGCTGCTGCTTCGTCGCTAGTGCTTGTGCTTGTGACACACATACAGGATCTTGAACCGCTCGAACTGAGCTAGGAACTCCTCCTCCACAGCTTCTGGAGTTGTGAACGGGCCTGGATTGCGTCTGATCTGCTCGAGATACTTCCTGCATCTCCCCATCAGTACATGCTCTCGTCAGCTGGGCCTTGGGCACTGGCTGACCATCGTCTCGTTTCCCTGTCCGCATCAATGGCTGGCGCATCCTGCATCTCGACAGTCATTGCGGGGCAAGTGATGGCTGAATAGGACTCCGTAGGGTATCGATATCAAGAGACAAGGTAGAGATCGAGGAGGAGAAAGGGAAGTCTTATGCCGGACAGGGTCGTAGAAACCGGAGGTGCTGTGGAGGAGGGAAGCTTGGTGCAGCTGTTAGGCAAGCATGGCAGGGTGGGGAGGAGCTCCGTCTTAGCCTCGGTGACTCGGTGAGGGCTCGGTGAGATCAGGTGAATGTGGGGTCATGAATGTCCACCACAGCTCTGTCTCTCGATCTTCTTCTCTCTCTTTCATCCAGCTCCCCGTCTGTTTTCCATCATCTGTTGATTTTTCTGTTCTTCTCTTTTCTTTCTTCAATGCCGCTACCGCTACTCTGAACGTTGCCAGAGGCTCAGGTAGCGGCTATGGACGAACTGCTGACTCCGGTCAGCACCACATATCTCAAGCCTCGAAAGGACGCCGAGCCGCTGCTATCCGAGGTCAGCTCAACCAAGAGAGTGGTCGAGGTCCCAAAGGTTTCTCAGGTGAACTCGCCAGATGAAGCTCTGGAAATTCTTCGAAACCAGCCCGATTATGACTCCCTTGTCCGAGTTCTGAGGTATCTTGCCGAGGATGCCGCGCGCCCCAATGCGTTCAACATCCACGTCCCTGGTCCGAAAAGCGCAGCCATCATTCACGTGCTGGTCACGGATATTGCTGCAAACTACTGGACCCTCTTGAAGGAAGGCGGAGCGAGTCCCGGTGCCGAGGACGATCCAGACGACGTCCATCTGTTTGTAGCTTGTCTACAGAGCGTCACTGGGCTCAACGCCATCCTTACTCATCTCAAGGCGCTCATCCAGGAACACAAGCTTGGGCCCAAGGAATCAAAACGACCTGATCTGGTGCTACACATTAGCATCTTTCTCGATTTGTTAGCGACAGTGCTGGAGGGCGACTCTGCTATTCAAGCCTTGTGGACAGCTTCAGCACTGAGGTTGGCCACCCAGACGCTGAGAAAGGTGCAATCTCAGGCACTACTATCTTTGATCACTGGTGGGCGTATAGTTTCTACAGCCGCCGAGGCGATCGAAGTTGCTGGCTCGGAAAATGTCGATGCCAAAGCGGTTTGGCCGGCTGATGGCGCCAAGTTTACGCAGTGGATTGCCCACAACATCATCGCCTGGGCCAAGCACATAAAGAGTGAAGACGACCTGCATTTCTGCTCGGACGTCTTCCAGCGAGGCCTATCTCTAGGCTATCAGGGTATGTTAACACGTCTCTTTTCAACGCTGCCCATCGCTAATGTGTAGTCAGAGAGCCTTGTGAAGACGGTCATTGACGGCCTTCTTCTTCGAGAGGGAAGCAACCCACAGGACTTCTCCAAAGTTTGCCTGTCTCAGCCACCCAGCGCCAAGAGAACGCTCAACATTTTGCTACAGCATCTCGCTCAGCACCTGAATGGCCTTGACCTGGAATCGCCGTCTTCCACAACACTCATTTCTGCCGCTGCCGGTGTCATTGACGCGGTCACCAAAGGCAACGACGCTCTCTACAACCATCTTGTCTCTTGGTGCGTGTCGTCCTCCGGCGCTGGTTTAGGGGACGCTGTCGGCATTCGAAGAGCCGTTCTCGCAGTGATAGCTCAGAATAAGGACGGAATTACGGCTGTTCTCGAGAAGAGTCTGGCCCAGTTTGGCGACCAGCTATACATCAAGCATGCGGCTATACTACAGCAGAATGGTATGAGTTCTTCAATCATCAGTCCCGCAATTGCTGCATCGCGCTGACCCCTGTTAGTCCATGTCGAAGTGTTGCTACTCAGCGCAGGTTACGTCGCCAGACTGTCTCCCATCAAACTGAGGATAATTGTGAGATCCGGCTCTTACCTGACGGCAATCTCGAACCGGATAGCAGCAACCCAGGCAAGAGCTCGATTCTTGGGCTTGGTCGTTGGCGAATCCCTATCGACCCTCATGGACGACAAGAGTCAGAAGCTTGACTTTCACATGGAAGAAACGGAGAGTGAAGAAGCGCAGTGGCTCAAGTCTCTTACCACGGTCTCTGACAATGTCGGTTCGATTGAGCCTCTCCTTAAAGCAGACGTTACAGGACCACCAGCGCATAAAGAGAATCGCCCGTCACAAAGACGGACGCAGAAGCCCAAGGCGAAACCCAAGGCGAAGCCAGAACCCAGCGTCTCCACCATCAAGCCGATAGCCATCATCGAAGAGATTGATTCCTCAGAAGACGAAGAAGATCTTGTACCGTACGCAAAAGGCTCTGACCCAGAAGACTCGGACGACGATGCCACCTTGGTCCAGCGCAACAAGCCAAAGGCCCCCGTTTACATCCGCGATTTGATCCTCTATCTTCGGGACACAGAATCATACGACAAGCAGAAGCTAGCCCTGCAGACGGCACCGCTCTTGATCCGCAGAAAGGCAAACTTTGGCATGGAAGTGAGCTCCCACGCGGAGGAGCTCGCGGGGCTGCTCGTCGGGTTGCAAGACAAGTTTGACATTGAAGGATTCAACGACTTGAAGCTGCAGGGCATGATATCACTGATCGTCGCCCAGCCGAAAACGATGGCCCCCTGGTTCTCTCGGACCTTTTTCGAGGGAGACTATTCCCTGTCACAGCGAACGCAGGTGCTCGTCGCCATCGGCTTGTCGGCCCGAGAGCTCGCCGGATTCGACACCTCTGAATACCAAGCCGCCGCGTCGTTCCCCTCAAAGCGACTACCTGGGAAGATTGAGCAGCTCTACCTCGACCCATCCAAGCAAGGCGAAGCAAACACCCCCTCTCAATTCAAAGCACTGCCCTCCACCGCCATCGAGAGTATCGCTCAATCGCTCACATCATCCTTCCTCGAGCCCATGGCCGCCAAAGCCGCCGACGCCTCCACCGGCCCCGACGTCCTCAAGCTCTCCACCTTTACCGCCCGCTACAAGTCCAAGAACAAGGCCGCCACGACCAAACCTCGCATCCGCTCCATCCCAAACACCACCGCCGCCCTCATCGCGGAATCCTTCTTCTACCCCCTCACGGCACACTTCCAAGTCGCCCTCCGGTCCTCCAAGCCCGTCATCCTGAATCCCGCGCTGTTGGCGCTGTACCTCCAAACACTGGGTATAATTATCCACGCAGCTGGGCCCTCGACACTTGCTCTTCCACAACTCACGTCTGAGCTGTGGGATTTGCTTCTCGCCGTGCGGGTGCACACGCAGGACGATCTCGGGGCGTTGAGGGGGTGGTTCGTGGCCATGGCGTCGCTGCTGGAGGTGAATGACGGCGATATGCGGAGGTTGTGCGAGACGCAGGGGCGCGAGGTCGTGGAGACGAGGGAGTGGGCTTCGACGGTGTTTAATAGGATAAGGGGCGAGGATGGAGGGGAGGAGAATGAGGTCAAGATGCTCTCGGCGGGGGTACTGATTAAGCTTGGGGAGGCGATTGAAAAGTATCAGGCGCTGTTGATGGGCAACATGATTGGATTTTGATGGGTTATGACTGATGGGGTCAACAGCATCATGAGACAGCGTGGAAGATGTCTCCGAGATAATGTACTGAGACGTGGAAAACAGAACGAGAGTCTTCTTGATGTATAAGTAAGTAAATACAGACTCATATATATCGCGCCTTATTGTCTTGCCGTTGCCAGACTGGTGAATGATCCCTCTCCTTGAACTTTAGATAAAAGCAAATACACGCTATTTAAATATACATCTATACCTAATAGGTCCAGCAGGAATAGTAGACTTAGAGCCCCTTCTACTGTTATATATTATATAACCTAGTAGAAGAGGGGAAAAGCTATATTACCTAGGCAGGGGATCCTTATTTTTCTCTTTTTTATATATATATATATACCTATACTAGCTAGCTATAAATTAGATTAGATTTATTATTATAATTATTTTTTTATTAAAATCCCTGCTATCTTTTTTTAATAACTAAGATAAAGGGGTTTATAGTTTTTATTATAGTAAATACTATATAGTTAGTAACTTATAAGATATAGTTTACTTTATATAACTATAATTAATTAGTTAAAAGCTAAGCTAAGTGCTATTCTCTTTATATTATATTAATAATAATTATCTTTTATTTATTACCTTACTATTAGTTTATATTATTCTACTTATATAAAAGCCCTAAAACTTATAGCACCTGTTTTCTATATACTATTATAAAAGAAGCTTATTAAAAAGACCCTAGGTTTACTATTAAATCTTAAGCCTAAGACTTTAAAAAAACTACTAATACTAATATTAAGGCTAAAGGCAGATATAGTTTAAAAAAATCCTAAGTTCTTTATTAAAATCTAGATTTATAACCTTAAGTAAAATACTAAGATTAAGGCAGCTATAGTAAAGACTGCTATTTTTTAATTTAGGCTTAAGGAATAAAATGCCTTTATATAAGCTTTAAATATTCTTAATAGTATTAAAATTAGTATTCTTTAATTTAAATCTATTAAGAACTTTAGCTAATACCTTAAATAAAAAGCTTAAATTTAATTCCTTTACTTATACTTTTATAAATACTAAGTAAGATATAAATACTTTACTACTAGACCTTTTTAATTTATTAAAATTAAATTTAAAACCTAGTCTAGATTAAGATAAAGGAAAAGGAAAAGATATTTTTATTATAAGTAACCCTTTTACTATTACTTAATATATATATACTATACTTATAACTTTATTTAATAAGTTATATCCTATCTTTTATTAGCTAAATTACCTAAAGGTATTTTTAAATAATAAAAACCTTATTATACTTAGCTATATAATTAAGTATATAAATATAAACTTAATAAGTCTTATAGCTAAGTTTATAAACTTTATTAACTTCTTTTAGGATATAAGTATAAGGGTATTTATTAATTAGGCTATAAAAAAGGACTTAAAAACCTTTACTTATATATTAAAAAAAAGGTTCCTTATATTTATATATGCCTTAGGCTTTAATATTAAACTAGATAGTTTACTAAAGTAAAAGCTAGATAAGTCCTTAAAGATATACCTTACTTATGCCTATATAGCCTTATATAAGGCTAAAAGGAGAGACTATTTAACTTAAGGCCTTATACTTATTTAAGTAAAGGACTATTACTTAAAGGATTTTATTAAATAGACTATATTAAGGCTTTAAGATAAGACCTTATAAAAGGAGGCTATTAACTAGTTTACTATATTTACTAAAAGTATAAAAGCTTTAATAATAGCTATTAATATTACTTATATAGTTATTAAAGCTAAGGAGGACTTTAAAAAGGCTAAGTTTAAGAAAGCCTGCATTAAGGTATATAAAAGGATTATTTAAAAAAGGTTTAAAGAGGATCTTAATTATATTCTTATAAAAGAATTTAGCTTTAACCTAGCTATACTATTTATATCCTTTTTAAAAGTGTCTAGCTATTTTAGTAGCCTTATATTAAGATTTTACTTATAGTTAAAATATAGATTTTAGTAATAACCTTATTAGCTATTATAAATATAAAGTCCTTTACTACTGCCTCCTTTAATATAAAGTAAACCTTAATAAGCCTATAAATAGATACTATAAGAATAGTAATAAGGTCTACTGCTTTAGTAAGCTTTATTATAAAGTGCTTTTTAAAAGCTATAATTTAATAAAAAAGCTTAAGCTAGAGGAGCTTTAGGTTTAAAATACTTTAAGATATCTTTTATATAATAAAATTAAAACCTTCCTTTATATATAGACTTTAAGAATATATATATTAGTAAATAGATTATAATACTGCCTTTAAAAAAGCTAGTGTGCTTTACTTATAAAGTTATTAAGCACTTTTTTACTTACTATATAATACCCTTAAAAGAATAGCTATAAGTATAAAAAAGGGCATACCTTAAGTTTATAACTTATAATAATCTTAAAAAAAGCTTATTTATATATAGAATAAAAATAAATATATATATTACTTTTTTATACTTTAAAGAGTTTAAGGTAATAGCCTTTAAAGTAGAATAAGATAATAATACTCTTAGAACTTATAAAAGGCTAAATATAGCTTTTAAATTAATAACTTTTTATTATCTTAAAAAGTTTAAGGAGATACTAGTTAATGCTTACTTTATATAAATAAGTATAGACCTAAAGCTTATAATACTATTAAAGGCTATAGCTAAAAGGCTAAAGGAAGTAATAAAAGAAAATACTACTTTAAACCCTCTTAAAGTATTAAAGATTATTATACTAGCTGCTAATATAAAACTAGCCTAAAAGAAAAAAAAGGCTATTAAAAGACTTATTATTATTAAAGAGAAAGTAAAAGAATATAATACTAAGTTATAAACACTAGGTTAATAGCCTGCCTTTAAGAATATTAAAAAGTATACTAGGCTTATATAAATTATAAAATAAAAAAAAGATAAAGAGATTAACTTTAAGGAGTTAGTATTAAGATTTTATATTAAAATCTCTTTATTAAAGGTATAGCAGCTTAGTCTAAAGTTAATATAATAATTTAATAAGCTTACTTAATAAAAGTTATTAAAAAAAGAATTTAAAGATAAAGGAAAGACTATAGTAAAAGCTAATTTTATTATACTAGGCCTTAATATATATAATATACTTTTATTAAGTAATTATAAATTTATTCTTAAGTCCTTTAAGATTAATATTACCTTTTTAGCTAAAAATAAAGCTTATAAAATAAAGTATATATTACTTAAGTAATTAGTTTAAGTAGACTAAGGCTTTAAAGCTAACTTTATCTTAAAGGAATTTATAGCTTAAAATAATATTACTATTATAAATCTATTTACTATAGGTTTTAAAGGGCTAATTATATTTAATATAAATAAAAGGCGCACTATAGTAAATAAATTTATAATACTAATACTATAGTATAAAAGAATAAAAAAAGAAGTATAAGTAGTAGTAAAGCCTATAATTAATAAGCTAGAAG
Organism: Trichoderma sp. PF4103; assembly: GCA_023628735.1. Classification (NCBI taxonomy): domain Eukaryota; kingdom Fungi; phylum Ascomycota; class Sordariomycetes; order Hypocreales; family Hypocreaceae; genus Trichoderma; species Trichoderma sp. PF4103. The sequence continues at coordinate 68,069 of JAMAKC010000027.1, forward strand.
ATATTATATTACTACTAGGCCTTTTATAGCTTTATAATATAAGCGCTATATTTAATATTTATAAAAGAACCTTTTAAATTAGTATAGCTATTAAAAGTAAAAAGTAAACTATTATTTAAGGACTTATTTTAATATTTTTATAATAATAAAAGATTATACTAGCTTTTAATATCTTAAGTGCTAAGAAGTAATATATAAAGAGAGAGTTTAAGTTAAATAAAAATAAGGAATTAAAATACTTATTTACTATTAAGTTTATAATATTAAGGGATTAAGGAGATAATAAGAATTAAGGAAACTAGATTACTTACTTTAACCTTAGTATATTAAAAAAAGGCCTAGTAAAAGTTAAAAAGAAGAGATAAAGATATAGGCTCTTAATACCTCTTTTTTCTATATATATATAGACCCTAGACTTACTTTTATAAAACACACTCTTAAATTAACTATAAATAAAAAGACTTATAAGAATTTTAAAAAAGTATAAGTAGTTTATTCTTATTATATATTATATAAGCTAGAACTACTAAAGGATATTAAACTAGACTTTAACTTATTTTCCTTAAATACTAAAGAAAAAGATCTAGATTTAAAGCTATATAAGCTATTAAAGCTAGATATAAATAACTAGCCTAGTTTTATAGACTTTACTAAATTATATAAGGTTCTTTTCCTTACTTTTTAATAAGTATTAAAAAAAGCTATTAACTTTATTATAAACTAGAGAGTTATAAAGGTATAGTTTAAATAATTAAGGATTAAAGTTAAACTTAAAGTGCTAGATAGAATAAAAGAAGAAGTAGTATAAATATTTTAGACTTATTATAATTTAAAAGGGAAGACTATTATTAATATTCCTTTTATAAACTTATTTATATATAGGCCTAGGCTTAATAAAGGAGTTAAGCTATAGTAAGGCTTATTAAGGAAATAGTAAAGTAAATTTAAGAGATACTAGCTTAATTAACTTATTTAAGAAGGGATTAAAGGCAGATAATTTAAATATATATATATAGTAAATAATAAACTTTCTTTATAAAGCGCTAAGCCTATATTAATTATAAAAGCAGGATATAAAAATAATTTATAAGTTAAGAAGAGGTTAATAGTTAACTATTTATATATAATAAAGGACTTGCTAATAATATATATCCTTTTATTAGTAGACTTATATAATAAACTAGCTAACTTAAAGGTAGGATCTTATTATAAGTTTAACCTTAAATATATATACTAGTTTATTTTAGTAAATAAGGCTTTTAAATATATCCTAGCCTTTAGCACTTTAAATTTTTTATAACTTTAGTTAACTTATATACTATAAGGTACTTAAACTATAGTATTCTCTTAAATTAAAGGCATTAGGCTTAGACTAGGTACTATTTCTGCTTTATACTTTAAGCCTTTCTTACTATATATAAAAGATCTTAATACTATAGTATTTATTAATCCTTATATAAATAACCTATTTAGTAAATTCTATAACTTTAAGATAAAGAAGTGGCCTTTTATTTAGGACTATTTATTACTATAACTTTTATAAGCTTTATAAAAGCTTAGCTTTAAGAAGGTAGAAATTAGTATAAAAGAAATAGTTATAGTAAGATAGGTTTATAAAGTAAGAGGTAAAATAGCTATTATACTTAAAAGAGCTAATAAGCTAAAGAACTTTTTTATTCCCTTAAATTAAACTAAAGTATAAAGCTTTATAAAAGCTTTAGGTTTATATAAATAATAAATATCTAACTATTTAAAAATTATAAGACTACTTAATTATTTAATAAGTAATATGCCTTAAAGGTAGAAGGCAGCTAAGGCTATAGTATTTTTAATCTTAAAAGAGAAAGCTATTACTATAGTAAAATAAAATAGGTATTAGTTTAATCTCCTCTTATAGCTTTACTTAAATACTAGTAGATTTAAGGCAGGATATATAATAGTATAGCTAAGAGGTAGTATAAAGTTTATTATCTTATATAACTCCTTTTTATTTATTAAGACCTAAAGGAATTATAATATATATAAAAGGGAACTATATTTTATTATTAAATTTAGTAAAAAGTATAGTTATTTCTTTAAGGTTAAAGAACTATTTATAATATATATAGACTATAAGCCTTTAATCTAGTTTATAGAATTTAGTAATTATAAAGGAATTTATATATATTAAGTAAGTAAGCTAAGACTGCTAAATATAATTATTAAGTATATTAAAGGAAAATAAAATAAAGCTGCAAATGCTTTATTTAAGACTATATTCCTTTTAAATAACTGCTTAAATACTAATATATTAAAGATATTAAGATTAGTAAATAAAAAGAGATAGTAAGTATAAAAGAATAGTAAAAATAGCTATAAAAAGCTATTAAAGAGATTTCTAGCTACTAAGATCTAGTAGGTATTTATAAAGATATTAAATAGCTATATAATAATACTAAAAGCCGCTTAAAGATAGATTAATAATAAAGAAGCCTAAGCTTTATTTTTTACCTTAAAGATAGTAATAGTATCTGCACTAGCTTTATACTTTAAAATAGCTACTTACTTAAATTCTATAAGAGAAGGCTTACTAAATTAGGACTTAAAAGAATAGTACTTAAAGATTATAAACTTCTTAAAGTATAGACTAAAGGATATAATAAGCTAATATAATATAAGGTAAATTAAAAGTAAGGCTTAGAATTATTCTTTATTAGTAAGTTAACTTTAATATTAAAGAAAAGCAGGCTAGCTTAAGTGTCTTATTAAAGCTAAAGTAGTAAAAGCCTTAAAAAAAGCCTATAATAAAGCTAAGCACTTTAAACCTAAAGCTACTTAAAGGATATTAGTAAGAGATATATAATAGCTTACTATATTAAAAGATATAGTAAATTATATTACTAAATATATAAGATATATAAGATATATACTTAATAACTTAAAAGCATTAAATCTCTTAGTATATATAAATTAGCTATTCTAACTAATTAGTATAGACTATATAAGACTATTTTTATAAAGTTAAGGCAGTAATATATATTTACTAGTTATTATAAACTACTTTTTAAAATATATCTAGATTATAGCCTATTAGACTACTTATATTATAAAGGCAGTTAGTAAAGTAAAAGTATAGCTTTTATAAGTAGCTATAAACCTTATAGTAATTTATATAAATCTAGGGTTAGTATTTATATTTTTAGAATTTAAAAAAAAGATAGCCTATTATTAGATCCTTATTATTAATATATTATTAAAATTATATAAGAGTATAAGTATAGTAAAAGTAATTAATAAGATTACTTAAATTATAATAAAAAAGTCTAGAGCTAAATTATAAATATAAGATATAAGTAATAATTTAAAGAAAGTAGTAAAATTTATAAATAATTAAATTATTAAGACCTTAGGATACTTACTTTATAAAATTCTATTTAAACTAGAGCTATAAGGCCCTTTACTAAACTTAGAATTATTATAAACCCTATTTATATTAAAATTAGCCTTAAGGAAATAAAAGGCTATGCCTAAAAAAAGCTAATATATAAATCTAATATTAAAGAGAATAGCCTATATAAATAAAATTTATAAAGATATATATAAAGCTAACTAGGTAAAGGCTATTAAAGTAAGCTATTATTTATAAGACTATAAGAACTACTAAAAAGAAGACCTAGTAATATTAATATAAAAAAGCAAGCTTATTAAGCTAAAAGTATAATAAAAAGGACTATTTAAAATAAAGGCCTATATAAGAAGAGTATTATATTCTTTTTATAATATAAATAAATCTAAAATATAAGGAGTAAAGATATTAAAGTTTTATAAAGATATATTAAAGATCTTCTAACTATAAATAAAGTATTTAAAAATAGACTAGGATAAAGTTATATAGCTATACTAAGCCTTAAGGAATTTATAAAAATAAGTTATTAAAGAAAATAAAGCGCATAAAAGAGAAGAGACTTAAGAAAATAAATAGTAATAAAATAAGTAATTATAAAAAAAGTATTAAGACCTTAGAGTAATTATATAAGATACTGCTAAAGGCCTTTATTATACTTAGTATTAGAAAAAGCTGCTAAATAATATATAAATATTTTCTTTTCCTTTATATATAAAAGCCTTACCTTTCTCTCTTCCTCTTTAATAAATACTTTCTTCTTTTCCTTTTCTTTTTATATTTAGCTTATTAAACTATATTATACTTACTTTATTTATTTATTATTAATTTATTTTTCTAAAAGTCTATAAGATTAAAAACCTTTTATTTTTAAGGAATATATAACTATCTTTATATTAATTAAATTATAAAATAGCTTCTTAAATACTAAGCCTTATACTTATATTATTTACTGCACTTTTATTAGTAAATAGTGGATTATAAAAAGAATAGTAAGGATTATAACTAGTATATTTTTTAAAAAATAGGAAAATAAACCTTTTAATAAAGACTTTTAGTAGTAATACTTTATTTATTTATTACCTTTTACTTTTAGTATTAAAGGAATAAGAAGCTATATATAAGTAGCTAGTCTAGGCTTATAAATGCCTTATAAAGAATAAAAGTAAAATCCTAGTATTAATTATAGCTAAATCCTCTTTTTTTTATAATAGTAGTAATTAATAAAAAAAGTTAAAAAAAGAAGTTATACTTATACTTAAAGATTTTAAATATATAATTAAAGCTATATATATAGAATATAGCTTTTTAGCTTATAGCCTAGTATTTATATATACTAAAGATATAAATAATAATAAGCCCTCTTTTTATAAGCTTAATATAAAATAGTATTTAAAATGCTAACTTTATAGCTAGTGCTTTATTTTATATATTATAGTTACCTTATAATATAACTTATTAATTTTATAATAAATACTAAGTAAGGAGTCTTTTAAAGATATAGTTAGTAAGTAGAATATTTTAAAAATACTTTAAATATTTATAAGTATAGCTAGTAATTTATTATAAAAAGGACTTATAATACTTATAGCCTTTAAAAAGCTATTATATATTAAATTATAATTAACTTCTTAAGTATATTAAAAAAAATTAAAAAGAAGTCCTATTTTAACTAAAAGGTTACTAAAACTAATTATAAATTAATTTAATTCTAAATATAAAAATACTAAATAAGGATTTATTTAAGACTGCAGGTTTTATATATAAAGCTTTACTAACTATACTTATAGTATATTTAGTAAAATTAATTAATACCTTAAAGAAATTTATTAAAGTAATGCCTAGTAAAGTCCTTTTTATAAAGAATATAATACTTATTATATAGCTATAAGTAAATATTATAGCCTTTATAAACTAAATAATAAAGCCTTATATAGTATATATAATATAAAAAGAAAAAGAGAATAAATAAAAGTAAATAAATAAGCAGTATATAAAAGGCAAGCTATTAAAGAAGTCTTATTATAATAATAATAAAGATAAGGTCTTATATATAGCCTTATAAAAAGTACTACTATACTTTAACTACTAGTTAAAGTAAATAAAGTAGGCATAGCTTATTAAATATATTTATTTTTTTAAATAGATTTAAAAAGTAGCTAATTAAAATTATAAAAGGCTTAGGATAAAAATTAAAGAAGGTATTTTATTTATAAATAAAGCTAGAGTAGTAAAACTCTTAGACTAAGCAACCCTTTATTTATTAATAATAATATAGGCTATAACTGCTAAAGTAATAAAGTATATAAGAGTCTTAATTACTATCTTTTAAATCCTTAAATTAAGATTACCTTCTTTATATAAAAGTAAGGCTAATACCTTTTTTATAAATATTAAAGTTAAACTAGTAGGCCTAGAGAATATATAATTAGTAAGTCTCCTCTTTTATAAATAACCTACTTTCTCTCTTAAATAAAGTTAAACTACTATAATAAGAAGGTATATTTTTATATATTAGCTAGCCTATAAGTTTTAAGCCCTAGCTATATAATAACCTAACCTAGTAATTAAATAGTAACCTTTTATAAGGATAGAATAAGAAGGATAATAAAGAGGATAAAATACTTTTATACTTATAGTAAAAAAGAGTATATTACTAGAATAAGCTATAAAAGATATAACTAAAATAGATATTACTATATACTAAAGCAGATTTACTATAGTTACCCTTATACCTAAAGCTATAAGTATATTAGTAAAGGGAATTATAGTAAAGGAGATAGACCTTATAAAGACCTTAAATATATTTATAAAAGAATAAGATATATTTATAGTAAATAAAGAAGATAATAATCCTATAATAAAAGAGGATACCTTTATAATAAAAGATAATACCTTTATAATAAAAAGAAAAGATAATATTCCCCCTTTAATAAAAAAAGATATAAAAAAAGACGCCTTTATAATAAGAATTATTATAGTAAAAAAGAAAGATAATATTACTAGCACTTACTTATTAAATACCTTAAAACTATTCTCCTTAATTTTATAATTATATATATTTTAGTATTAAATATAAAAAAATAAGTTAAGAATATACTATAACTTCTTAATCCTTAACTATATTTAGCCTAAATAACTTAAACTAATTTTAAAAGTAAATAATAATAAGCTGCTAATATTAATTAAAATATCTTTACTATTTACTTTTAAAATATAAGGTTAAATCCTTATATTATAAAGTGCATTACTAGCAGGGGGACTACTTAAAGACTAAATATCTATAGCTATATTTAAAAGTAAAGTAATCCTAGAACTTATATTTATTAACTAGGCTAAGATAGATTTAAAATAATATATAAGCTAGAATTATAAACTTTAACTACTAATAAAAATATATAAAGCTTTAGTAAAAAAGCTGCTATTACTTATAAAATTATATATAAAAGAAGAATAAATAAATATTAATTATATTACTAACTTAATAATAAATCTAGCTAAATTTACTAATTTAAATATAAAGGACCTTTAATAAAAGTTACTTATAGTATTAAGAAGATTAATAAATATAAAAGGCCTTAAAAATAAACTAGTAAAAAACCTTTAATTATAAATAGAACTATAACTATAGTTAAAGTACTATATGCCTTAATATTATATTAAGGATAAGGCTATTGCCTTTTTAATATATAAGTAAATAGAGTCCTTATTATAATATAAAAGCTTAATATAAGCTTATAAAACTATAATAATTTAAAATATTTTTTATATAGCTAAAACTAGTCTAAAAGATATTATAAACTACTTAAATAATCCTATAAGTATATAGATTAATAAGGTAGTCCTTAAAAAAGTAAAGATTTTTATAATTAAGGATTTAGTTATATTAAGAACTTAGGCATAATAAAGATAACTATATAATAGAATATTTTTCTTAAGAGATGCCTAGGGGTTAGATTTTTTTCTTTTCCCTTATATATAATAGGTCTAGCAGGAATAGTAGACTTAAAGCCCCTTCTACTATTATATATTATATAACCTAGTAGAAGAGGGGAAAAGCCATATCGCCTAGGCAGGGGATCCTTATTTTTCTCTCTTTTATACACACATATACACCTACACTAGCTAGCTATGAATTAGATCAGATTTATTATTATAATCGTTTTTCTACTGAAATCCCTGCCGTCTCTTTCTATACCGTACGCGATCATATTGTGACTCCAATCATCCGTCATAAAGCAGCCTCTGTAACTTTGAAACCATCCCACAATCGCCTTTAAACGAAAGAAAAAGAAGAAACAAGACTAAATCGCACCACCCTCCGGATCCAGCGAGTAATGCGTATGCGTACTCTTCCTCCGCACGGGCAAGGTAGATATATACGCATTGACAGTAGTCAAGTGGTCACCAAGACTCATCGCCAGCCGCCGCAACTCGCTCCGGACCTCCTCGGGGGAAGCTTGCCCAAGCATGACCTGCGGCAACGGACCAGCCGGCAGCGGAGGAAGAATGGCGTCGAGCTGCTGCGTAGGCGGACGGGAGCGCCGAACGGGCGAGGACGTGCTCTGCGGAGACCGGCTTTTCGGCGAGTACTCTCGCAGCGACGGCGCGCGCTGGGGCGTGCTGGGGGCGGGAGCCGGCTCGGGGGGCAGTTCGGGGTCCATGTCCGCAAAGTCGCTCAGGGAGTAGGGCCGGCCTTCGCTGAACGCTGAGACGTTGGAGTCCTTGCTGATGTGGGATTCGTCGTGTTTGACCTCGTCATCGAGGGAGAGGTCTGGGATGCTCGTGATGACGTGTGCATACTCCGACTCGTCTGAGATGTAAATCGAGGGCTCTCGGTTCGTGGCATTCATGACGTAGAGCGAAGCGTGCTTTTCCAGCTCAAAGGGGTTTGTGCCGCCAATCTCTGAGCCGCTGATGGACCCGACGTCGGAATAAGACGTTGACGGACGGGTGAAGTCAGTCGATGAGTCGGCAAAGCTCATGTCGAGGTCGATCAAGCTTCCCACAGATGCGCGATGGTCGTCCGAGGGAGTCGGTGCAAGCTCGCTGAAACTGGCCGTCCGCTGGTTTGGCTCCGAGGAGAGATGGGGGAGTTGCGGGCGGCCATCATCCGACGGGGCAACGTTATTGGTAAAGGGGAACTTGAAATCTTGGTGGGCTGCCGTCGTTGTGGCAGCCATCGAGGGGAACTTCCAGTCCTGCGTGCGCCTGTTGTCTTTGAGATCGATTGGATCGCTCATCGGGCCATTGACAAAACTTGGGTCGTCAAATCCATAGTCCACCGACGCATGCGAATCGCTGGCCTTGATGGTGTCCATGTCGACAAACTGCGACAGCTCGCCCCCGTGCAGTGATACATCTAGGTCGATGAGGGACTCCCTCACGTCCGGCGGCTGTGAGCTCTCGTCTCGAAGCGGCAGGTCTGATATGGGGGCCTGAAATGGCTGGCTGTAGTAAGCCCTCGAGTTTTCTTCGTACGTCGATATCGTATTGGGATCAAATATCTTCTCCAGGGGTGCTTTCACCGAAGGAAGATGAGGGGGCGGTCTCCTTCGGGACTTGGGCTTTGATGGACGAGAAGTCTCGTCGTAACCTTCTGGAGCGAAGTCGACCTTGGATCCATATACGTCATAGACGTCTTGAGCGTCGCCCTGGTCGAGGACCTGCTGGTCAAACGCTGCAGTCGTACTGAAGTTCCACTCGTCGTTGGAGATGGCAATGGAGAGGTCAGCCAGGCCCTGGGCGCCACCAGCCGAGAAGAGCGACCGTCGGTCTCCGCCCTGGGCCTCCCACAATTTGAAGGCTCGAACCAGGTGGACGAGAGAGGAGGTTGGGTGCGATGCCTCCGTGTTCTGGATATATCTGTGCTGCTGTACCTGCTCAATCGTTGGCCGATCTGAGGCGTCATGCTGAAGGCAGTATGCCACCAAGTCTTTGAGGCCCGCCGAGTATTGATCACCTTCGAGCCGAGGTGTATGGTTCTTTAGATGCGACCCCAGTCTCGCGAAATCGATGCCATCAGTGACATTTGGTGGCAGACCAGACGCAATCTCGTACACCATGGCACCGAATGCCCAGATATCGACCTCTGTCCCATATGCCGCCTCCTTGTCAAACAGCTCGGGGGCCATCCAGTGTGGCGTCCCGATGAACGTTGTCCGCTTGTCGACCTTTGTCTCCATCACGCCAGCAACGCCAAAGTCGCAGAGCTGGACATCGCCGGTCTCGGTGACGAGGACGTTGGCACACTTGAGATCGCGGTGGATGATGCCCTGGCCGTGCACCCAGTGAATGGCCTCGGCAACCTCGCGCACGATGGGAATAATCCACTTCTCCTGCAGTCCCCCGGGGGCCGTCGGCCTCATGAGCGTCGCCACGCTGCCGCCAGCGCAGTACTCGGTCACCATCCACATGGACTGGCCAACCGGCAGCGCCTCGATGACATGGTTGATGTTCTTGGCGCCGCTGTCGCTCAGCAGCTGCAGAGCATTGATTTCCTTGAGCAGATCACTGTAAGTGTCTGCGAGCTTAGGGTTCAGAGTGTCGCTCTCCTCGATGTCGATGATCTTGACGGCGACCAGCCGCCCGGTCTTGACGGAGGTTGCCTTGTAGACCCTGCCGAAGCTGCCCTTGCCGACGAGCTCCTGGAGCTGATACTGCGGGGGTTCCTTGCCGGCCTTTGAGCAGCTGTCGAGGACGGCATTCTGCATCTTCTTTGCATCTTCAAGGGCCTTTTGCTTGGTGCCCGACACGTCGGGCCACTGCACTCGGAGCGACATGATGCATGAAATCGGCCCACTTGGGCCTTGGACGACTGTAGGGATGATGCCGATCAAAAAGCTTGGACGGTTGATGCTGGTGATTTTGGTGTCCGAATTTCGAGTCAAAGCCGGGGTAAAGTGGCTGGGAGGACACTCGACTCTGCGCGCTCTTTAAGAGGATCTGAGAGGACAGTCCAGACTCGCCTCTTCCATCTTGGGAGGAAACTCACAAGCCTCTCCAGATGGAACTCAATTGTCGTGTCCGAAAATGATTTGTCGAGAGATGAAAGGCTGGCAGAGAAGATGCCTGAGCTTCGAGTCTGAGGGCAGCGAATGGCTGAGGCGCAGCGCTTAGGCGGGGTTTAGCCGGGTGAGGCCTCGGCCTATCATCTGGCCAGCTGCTCATTACTGGCTCCTTGATCCAAACCTGATGATGAACCAACAGACGCGGTTTCTTTCATTGGTCCATTGGGAGAAGCTGTGAACAAATGACCGTCTATCTGCAGTTTATCCAAGCAGGTTGATGGCCGTCAACCTGAGATACCGCGACATCAAACAGCATTTCCTCACCCTGTTGCTCCGTTTCTACGCCGATACGATGATGTCTCTCTTGGCCCCCTATGAAGACACGCTCTGCTTCATCAGCTCCACCATCTTGCCGTGAAACGTCGTCCAGTTGGTGCTGCACATATTCTTCACCGTCCCGACCAGCAGCCGAGACGCCTTGATCAGCACATCCTCGACCAGCTCAAGCCCGCCGCTCTCCGTCTCCCGCACCGTCCAAACCGTCTCCATCACCACATTGAGCGGGCTGTACAGCCTCACAAACATGCCCTTTTCCAGCTTCACAAACTCGTTGGTGCTCTCGACGTTGGAATCCCACAGCCCTGCAGGCAGCGTGTGCACCTTGTCCGTCACCTTGTAATACAGAGGCTCGCCGACGGGGACGAGTCCTCTGTCCGCTGGAACGGTGGGAGACTCGACCTTGGACGGCCGCGGAATGGGCTCGTATTTGACCATGTGAGGGTCGCATTGCATGTGAAGGTCGTGATTTTGCACAGTCTCCAGAGCCTTGGCGTGGGTGATGCCAGGGGGCAGAGCTGTGACGTTTTGCAGTGTTGCAGTAGTGTTGAGCCACGCTGCGAGTGAGCATCAGTCAGCCGCCCATAAGATGAAGCCTTCAGACAACTTGGACTTACACGACATGATGTCTATCTACGCGTCAATTATTAGACTTTTCGGAAGAGATTTATCGCCTGATAGCTTGTCTGACTGTTAAAGATGCTGAGAGGAAGAAATAGCCGAGAAGTAAAGATGATGCAGCAAGGTAGCACGTGTAGAGGCCAGAGAAGAGTGGTGGTGACGCTTCTATTCCTGGAACAAACAGGGTGACGACGGCCAGATGCTGGCGCTAGTCAGCTGAAACAAGGGACCTGACTACCTAGACTCTGGCAATACGCAACGCTGATAAGAAGCAGCACGACGATACGCGCCTAAGACGAGCCATCAACTCGCGGATGAGGGAAGTCAAAGCCTCAGCCGGGACATCTTTTAGACCGTACCTTGTCGTCAGCGGGCTCTACGCGATGTGACACCCCGGCAGCAGTCAACTAGACATCGAACCCACTGCGAAGAGAAGATACAGTACTAAGCATGGAAGAAACACCTCGAGAATACAATACCTACATATAATACTGCATACAATTTGCAATAGATACCATGTTTCTAATGCTTCACAGATCTTGATTGAGCATGGAGTTGTGACGATCTTTCTGTGAATTCCATGTCTCAAAATAGGTCCCCGCGCTTGACAAGCATAGCCTAGCGTCAGCCCCGCCACTTAAGCTGCACGTGACTTCGTGAATTCACGGTTCAGCCGTTAACGCGACCTCGTCAATTGACGTGTAATGCCTTCGCTTTACCAGCTTACCAGCACCAAAGAGCAGCCGCTCGGCCGCAGAATTCGCCCATCATGGTCACGTCTACCAAGGCCAGTCGCTCTAGCTTCTCAAAGAAGCCAGCGGCAACTTCAAGTTTTGCAAAGAAGCCCGCCAAGCCAAACGCCAGCATCCTCAACTTCTTCCAGAAAACTGCGAAACCGGAGGATTCACTCTTTGTCGGTGCCGTGCCTGCGGAAACAGTCCATCACGATGAGCCGCACGTCAGTGACGACGAGACTCGATTCAATGAAGTCGATCGACCGAGCAAGAAGAGGAGAGTCAGTCAAGAGTCTATCCAGCCAGTGGCAAAGCAGGAAACAGCAGACGCAGCAGAAGCAAGGACCGGGGATAGCACGATCAAGCCGGTGAAGCCCGCAAACGGAGACGAACCAAAGAAGCCCAAACGTCAGATCAAGACGCCTTTCATCATAGAGTCCGATAGCGAAGATGACGATGCCGAGGCCACAAATCAAGCAACAATTACAACCGAGTTCGCGATGTCGCCCCCCGAGAGGAAGGCCACCGCACCAACGCCACCAGCCGCGCAGCCCGAGCCGTCCTGCGATGCCACGCCGGCCAAGGATGCCCCTGACAAGTATGAACCGCCGCCGCTGCTCAAGCAAGAGACCTCGACGGACGCCCAATTAAACCAACTCGGGGACTTCGCTGACCTGGACGATTTGGGCTTAGATGAGTTTGAAGGCGAAGAGATGCGGGAGATGCGCTTCATGCGGGAGCAGGCGCGCCTTGAAGCGGAAGAAGCCGGGATTTTAGGCGACGATTTGGACGATTCTTTGAATGACCAAGCCACGGTAGAGGACTGTCCGATTTGTGGCGGCAGCCTGCTCGGTGTCTCTCCAGACGAAGCTACGCGACATGTCAACTCTTGCCTCGATGGCAACCCAATTCCACTTCCGACGAGGCATGACACGGAAATCAAGGAGGAGAACTCGGAAATCAAGAAGGAGGATACCCCGGTAGAAGCCGCGGAGATGAGCAAGCGATTTGCCCGGGCAGCCGTACCCAGGCCTGGCCAAGCAAACCCATTCGAAATCAGCACCGATAAGCAGCCAAAGAGCGCCTTCTCCAAGCTCATGTCCGGTAATGCGGAAGATTCGGCCTGGGCTACGGCGGCAGCGACGGAAACGGCGTCTCGAGGTCGGCCTGCTTACGAACGAACATGTCCGTTCTACAAGATCATGCCAGGCTTCTCAATATGCGTGGATGCTTTCCGCTACGGTGCCGTTGAAGGATGCCAGGCCTATTTTCTCAGCCACTTTCACAGCGACCACTACATTGGTCTCACAGCAAACTGGCGGCACGGCCCGATCTACTGCAGCAAGGTGACAGGGAGCCTGGTCAAGCAGCAGCTTCGGACGGCAGCCAAGTGGGTTGTCGAGCTGGATTTCGAGAAGCCCTACGACGTCCCCGGAACCGACGGCGCAACTGTCACCATGATGCCGGCCAATCACTGCCCCGGAAGCTCTCTGTTCCTCTTCGAAAAGCCCTTTGGAAATGGATCAAACAAGAGGATCAAGAGGATACTGCACTGCGGCGATTTTCGGGCTTGTCCGCAACACGTACGGCACCCCCTACTGAAAGCTGATGTAGTAGATTCCATATCAGGGAAGACGAAGCAGCAGCGCATCGACATTTGCTACCTCGACACGACTTATCTGAACCCGCGATACTCTTTCCCTCCTCAAGGAGACGTCATTCAAGCCTGTGCGGACATGTGTGCATCCATGGCGGCGGATTCTCATTGCCTGGATGACGTTTGGCAGAGATCAGAGAAGTCGGCTGGAACAGGCACCATGAGCAAATACTTTCAGAGCGACAAGCCAGTGGAAGACGGTGACCAGTCGGAGCCAAAATCTTCTCGACCGAAGCAGCGCCTCCTAGTGATATGCGGCACTTACTCCATCGGAAAGGAGAGAATCTGCGTAGCCATAGCTAAAGCCCTCGGCTCCAAGATCTTTGCTTCTCCGGCCAAGATCAAGATCTGCAAACAGCTCGACGATCCAGAGCTAACCGCGCTGCTAACGTCCGACCCTGTGGAAGCTCAAGTGCACATGCAGATGCTCATGGAGATTCGCGCAGAAACGTTGCAGGACTATCTGGACAGCTACAGGCCTCACTTCACCCGCATCGTCGGCTTCCGCCCCAGCGGCTGGAACTTCCGGCCCGGAAACGGCAGCAAGGCGATTGGAGCCAACACTCCACCAAGCAGCATATCGACGCAGCAGCTCCTTCACGGGAAGGGCTGGAGGACGAGATTCAGCGCAAAAGACCTCGTAGCGCAGAGAGGAAGCACGAGGGAGGCCATGTGTTTTGGCGTGCCGTATTCCGAGCATAGCAGTTTCCGTGAGCTGGCCATGTTTGTCATGGGTCTGCGCATTGACAAGGTAATTCCCACTGTCAATGTCGGCAGCGAGCAGTCCCGGAAACGGATGAAGGGCTGGATCGATCGATGGATGACGGAGAGGAGAAAGGGGGGGCTGGTGAGGCCGTTGGTGGAGGGGGAAGACGACGAGCAGAAAGACAGTATACCGTTGTGGGAGGGGAAAGCCGGTGAGGGAGGGGGAGCTTGGTGGTGAATTGTATACGAAGAGATAAAAGAGACAAACATCAGCTGGGGGTATTGTAAAGCTTTATTAACACGTCCAAAGTGATGCTGGGTGAGAAAGCCCGGTGGTCCGTTGCCCATGCCATGAGAAACGCCGAATGACTGCTTCTATATCTGCAACAGAACCCCAGATGAGCCATTCATCAAGTGTAGTTTTTCCCATCACACGCCGATGCTCCAAGAAAGGTTCCTCTTCAAAAGTTTGAGCTAAAGCAAGCATTCCACGGTCGTCTCTCTTCCCTCAGCTGATGATCCCGTCTCCGCCTCATGCCATACAACACTCTTTATTTCGCTTTAGCCTGCTGCGCAGCAGCTTCTACGATCACAGTCAGTTTCAAGATCGACGATTCCTGAAGGCCATTGTTCCAGGTGGTTTGCTTACCTCTTCGCGTGGCATCCTCCAGCAACTGCGTATCAACCGACGCCGCAGGAAGATGCACATACCGCACGACGGAGCCCCGAATGAAGACGTTCTTCACAGAGCTCTACACACACAAGAACCCCCCACGTCAGTCGACGACTCTCTGCGCAAAAAAAGACTGACTAAAGCAGGATACGGTAAAGAGGGGAACCTGAAGGGATGTAAACGTACGAGGTGAGGATACTTGAGCTCCTCGACGACCTGAATGTCATCGAGCTTAATGTTGAGGTACTGGTCGACGCTCTTGAGGATGCCCTTGAGCTGGATGTCGTTTTTGAGCTCGACGGTGACTTCGTGGTCGATGAGGGTTTTGAAGAAGCTGTTTTGACGTTGTTTTTCAGTACGTTATTCAAAGTCGCATTAATACAAGTCCACGATGTGTCCAAAAATTGGGGGGATGGACCTGAAGAAGAGCATGATGACGGAGATGTGTTTTGGAAGCTCGTTCGTTAGGCGGGGTGGTTGATGATGCCTTGAAATGAGGGAGTCGACGGAGTTGCTCCGCTCTGTGTTTGAGCCCGTGGAAGGAAAATGAGTGACGTGATGATTGAGACTTTGTTGTCTGTGGATGAGTGTTGACTGTTGTGAGTATGGGAGAGAGAGTCGTGGATTTTCGTTGAGTGAAGTTGTCACAGCTCAATGCCCGGTGAGGTCCCACACATTGAACTGGTTCCGTACTAGGAGAGAAGAAGGGCGTTGGAGAGGGATGTGGTCACGTGACTGTGTATGTGTGATGGCTTCGGTGGGAGATGGGTGTTGCATTTGGAACAGATGCAGCACTATATCATTGGAAAAGTGTCTCAATTTTACTGAAATGGATATTTTCTTAACGAAAGGCTTTGATTCTATATATAAATGGGAACATTATATCTAATCAATGGGATGGCGATGGGTAGAGACTGCCAATGGTTGATGAAGATGGCATGGGGAGGAACTGGTAATCTACGCCCTACAATTATACAGAACTGGACAAGATGGACACCTTGCAAATAGGATTGCATCGATCACAATAATTCACAGAATCCTTCAGGGTACCAGAAGCATATGAAAGCGAGCTCCATGCCCAGATCAAAAACATCACAAGCTCTGCAGGGTAGCATACCTCAAAATCATGTATTTCTTTTCAAATCTAAACCAAAAACTCCAAAGCCAACAACATGGCCAGACCTGGCCGTGACTCTAACTATGCACAATGCCCTGCCCTCCCATCTCCCTTCTTCCTCACCAACACAGCACCCGCCCACTCAAGCAACATGTACAAACGCTCGCTTCTTTGCGCTCCGCTCCCTGCTCTCCTCCTCCCACGTCTCGTCCACGTACTCCTTGACGCTCTTGTCCCGGATCTGCATGCCCACCACCTTGAGCGCCGCAATGTTGACCCCCATCTCGTCCTTTTGCTTCTTCAGCGCCGCCCGCAGGTTGGTTCGGATGCCGTCCATCATCACCTTCATCGTCCGGCTCGCCACAATCTGCTTGTGGTGCGTCTTGAGCATGAAGAACAGGATGCGGCACGTCAGGGGGATGTTCATCGACCGCATGGCAAAGATGTTGATGAATGTGAAGAGGATCGGGACGGAGGCAAAGGGGAGCACCAGAAGGGCGTCGTGCAGAGCGGACGCCTTGATGCGCTGCAGCACAGACATGACGTAGGCTTCGGCCGTGATGTTGCCGAGGGCGAGGAAGACGGGGTTTCGCTGCGGCGGCATGGCGTGGGGATTCGTGAGCTTGGCCTCTTCGTACTCTTTCAACAAGTTCAGATCGGCCATGCCCATCTCGAGAGCCTCCGCTATCCTTTCACCAGCCATCAGTGTCTCTGTGGTCTGCTTTCCAGCGGCCGCCACCTCGCCATTCTCATCGCCTTCCTGATCCTTCTCCAGCGAGGCTGTTAGAGTGCTCTCGTACAGCTCTTCCATTTCCTTTTCCCGCTCTTCCTCGAGGAAGATTTGCTCGTCCGTCTCGTCCCATACGCGGATGCTCTTGTCGTGGCTGGCGGTGACGAGGAAGTTGCCGCTATGGCTCATGGCGATGGCCCATACCTCGCCGTGGTGGCCGTCCAGCCTCTGAATCTGCTCAAACTTGTCTCCGTCCCAGTATCGAATGGTCCGGTCTTTGCCGGTGCTGAAGAAGTGATGCCCGTTACCGTCCGAGTTGTGGGGAACGAAAGCCACCTGCAGGATACTGTCTTGGTGTCCAAACAAGGCCTTGTGGCAGTCACCAAAGTCGAGGCCCCAGATTCTAATGTTCTTGTCGGCGGAACTCGTGACAATCAGCTTGCTGTCGTAAGAAATGTCCATGCTCAGCACGGGCAGCTTGTGTCCGTAGAGGTTGAGGTAAAGCTTCAGCGAGTCCACGAAGAAAACCTTGACCGTACTATCGAGGAGCGACACTGCCAGCAATCTGGCATCGGGCGAGAATCGCAGGCTGAGGATGTCGTCCGAGACCTTGAGCACTCTGGACTGCACAAGCTTGAGCTTAGGCGTTGTTCGTTTCGTTCCCAGAACCTGTTCCTGCACAATCTTAAAGTCCCAAAACTTGGCGGTCTTGTCGGCGCTTCCGGAAACGACGGATCGGCCATCAGGGTGGACTTGCAGCGCCCAGACGGCTCCCTCGTGTGCGTCGACGCTGTCGAGAAGCGATGCTGATGCGACATCAAACAGCTGCAGCTCTCCATTCTTCGTGCCCACGACAACGACCTTGTCTCCAGGGAGGAACGAACAGCACAGGGCATATCCACACTCAAACGTCCGGATACAGGTCTGAGTCTTGATGTTCCAAATCTTCAGCAGGCCATTGGATGCCGATGCCAGCATCTTGTCGTCTGAGCTTAGTGACAAGGCGCGGATGTCAGCTCTGTGTCCGGGAATCTCGACCGACAACGCCTTGGCGTAGTCTGGGATGTCGTCCTTTGCCTTCTTGTCGCTCTTCTCCTTGGGCTGCACGTTGTAGTACTCCAGCTGGTTGTTCGTGGTTCCCACCACCAGATGAATCTGCTTCTGGCCGGTTGGCAGCGCCCAGTCGACGGAACGGACTTTGCCGCCTGTTCTTACAATGACGTACTGAACGAATACATCGCTAATGTCGGCTTTCGATACGTCGTCCAGCGCGTCATCTGCGTTCTCCATCTCCTCGTCGTCATGCTTTGCATCCTTCTTCTTCTCTCGTCTTCGCCGCCTCTTTCGGGCCAGACCCTTCTTCACTTCAGCCTCTGATCTGATGCGCCAGATGTCGACGCTCTTGTCGGAACCGTGGACGGCGAAATAGTCCTTGTGGGGGTGGAAGATGACTTCAGTCGCTCGGTCCTTGTTCTGTCGGTGGAGGGTTCCCCGGTCTTGCAGGAACTGAGCCGAGGCACTGACTTCCACCCGCCGAGCCGCCGAGCTCAGCCCGTCTGCATCCAGCGACCACACCTTCATCTCTCCATCGTTGCCTGCGGTGATGCAGCCGCTCAGATCGGGGGACACGCCAAGGGCCCAACATTCGCCGTTGGTCTGCGAGATGTGCGTCTCGATGCAATGCCGTGACGACAGGTCCCAGAGCTTCAGAAGAGAATCTTTGCCGGTAGACAAGAGATACCCCTCGGGCGCATCATCGCCGTTGGAGATCAATGCCTTGTTTCCATCCTCGTCGCTCACTTGGGCCTCGGGCTCGATGAACCTGAGGCCCGTGATCTGATCCTTGTGCCCGCGAAGCTTGTACTGTCCGACTTCCGCAACCAGGTCCCAGACGATGATATCGGTGTCTTTGGCGCCGCTGGCAAGCCGCACTCCGGACTTGTCAAAGGCGAGATGTGTAATGGCAGACTTGTGGCCGTTGAAGTTGACGAGGACAGTGGCAATCTTGCTGTCCCAGAGGCGGATGCTGCCGTCCTCGTAGCCCACGGCAAACATGTCCTTGTCCACGCCGCTCTGCGCAATGGCAGTGACGGGATAGGAGCACCGCTCATCCCTCCATCGGCTGATGAGTTCGCCCTTTTTGATGTCCCAACACAGAACCTCTTCGTTCGCGGCCGTGACCGCCTGGCCGGCGCCAGTTCCTGTTCGATCTTTGGACGTCCAGACGAGGTTCGAGGAGCCGGAGAGGATCGTGCCAAAGGACTTGGCGTGCTCGTACTTGCTGCGCCAATGGTTAGAACGACTGCTTGGGTTCCCTTCGAGGTTACATCATCAAAGCATAGTCAAGCACAGCAACTCACAGGTATGACTTGACCATGATTGCCAATCTCAGCCTCCAACGCTGGCGTCTGCTCTCACCAGAGGATCTTGCATCTACATGCCGCTGCTAGCCAATTGCGCAGAGTCGAGATAACTTTTTTTTTCCGCCGCTTATCGATAACGGCCACTCGCTGTAGCAACCGCGCCGCCCGCTAAGCCTCCAGCAGCCTCCAGCGCTCCACAGCGCTAGCTTGCAGCACGGTGCCAGGTGCCTGCTCACTATAACCTCCCCCCCTGTCACGTGCTGAGCTGCCCCCCGAAGCTTGACGTCTTCAGCAACGTAGCTCAGCCCCACCACGGGGGTCGCAGTCGCTCAACCAGCTCCCAGGACGCCCCGGACTCAAGGACACGCTGAGACTGAGACACCAAACCGCCGCTTGAAGCCCAGCCGCCCACGATGCTTCTCCTCGACTACCAGAACGCCCTCATCCAGTCGGTGCTCACCGAGCGCTTCTCCGGGTACTCACACGCCTCATTGCCCCCCCCCTGAGCGAGAGCCCAGCTGACCGCGGCGAACAGAGCCCCGCCCGTCCACATCGACCAGACCGTATCCGACTTCGACGGCGTGACATTCCACATCTCGACTCCTGAGGTCAAGACCAAGATCCTGCTGTCGATCCAGATCCGATGCTTCAAGGACCTCGCCAAGTACGGCGCCGAGCAGGTCCTGCAGCGGGAATATGGGCAGTACGTCGTTCCCGTCGAGGTCGGCTACGACTTCTCCGTCCTCGTTGACCTGGAGAACCTGCCGGAGTCCAAGGGTAGGCCATTGTCCCTTGATAATAGCGTAGCAGCGAGTGCTTGTAGGCCATCGACTCATCACCCGGGATCATAGAGGAACGCGACGCGCTGGCGATGCAGTTCGCCCTGTTGAAGCGCCACGCCATGGCTGCGCCGTTCGAGCAGGCATACGAGGAGCACCACAAGCTAAAGGAGGAGGCATCCAAGTTCAGCTCCGAGGATGCCCCCAAGGGCGTCATGGAAGGCGGCGAGGTCAAGGCCATCCACTACCGAGAGGAGGAGGCCATCTACGTCAAGGCCAGCCACGACCGTGTCACGGTCATCTTCAGCACAATCTTCCGGGAGGAAACCGACCGGGTGTACGGAAAGGTCTTTATCCAGGAGTTTGTCGATGCACGAAGACGGGCGATTCAGAACGCGCCCCAGGTGCTGTTCCGGAACGACCCCCCGCTTGAGCTGCAGGGCGTCCCTGGTGTTCAAGACACCGGATCGGGAGAGATTGGATATGTTACATTTGGTAAGGAGGTGATGGGTTGTCCAATTGAGCTCGCTGTGCTAACCCGGTCCAAGTTCTCTTTCCAAGGCATCTCACTCCCGCGAGAATGCCTGTTGTCATCTCCCATATCCAGACATTCCGAGACAACTTCCATTACCACATCAAGGCCTCTAAGGCCTACATTCACTCACGAATGAGGAAGCGAACCGCCGACTTCCTGCAGGGTGAGTCTGACTTGCCAGGTGTATATGGCAGCACGATGCTAACGATCGTACAGTGTTGCGCCGTGCACGCCCGGACAACGAGGAGCGAGAAAGGAAGACGGCCAGCGGCAGGACCTTCAAGGTGCAGGGCAGCTAAAGAGGATATTAGAGCTTGGCGCCCGTTTTCTTCTCCGGCTCAGGGTGGCTTTTGGAGTTGCCTTTTGGTGGATGCAGCCTCGTCGGGAGCTGGGAGTCGTTTCAGGGGTGGTGACTTATTGGCGGGTGTAGATGAATTTCACGATGGGAATTATATAGCCATTACTTCTTTTTCCATATAACTCGAGTATCATCCTTAAGATTCAGAGGTTATAATCACGACGTGGCTTGAGCTTTTCAATTTCAAATCCCAGCCCATCCGTTCCCAGGTAGCCGTTCTACAAGAGGTCACTGCGGATAGGGGCTCCTCTGGCTGGCGCTTTACAGTGAGCACGCCACTGTAGAAACAGTGCCCGCAGTAACCCAACCTCAAGTGCAGGTCAAGCCTCGGCCTCAACACCATCAAATTTCAGCCCACCACAATCTACGCCCAAAGCCGACCTGCGGGTCGCAAATACAATGGTATGGCCGTTCGGAGGCTCCGAACCCAGCAAACGGGCACCTGAAGACGACCACCCCCCGAAGAAGCGGCCCATCTCCTGGCCCGACACCCTGAGCAGCAACGCAGAAGATGCAGGCCCGCTGGCAGCCGCCAAGGCGTGGGCGCCCATGGTCGGGTTCTCGCTGGTCGGCCTCGCGGCGCTGCAGCTGTACGCAAACTACCTGCGCCGGATCCCGGGCGCGGCCTACGTGCGGCCCAACTTCTTCCGCAACAGGAGCCTGTTTGGCCGCGTGACGAGCGTGGGCGACGGCGACAACTTCCACCTGTTCCACACGCCGGGCGGGAGGGCCGTGGGCTGGGGATGGCTGAGGAAGGTCCCTGAGACGAGAAAGGAGCTCAAGGGACGAACCGTGAGGACGACCCTTCTTCCCCCTTTTTTATTGTCATTCATGGCGAGGAGGGATTTTGCTGACCCGAGAGGATTTGATCTGTATTAGATACCCATCCGCATCGCCGCCATCGATGCGCCCGAGGGAGCGCACTTTGGCAAGCCCGCGCAGCCGTACGCGGCCGAAGCCCTGCAGTGGCTCCGAAACTACATCCTGCACCGCAACGTGCGCGCGTACATCTACAAGACGGACCAGTACGAGCGCATCGTGGCGACGGTGTACGTGCGGCGGTTCCTGCTGCGCAGGAACGTCGGCCTGGAGATGATCAAGGCCGGGCTGGCGACGGTGTACGAGGCCAAGAGCGGCGGCGAGTACGGCGGGCTGGAGGAGCGGTACAAGGCGGCCGAGGCCAAGGCGAGGAGGAAGCGCAGGGGCATGTGGGCGGGCGATCCAAAGGCCTTTGAGAGCCCGAGGGAGTATAAGACACGGTGGGCGGCGCAGCAGGACAAGACGCAGTGAGGAGTGAGGATGAGTGAGGGGGCAAGCCCGTCTATGGGAGTACGTATGTATGTACTTACTCGGATGGGCGATTCTGTTTTGTTTGTTGAGTTAGATTTGCGGGATGGATGTCTCAGTGCCAGCCATTTTCTATGTGTTTGGAAACGGCTCGGAGTTGAAAGGACGTGGGTGTGCTTCTTATCTGTGGCAGCGGGCGTTTCGAGGGGAACCCGTCTGAAAGGCGATCTTACGAGGCACGAGAGACCAGTTATCACAACCTTATCGAGTCACTCTTGCCCCTTGCCTCCATGGTCAGTGTGAAACGGCCTCTCTCCCGTGGCTCGGCCCTGATGTTCCTGGCATTGACCCGAAGTTCATCGCAGCAACACGTCAGGCGGCCGCGTAAACGGGACCGGCGCCGTCTCGTGGCATGATCGCCAAGCTGGATGTATGTTATACCAATGGCATGCAAGCCGCGGGCTGAGATTGGCAACCCAGCAAACAAAGCAATGCCAGGACGGCAATTGGCGACATGCTCACGGCTGTCGTTTCACGCTCAACGAGCCATAGGGCGCAGAAGCGAAAGATTGGCTCGGTGACTTGAGCACTGGTCAAGGCCGCGCTGAGTTCCATTCCAGCCGTGATCCGAGCCGGGAGTGCTCCGTGGATTGTGCGTCTTTCTCGGCTTCTCTTCCGCTGCCATGGGCAGGATTAGAGCCCTAGTAGGCAGATGCGGGAGCCGAAATGGATGACTAGCAGATGGTAGATCTTGTTCTTTGTTTCCTCCCTAGTCGTTCTTCGACGCATACCTAAGACCGGGTCAGGGCTGCAAGGAGATGGGTAAGCTTCGTTTCGCATCTCCTCTGGTGTGCTCCCTCAGGCTATTAAGGCCGGCCGACGCTTTTGTGCCCCTGACATGATGCAAAGAGGGCGAACAGAAACATGAACGCCCAGGTCAGGTGGCAGAGGAGAGCCGTGCCCCGATGCATCTTTGCAGTCGCAGATGTCATCAAGGGGAGGTTTCCTGCAAAAGCTTCAAAGTCCTGCTTCCTAAGCGGGAGAATTAGTGCTATAATTAGTCGGTAGAAGAAGTCGAAGAAGAAGAGAGGCTTCCTTGCCAACCTGCCCTGTGCATCGTACCATACTTGGCCAGCAGTGGGGAGAGGGGGATCAGTGGCCCTTGGTAATTTAAGCTCGGAGCTCACTAGCAGAGCAGAGCAGAGCTTTGAGCATCTCTGTTCCAGCGATCGAGTCGAGGGCCTGAAGCAGTCGAGCTGAGCGATTCCGTGTGCTTCCATGATAATTAAGCAGCGGCTGGATTGGCTGCAGCGTCTCATCCGCCAGCGAATCATCAGATCCGTCGCACGAAGCTCTGGCTTCACCAGCGGCAGCAGCAGCAACAGCAACGACACAGTAGCACCGAGGGTCCCTTCAATTGCAATCGGCGGTAATACGAGCTGCAGCGCGCCGTACTCCGTATCACGGGCTGCTCCAGCTTGCAACTGATAGGTACTAGCAGTGAGGCTTAGCACTGGAGCGTGCGCCGTGCAAGTGACACCTTGGTGAGAGCTTCAGGCCGATTCGATCTCGTTGCGCACAATCTCGCTTCGCTCCCGGCCGGCGACGTGACCTCACCGCTCTGCGCCTCCAGCTTCCCTTGTTCCCTTGTCTTCTTCAGCTGTCTGTCCATCAGCCAAGCAGTGTAACCCGTAGGATCAATCAATCAATCAATCACTGCAGCCATCGTCGTCGTCGTACCTAGTATCAGGAACAGGAAAGCAAGAGACTCTGTTCCTGATTCAGCGCCTCTCCCGGGCCCAGGCCACTAACCCTTATAAGGCTAGCCCGCCCGGCCAGGAGCCGTCAGAGCAACAGCCAGCAATTTCCCGCATTCCAGCCGCTTTTTCCTCACGCTCTGCTCTTCCTCCTGCTCAAGCCCAACACACACAGACCAGCCACTTTCGCCGCCATCGCCAACTGCTTCTCTCTGTCCTTGCCTTTGCCCTTCTCAACCGCCAAAAATCCTCATCGCGGGCGACGAGACTCTGCGAGCCTCTGCCCCGAGCATCTCCTATTCACGGCCGCCGCCTGCTGATTCAGCTTCAAGCCTTCATCGTTACGCTCGTCTCTTCCAGATCGATACCCCCCGGCCTCTGTCTATTTATTCCCCTGTAGTAATTGTTTTCCTTGTTTCCTCCCTGTCGCTTCTGCCGCCATTGATTACTTGATCGCCATTGACGCACAATTATCGAACTCGTCATGCGATAACTTCCAATCGACATCGTCCGCCCGTCTGTACCTGAAATGACCATTCGAATATCATCGGCTCCGACGTCTCCATCATCGTTTGCGCCCTGAGAGTGCGACCCTGCCGCCGCTTCTTCGTTCCTCTTCACGATCGACTTCTCTCTCTTAGCGCCGCGCGAAACCATCGCCATGCGATTATCCTCACAACGACGCCGGGCGGCGCGACGCCCTCGCCTGTCGAGTACGAGCATTGCGACTCTCGCAGCCATTGCGCCCTCATTATCGCGGGCATTTAATATCACAGCAGCGCCGCCGGCGAATCTCGACTTTTCTCAGCTGGGGAGCATAGGCATTGCCGGAGACTTCAATGGCATTTCGCTCTACCAGTTCGAGGAGCAAATCGCACGGCCCTTGAGCACGAATGGCAGCGAGTACCTGCTGACACAGTTGCCCAACGGCGTCCTCGCACCCATTGCCGCGACCGACGCGTCGATTCTGGCCATGTGCTCGGTAACGCTCGAGGATGGCGCCGAGGGAGTCGTGCTCGGAGGCAACTTCACCAGCATGGACGGCATCAAGTCGACGGCCATTGCCATCTACAACACCAACACAACCACCTTTACGCCGCTCGAGGGTCTCGAGGGCGAGGTCAACGCTCTCTTGTGCGACGACGACAAGGGGATAGTTTACGTGGGCGGGAACCTGAAGGGGGGCAACTCGACAAACGCTATCGCATGGAAGGTGGACGGCAACTGGACGAATCTGCCCTTTGCCGGCTTCAATGCCCCCGTGAGCGCCATCACCAAGGCGTCCAACGGACACATTATCTTCGGCGGAAGCTTCACCGGTCTGGGGAACGTCACGGCGCCTAACAAGGCCGACGGGCAGGCTATCAACCTTTCTACCGCGAAAATTTCGGCTGGCGGCACCTCTTCGACCCAGGGCTTCGATGACCCCAAGAATGTCATTTGCACCGACGGCTCCGGGGGTTCGGGCAAGACTTGGCTGTTGAAGGACGGAGTTCCTGGATCTTGGGAGGCGGCTTTTGACTTTGGATTTGAGCCCACCAAATTGCGACTGTGGAATACGCATCAGGACGGACGGGGCACAAAGACGTTCCGCTTCGTCGCCCTACCGATCAACGGCATCATGAACTTTACCTATATAGATCCTGCTACCGGCAAGAACTCGAGCTGCACGAGCGAGTGCCCGCTGAGCAACGACCCAAAGGTCCAGTTCCAAGACTTTCACTTCGTCAACAGTGTTGGCATGAACGCCTTTCAGATCGACATCTCGGCCTGGTACGGAAAGGGGGCTGGTCTCAACGGCGTGCAGCTGTTCGAGGACAACATGTTCTCCTACGCCATCAACTCCTTCAACGAGCCGGCGTGCAACATCACGTTCCCTTCCAGCGCCTCCGCCACCGGGCCCTGGAAGCAGTCGCCTTCTCTCCAGAGCGACTCAAAGTATCTGACGGCGCACCTTACCAGTCCCATTTCGTCCAAATCCGCATCTGTCGTCTTCTCGCCCAACATCATCGAATCGGGCAACTACTCTGTCAACATGTACACCCCAGGCTGCGTGCCCGATGGCTCGTGCCTGACCCGAGGGCGCGTGAACATCACCGGCATCATGTCCAGCGGCAACATTCCATCCAACTTTACCACTTCAATCTACCAGACCAACAACTTTGACAAATATGATCAGATTTACTTTGGCTACATTGAACGAACCTCGGACAGTTTTAAACCCAGAGTTACACTCACCCCTCTCGACGGCCAGGACTTGAGTGAAATGACCTTTGTCGCCCAAAAGGTCGGCTTCACACTCCTCAACTCGACTGGGAACCTCAACGGCCTCTTCGACTTTGACCCGAGCCAAAACAAGGTCAACACGACCAGCCTGAACGACTCGCCCGTCAACCAGCTGGGTGCAAGCTTCGACCACAACACGGGCGTCAAATCGCTGGCAACATCGGGAGACATTACCTACATCGGCGGCAACTTCACCTCGGACGCGCACCACAACTTCGTCGCCATCGACACCAGTGGCAAGGTCACAGCCCTCAACGGAGGTCTCAACGGCCAGGTGTTGGACATGTACCTACAAGGCACACAGCTGTTTGTTGGCGGAGACTTTACAAACCTGCGAACTGACGGAAAAGCCGGGCTAAACCATGTGGCCGTCTACGACACAAAGAGCCAGGAATGGAGTGCGTTGGGTGCGGGTGTCAACGGCAGGGTCGAGCAAGTTGTGGCATTCCAGGTCAACATTAGCAGCGTTACCGAGGACGCCATTGCCCTGACGGGCTCCTTTACCGAGTGCAATGCCTTTGGCAGCTTTGAAGCGACCCCCGCCCAGGGATTTGCG
Source organism: Trichoderma sp. PF4103 (assembly GCA_023628735.1). Taxonomy (NCBI): domain Eukaryota; kingdom Fungi; phylum Ascomycota; class Sordariomycetes; order Hypocreales; family Hypocreaceae; genus Trichoderma; species Trichoderma sp. PF4103. The sequence continues at coordinate 94,955 of JAMAKC010000027.1, forward strand.
GTTTGGGTTTTGTCAAGGGACAACTGGCTGCAGAATCTTCAAGGCCCGGTCCCCAACTTTGGCGGCATGCTCACTGCGTCCAAGCTGAATCTCACCACCGGCAACTCCCTCTTCGCAGGCTCGGTAGAGTCCTCGCAGCTGGGGGCAAACGGCGCCGTCATGCTTGGCGATCAAGGACTGGGGCAATTCCCGGTCCAGATCCAGCCCAAGGCCCAACAGGCTGGCAGCAAGCGCCGACGAGACCTGTCTACGGAGCCCACGTCTGGTGTTCTCACGGGAGCCTTTTATACAGGAAACAGCAGCAACATTACAGTTCTCGCAGGTCACTTCTCGGCGCGGTCCTCCAACGGCTCTACCGTCGAGAACCTGGTGATTATCGACGACTCCAACAACGGCACCGTCAGTGGACTGGGCCCAGGCATCTCCTCCGAATCGGTCTTCACCAGTCTCGTGTTCCACGGAAGCGTCCTTTTCGCCGGAGGCAACGTGACTGGCACCATCGACGGCAGCAGTGTCAGCGGACTCATTGCCTACGATGTCGTCTCCAAGTCATACTCCAGCCAACAGCCCGCGTCTCTTCTTGGCGGCAACCAGACACTCTCCGTCGTCACGGTCAGACCCGATTCGGCTGAGGTTTACGCAGGCGGTTCGTTTGAGAAGGCTGGCGCTTTGGATTGCCCCGGTGTCTGCACCTACGATGCCGACAGCGCACAGTGGTCGAGGCCAGGCAGCACCCTCGCCGGACGGGTCAGCAGCTTCATGTGGTTCAGCAAGACGCAGCTCATTGCTGGCGGCGATTTGCGTACCAACGGGACTGACACTGGCTACCTCGCCATGTACGATGTCAAGAAGCGGGTTTGGAAGGACTTTGCGGGCGCCAGTCAGATTCCCGGCCCGGTCAACGCCATCACCCCGGGCTCAAACGACAACGGCCAGCTCTGGATTTCAGGCAACTCGCCAAATGGCTCCGTCTTCATCATGAAGTACGATGGCAAACAGTGGCAGAGCCCTTCTGTGCTCCCCCCATCGGGCAGTGTCGTCCAGAGCTTGCAAGTCTTCACCGTAACCGAGTCACACAGCAAAGCCGACCTCCTTGATGATCGCCAAGTGCTGATGCTCACTGGCTCCATCCCCTTTCCCAACGTCGGAATGGCCTCGGCTGCCATCTACAACGGTACCGACTACCTGCCTTATGCTCTGACCAGCACGGATACCGGCGCCGGAAGCATTGCCAAAGTATTTTCTCAAAAGGACAATTTCTTCACCTCCAGTGGTATGTTTTGCACTTCCGTCAGCTATACATTCTGTTTACTAATATTCCCCGCGCAGGTAAACACCTCCCTCTTGTGTTCGTTGTCCTCATCGGTCTCGCCATCTCACTGGCACTCATCGTTATTCTCGTCGTCTCCGGCATCATCCTCGACCGGATACGCAAGAAGCGCGAGGGATACACGCCAGCGCCGACCTCCATGTACGATCGCGGAAGCGGCATTCAACGGATACCGCCGCGTGAACTACTGGAGCAGCTCGAGCGGACACGACCCGGGGAGGCACCGCACGTATGAGGCTGCCACTTCAAAAGCGAGTTAATATTTTTTTTCAGCATACATTCCCAATGCAGCGTTTGGCGTTTGGATAGGAGTTTGGAACATACGAAAGACTTACACAAGATTGCGACGAGATCCAAGAAGGGTGGAGGAGGGTGGCTTGAAGATGCTGCGCGTTGGCATGTCGATGCATTAGAACTGCACTTTTCGTGGTGTTCATTGCAAGAAGATGACATTCGCGTCAGTGTTCGACCTCCCCAAAGGACGTTTGTTTCTCGCCGGTTACGACTTTACGACTACTAGTTAATATCTTCCCCCCTTTTCTCCCTTTTCCCTTCTCGCATAGATGCGTCGGGGCTCAATCCGATACCCAGTTTCCATGCTATTCTTCTTTTTTATTTCTGTTCGATCTCTTAAAAGATCCTTTCATTGTATTATATATCCAGGGCAATCTCCGGCACGAAGACTGTCGCGATTTTATGATATTCTTTACTTCTTTTGTTTCTCCTTTGGGAATTAGGGTGCTGGGAGGGAGAAGGGTTTCGGTCTCCGCGGTGTGTTTTTCCCGCCGTTTTTGCTTGGTGGGCACTTAATGATGTGAAGTTGAACATGTGAAAGGATGCGGTTTACGTCGTCAAGGGGAGATATCTAAAGGGGGAGGGCAGAACAGGCCAGCCTAGTCAAGTGAAATGTGATTTGGTTGCAATGATGGAAGTTGTTGAACGGTGAAGTCGTTCTCGCGAGTTTCTGAAGGAAGGTGTTGGATGTTTGGATGTGTGATGTGTGGTTTGAATTTGGATTGTTGTGTGCTCTAGAGTGGTTAGCTGTCAACATGTTCACCCAGTTCTACAGAGATGATTTCTGCTGTCGTGAAGATATGAGGCTTGATTGCATCACTATCGTCGGGATGTTGACTGTGAAATACTCCCGTAGAAGTTCCATGGCTTGATAGTCCTATGCTCTATCCGCAGAGCCCAGTCGAGGCAATATCGATGATTCGTGGCGATTATATCAAGGCCACCCTTCTTGATGCACCGCCATAAGACTTTATAACGGTAGACCTTTAGAAGAGATATGTGAGTGTCAAGTAACATACAGCCTACGATGTGAGAGGGAACGAGATTGGATCAACGATATGCTTCGAAGCCTATATTCCACGAGAAGACGTGATCTTCACTCTACGACCAGATATGTTCACAGTTGAAGTCTGATATCAATATTCAACCATTGTCATATTCATGTTGCGATTTGCATGCAGATGCCCGATTCTAAAGGCGCATCACTTGGACCTACATAATCGAGATACAGGATACATGGCGTCTACATACCGACCATTTGACATCTAGGTACTTCTCCGGCTCCTATATACATACACCTTACTCTTCTTGAAGAATACTAGATCCCTCGAAGATCGTATCACTCCGACTCTGGAAACCTCCTGTAGGCGGTCACTAATTCCTCTGGCAGGGTCTCATCCCTTTACGTTCCTTCAGGGAGGAACTTCCATCGGTTTCATGTGGAACAAGCTTTCACTGCTTGGCCAGCCAGCATGTGATTTCCGATAATCGTACGTTGTATCTATCTATCCAACGTGCGACAAGCCCCTGAAACTTGGCAACGAGGCGAAGCACTTCTGGAAACATGGAAGCACTTTCTTCTTTAGAAGATCTCGAAGCGGAGCAAAAAAAGAAGGGGAAAAAGTATGGAGACGGTCGGTCCGGAGAGACGATTGATGAACAATGCTCGAGCGCCCACATGCGGAGAAGAGATAGGCAACATCTTGGCAGGCACAGAGGAACAAAAACCGTTGGATATTCAGTGGAGTTGTAGTTTGATACGTGAACTGCACCAGTCGATGGATGAAGAAAAGATAGGTACGAGTGGAGTTCTCTTTGGAAAGATGCAAGTCCACTTTTTGGGTTGATACGAGATGCGTTGTCGGATTCAGCCGTTCAAGAAAGCCGGAATCAATTGTCCGGAACACATGAAGCTGAACTGACTAAGGTCTCTCGAAGGGGAAAAAAAAAAAAAGACGCAAAACTACGCCTGTTCATGATTCAATGACAAGTGAAGTGCATGACTAGCGGAACAAGAAGCAAGAAGGCAAGACAAGAACTAACTTCTGGGGGAAAAGGGGACTGTTTTGCTTACGCGGCTTGGGAATGAGAGTGTTCCTGGATTAGAGTTGGAAACGCAGCCGCGGCCGTGGCTCGGCTGCTTGGCCTTGTTACAGATTTTATTTATAGAGATTTGGCTGTGCCATCGCCTTGCTTGAGCCCATCTCAAGTTCCGTTTCATGGTCCTAGCTGGTGTCAAGTAATTCCGTGTACCTACAGATAGTTGGAAGAGACCAAACTGCTTTGCATGAAAGCACACAGTAACCTGCAACTGTTAGCGATTCAGATACAGTGTGCTTCCCCCAAGATCTCATCCACTGATGCCTGTGGCTTCATCTCAAGTTTGCAACCGAAAGCGCCCACACCTCCTCCATTATGCTCACAGCCGTCGTCCATCTAACAAAACGGCTCACATGGGCCGTTCTTTGCGTCTAAAGAAACTAAGAAAGCCCAGCCGCTTTCGACTCCTTCTAGCGAACTTCTTGTCGAAGCCCTCCTTTCAAATCAACGCCACGGTCATTATTCGCGGCGGAAGCCACACACGTTGGAGGCTGCCGCCTTCTCAATGCTCTTATTGTTCCTTTCAAACAGCCTTCAAGACTAAAGAATGGGCAAGACCCCTTGCCTTCTACGTCGGTGGCGACGCTTAAATAAACGCCAGAGGCCGGTTAGAAAGACGAAAGCAAGGCATCTTGCCGGAACCAGAGCAGGAACTTGCACCTTGACGTCGAGAGATCTCAAGTTTTCAGTCCACGAAAGTGTTATTAGTGCAGCCTCGTATCAATCAATACCTTGGGCGCCATGCTACGGAGAAATACAGCGCATGTCCACTGTAATGCAGCGCAAGTGCGCTAGACAGCTCCCCTAGAGCCAGAGCCCGCCGTTATAGACACACACTGTGTACGTACCCAGCAGAGCTCCAAGCGTCTTGCGTCACAGTGCGTGTCTTCTGTTGGAGGGGACCTGCCTCGAGTAGTGTGAGACACTTCTCAGATGCTACGAGTCGCAAGTATCATATCGTACAGAGTACGAATACAAGTCAGACAGATCACCATGCGCCAAAAGGGGGCACCTAACGTGCTCAGTTCCCCAGTAGAAGACGGGTCAGCACCAACATAAGGTACAGAAATCTACCCAGTGGGCGGTATCACGTCTGTACGTCGACACGACGCAATGGTCCCCTGCCAAGAGCGTTGGATGGCGCTGATATCGTCACCACTCAGTCGTCTATTATCCATGGGTATACAATCTCTCCATCTCGTCTTCCTCATTGATGCAATGCTACGATATCACCTAGACCCGCAGATATATCACATACGCAGACACCTACAGCACGTATGTAGCAATGCGCAACTGTCTCTGTGCTCAGTAATACCACTTACATTACGTTGTACCTCGTACATGTCCAAGAACACGCCCGAGCACCCAATCCTACAATCAACAAGCCGTCCAATAGCAGCGCTGCAGAATGACGTTTTGAGATCCATACTATGTGGGGCAAGCGGCGCCAATCTAGGGTCCCTTGTGCCGCAACCGCTGACGTCACAGCGCCTTTGAACGCTAATCTCGTCTCGTGCTAGCTTTTGGACGGCAGGGAAAGCGGATCGGGCTTGCATGGTGGGCGCCTCCACGCGCCTTCCCTCTTGTCTTTTGGCGGTCCTCGAATTTGATGTCCACTTATCTGATGCCTTTTGTTCTTGTCCTTTTTGCTCCTTTCGAGATGCACCTATCATTGTGCTCAAAAGATATCCGTTTTTTTCGATAGGTACATGTAAGAAAAGGGCTTTGTGAATATTTCGGTGAGCCAATGAGAATCTTCTCGCTTGCTAGTAATTCTGAGTATGACATTCACACACATTCAGCTGCCCAATTCCACCACATTAGCATCAAATGCCGGTCCCACCCCAGAAACCTCGGCATAAACCACAAAACCACAGCTCCTACAATCTCAAATGAAGACTCGACCTCAGTGACAATGCAAACTAGTAGCCCGCCAACGAAAAGAGGGGAGAAACAAAAACAAACACGTCAAACAAACAAACAAAACAAAATAAGGAAGCGGCCAGGCGGCGCATGAACATGTCAGATTGAGCAATCAACGGCGATCCGATACGATCCGATTGCGCATCTCGACTAGCAGAACGTTGCAAAAGAACAAAAATGCCCATCAAATCTCGCGCCCCATCATCCATGCTCCCCCCTTGCCTTTCTGGCCTATCCCCTTGAAAAAAGCCCGCTTCCCCTGATTCGCCCCGATTTTTCGCCCCCTTTCAAAAGCTCTTGACGATTGCTGCAACTGGGAAGGCTGAGGAGAGCAATGACGGAATGCTAGCTTGAGGGAGCTTTTACATCAGATTGTCTCATACGAGGTACTTCGAGTTTCTGTATGATGCCCTTATGTTTGACATGGTTAAGCATCAGACGACGTATGATCTTGTTAAATTAAGCTACAGGACAGCTTACTCACAGAGGATACATACACACTCATAATCCTAGAATCCCAGGATAGCACATTGTACAACGACCGGATCAAAGCCAAGGGACCATCACTGACACGAATCTTCAACGTTCTTCCACATGGCACAGCAAAACAGAGCAAAATCCACAACTCCTCGATACGTCACTCCAACCAGGGTCTTTGAACGCCCCCTTTTCTACCATTCGACGGGGAAAACGGGATGTTGTAGGAAAAAACAACAACAATCCACGAGAGCGGGAAAAGCTTGTTTTCGACGCACGCCCCTCCAAGTCCCCTGCCCCATCTCCCTCTGGGAGGCTCTTCTTTGAGAGACACTGTATACTCAAGCTTTGCTGCCCTGTCACAGTGTTTCTCTGTAAACGAATGAGAGGACACACAGCATCGCATCCTACCATCGATACCCAGTAACGAAAAGCTTAGCGTGTACGTACTTTTGTAGGCCCCTTTTACTGCACATACATACTCGTACAAATTTGCCAAATAATACGCTGATTGGGCGTATTCGCGATACCTCTGTGTTGATACAATTGGATGGTGCGAATAAGTCGACTTACCACAAGGGGCATCCTTCGGCGGGCCGCATCTGAACACGGATGCGTCGTCATACAAACAACTTGACCACCACCGTTAGCACTGTGCCACCAGCGACGACATGACAGCAGAACGATATGGTCTAAACAACACCAAAACCCAGGGAAACGTTGAAATGAGCACTTAGAGAAAGAAACGAAAAAGGGAACCTGCATCTGGAATTGAATTCTGACGCCACGCAGTAAGTGGCTCACGCTCCCGGACGCCACTTTCATCGGCGGTCGCAGAACCGGCCGTTTTCTCATCAAGCCACAACGGTGACAGGGCCCGTCTCTTATTGTTATGATATGGCTTTGTTCCCTTTTCTTCCCTCGGTCATTTGGTGCCCTGTGACGGTAAGGCACACGAGGCTGCAGCGCCAACTCAAGGTCCAAGGTGCAGTGACAACATCATCTCAACCAGAAGAAGCAAAAGTTAGCCTCCGCTCCCGCGCTCTATCCCCCCCCAACATCGTCACCACATACGTACAAGACGCATCATGGCGTCACACCCAGTTTTACTTAAACCAAACCACGCCAAAAACGAGGTGATATTGACCAAAAGATCGAAATACCGGCACCCAAAAGCCCTACCGTGCCGGCATCACATGCGCCCACCATCAGAATCGCAAACCACCAATCACCCGCGCTCACGTATCAAACGGTAAGCTAAGCCATACTCAAAGGCCAGTCCCAAATATCAACGCAACACCACAAGGACAAACATCCAATATATTTTCTCTACTGCAAGAAGGTAGCTCTCCAGGCCGATCTCAAACATTTATTTCCTCTCACTCAAAACCGTAAATCACCACCCAAAACGGTCCTCAAAGCTACCCAAAGCAGCACCAAGTGGCAAAAATACAACAACGGCGCATCTTTTCGGCGGCCGATCAACTCAGATCCAACAAGCTTCTCCAAAACGTTTTCAAACAAAAAGACCTTGACATTTGGATGATCTCGCTACCAATCCGTAACAACTCTTCTCCTCATTGTCCACGACATCGCCAGAGGCAGTCACGCAGACACCGTTGATTCGGCATAGGGCGCCGTTTTACCCGGACCTACCCTCGATATCACCACACCTTCTTCCATCGCAAGCACAAACCACCCATATCTCTTCTCTCCTTCATACACAGCCCACATCAACAAACCACCATAATTTCACGACTCCCAAAGAGAATTGGCCACCTCGCTTCGCCCAAGAATACCCATCCCATCCCATAGATACTCCATCACAAAAGAAAAAAGCCGCTCATCCCCCATACTAATCCCACATCACACCTCCCCTACCTACCCAAAAATCACCCTTGTCCCCTCCTTACATTCGCCAGTCAAATCACACACAAGAAGAGATTCATCAACCCGGCAAAAGCAACAAAACAAGCATCCCGGCATACGACACTCCACAAAAGCTTGTCCGGTCTTGACAACGTCTCTCAACGGGTCCCTCTATCCCGAATGCAGCAGTGATGATCCAGGCTCTGAAACGCGCCCTCCATTCCTCCTTGAGAAAGTGATCGGCTCTCTTTTTCGATGTGTGTGTGTGTGTGTGCGGATGAACCCATTCTGTACATACCGAGGATATACGGACGGTAAGCTTGCAATATACAGAACTCGTAATATTCACGCTGCCCTTGGGAGTTGTTGTTCGAGCCGGTATCGCATAGATAGCTTGATATCTCCTCCTCGTGACTCTGGCACTTTTAAACATCAGCTACGCTCGAGCTACAAGAAACAATCAAAGGGAATCTTATAAACCTGCACCCATCAAAATCAATCAAAAACCCCCCAAACCCATCATCTTCATGTTAATTCCATCCCTGCCACCATCATTTCACCATTCCACCTCGCGTACGACCTACATACAGTAGGTATCACAGTATACGACACACACACATCCATCTTTCCCCCCTTTCCCAGGGATAGCCCAAGATAGAAACATCGGATTTAGCCTACATCCAGAATGACAGTAATCAGAATCATACATGCAAGAAGAGGCCCTCAAGTGTGGAAGGGGACAGGCTTACTGTACTGCAACATAGTAGTAAGCGTCAGGCTAAAGCATGGCCAGATGCCCAAGCAACGCCTCTCCCGCCCTGTGTATTGGCGATCGCCGTCCGCCGGTTGATGCGAAATCTCCAGCCAAAACGAGATGGGAGTTCCACGCACGCACACGTTGGACGCCTCCTGACCTCCACTCGAGCTTTACCCGCCTCTTTGGGGCATCCTGGCCGTGATCGACGCTCGTCATCCGGGAAGAGACTCGGCTCTTCCTCGCCCAGTTTCCACCTCTCCTGCTCTCCTGCTCTCCTGAGCTCTCCCTGCCTGCTGCTCCTGCTCCAAACAGACGGCTCCGTCTGCATCATGAGTCGTGTTGCAAGCAGTCAACACAGGAGATCATCAGGGACCGCCAGGAACCGTTGTACGCACAACCCGCGCCAGCACTAAGCAGAATCAAAGATACCGGGAAACAGAGGTAGATTTGAATTTCGTGTATTCAACAAGAGATTCACAGTGCTATCGAACGGGTATACCATCACCGTGAGAAAGGGCCTATTGATACAATGCGAACCCGCCGGGCGACGCCGCGTGGTTGCCATCCTTTCCATCCCTCCCTCCTAAACCCCTTGTCATGATGATATAAGGCTTCAAGTTGCTTCCTTTCGCAATCAAGGGAATCGAGCAAGGCTAAGCGTAACACCGGCTTTCCGCTGATGGAAATCCCTTCTGATAGAAACCCCTGGCCCCAAACGCCAAACTGGAAGAGCTCGTGTATCCCATCGTTCCAGTCGATTTGTAGTCCTGTAAAGCCACCATGCCAGCTGGCACAAGAATGAAAAGTGCGGACGGAATGAACCAAAGAGAAATGAAAAGAAAAAGAAAAAGGAAAAGAAAAGTAGGTACCACACGCCCATCAAGAGATCACCCGGTGTGATCCCCGTATTCCCAATGCATTGCATCGGTGTCCCTAACCAGTGGGACAAATTGCATGTGCGTATCCACGCCATCATTCATCAAGAGCTCCTGGCCTCTTGATTCTTTTGATCCCACACCCTCTAGTTTAGTGTCATGAGATGAAGTCGTCCGATGATTGTCCCAATTAAAGCAAAGTAAAGGTTGATCTTTCAACGGCAACCCCTCCGCAGCCACATCTCATGCAACTTCTATGCTGCTACAGATGATCAATGTGCGGAAGGCGGTCGCCGCCGGAAAGGTAGAATGATGAAGAGTTGGCCACAAAAGGCCCAAAGTCGTGAAGGTTTCTAATGATACAACTCAGGAAAATCGATGACTGCGATTTAATCTGAGTGGTGGTCCTCTGAGCCGGCCTCGGAACGGGCATCGCCTCTGTGGACTTTTCGGTGGCGTCGCAGGTTGGAAACAACAGAGAAGTGGCGTCCACAGCCCTCGACTTCGCAGGCGAATGCTAATCATGACAATGAGCTTGAGTTCCTAGACGAGCCAACAGTGGAATTGAATGAACACTTACGCTTCTCGCCGGTATGGCTGTACATGTGCGTCTGCAGCGAGCTTGGTCGCGTGAATCGCTTATCGCAGACCTTGCACTTGTGCTTCTTCTGAGTGCTGGACGAGACCTTGGAGCTGAATTGGCCCATCATGGACTGAGGCGCGGGAGGCATCGAGGACATCATTCCCTGAGGTCGAGGGAGCGTTCTCGAGCCGACGGATTCAATGTCTGAGCCCGCGGTTGAGTAGTCGGAGACGGAGTCGCCGTAGTAGGAGCTGAAGTTACCGGACGAGGAGATGGAGGAGCTGGTCGAGTGAGTCGACGGGAAGCCATAAGAGTCCACGGAGGATCGGTCGTTGCGGTTGCCGTAGATGTTTCTCGGCGTCTCTTGGCTCATGGCGAGCATGCCCTGGCTGGCATCAAGGGCTTCGGCGAAGCCTCTTCGGTCATCAGCGTGGACGCTGTTGGAAAAGACAAAAGGTCAGCTTGACTCGGTCCATTTTTTTTGTTAACATCTTCTGGAGACAACTCACTGTTGAGAAAATCTCCGCGAGGCATCTGTCTCGTGGCCAAGGGCGCTGAACGCAGGCGGCCGCACAGGAGCTGGTGCGTACCCCAAGGCATCGTAGGGAGTAGCTGAAGGGGGTGCAAAGTGGCCGTGGACGGGAGAGGCCGTCGTGGCGTAGGTGGCGTCGGCATAGGCAGCAGAAGAGGTCTGCAGACGATTCAAGTTGAGTAGATCTGGAAACGGGGTTCGGTGAGCAACTGCAAACGACGACGAATCACAATGAAAGCGAGATGGGAGACACAACGTACCAGCCGCAGTTGTGTGAACGGGCATTGAAGCATATGATGATAAAGGAGGTGCGCTGCTGGTAGGGGCACGCGCACTGTGAGACTTGTGCACGAGATTGTGGTTGAGAGAAGGCGGCTGCGGACCTCCGACATAGAGATTGCTTCCGGCCACGGCAGCGGTTTGAGATGGCGATGGGGAAGAGGACCACGGGTTGGAAAAGGCCGGCGGCTGGCCGTGAGTCGGATAATCAAAGTTCATGACAGGGCCGAATCGCTGCTGTTGCGGTGTGTCCAGCGTCATTGTCATGATGTGTGTGCAGTGGTGGTTTGCTGGGGATGGAAGATTGGGGTGTTGGACGATCGACGATGCAGTGCAATGTGAAATGTCTTGAAGGGTTCGGTAGTAGTGTTGATTTTGACTGTCTTGTTGTGGTGGATTGGCAGTGTCTGAAAGTGATAAACAGTCCTCGGGAGAGAGTCGTCGGTCTTTTCGGGAGATGTGCGTGTGAGAGAGATTGGTGCGTGGCAGAGGGAAAAGAAGGTTTGTTGATCGATGCGGGATCCCGACTAGGAAGATTGCCAAGTCGGTAACACAGTCCAAGAGCCAAAGAAGATCCCGTCTGGAGTTGGGAAGCGGTTTGTCGGGAGGACCAAGGTGGGATCAGCGAAGTCTTAAGTGTGTCCTTGGGGCCTGTGAATTGACGTGCGTCAGTTTTAGCGGATGGCAGAGGAGGTCCCGGGCTGGTCTGGTGTGACGACTTTGGCTGTGTGGTGCAAAAGTGATCGGCAGGCCAATGTCCCTTTCGCAAAGCCCGAGTCAACAGGGTTGCTTGCGATGAAGTAGGCAAGGTAGGGGAATGCTAAGGCCCTAGGAACAAGAACCGGCCGGGGGGGGCTGCAGGCTAGTTGAATTAAGTGACGAGCATTTGGGAGCAGCCCACAGGGAACCACCAAAACTCCGTTATGGAGCAGCGCAAAGGCCAAATCGCGGTGGAGAGGATGGAGAAGGCGACGAGGACAAGCGACAAGAGCAGAGATGCTGGCAGAGATAGGGATGACGAAGGATGCCGGGCGCGGGAGGGACAGCGGCGACCAGAGGGGAGTGGCAGAAGGAAAAAAACAAGTTTGGAGAGTGCTGCTACCTACTTCCTGGTACGTAGGACGAGGACGGGGCTCCAGAATGGGCGCGGAAGCGGACAGGGGAAGACGTCGGTCCAATTGGGCAAGCAACAGCGGGTTTGCGGCCAGTGCGGTAGTTTGCTGTGTACCTGGCAGCTGTTGTTTTTGATGCAGCGGGCACGGCGAGGTGCGTGTAAGGTTTATTGCTGAAGAAGAAGAAGAATTTGATGCATCAAGAGAATCTCGCTGATGTCCGCTGTGGATGACGATGATGCTGGCGGCGGGGAGGAAGACAAGAGGTAGTAATAAGGCAAGGTAAGAGGACGAAGAGGAGGCGAAGGAGAAATGCTAGGCAGGTACCCTGAGTACGGTCCGAGGTACCAGTTCAGTTTCCTCTGGCTTGATGTCGCGGTTCCAAGCTGCAGCTGGCCTGTGGCAAGAAACTGAGACAAGGCGCAAGACAGCCAGGTACTTCGACCTGGTATTTGCCGGGACGGGCGAGGGGAGGGACCAGCAGGTGCACGATGATGTATGCACTGGGCACAATGGAATGAAGCGAACGCTGGATTCGACGGGGGCGAAGAGAGGAGATGGATTGTTGTCACGAGTAAGGCGACTCAACTTGCAAGTTTGGGGAGATGCAGCAGAAGAACGGCCTTACTTTTAGGTACGGTACAGTACGGTACCTGCCTCACACAAAGATGAGGTCGAGAGGTACGATATACAAAGTGCCATCTTTGGCTCAACAGGGCTTAGAGGAACGGCAGGACTGAGTATTGAGTACTGCGGCCATTTGCAGAATGCAGAGTGATTGGAAGGGCATTGAGGAAGAGCCTCTCCGTTGCAAGTACAACGCAATCTGGGCAAAGACGCAGAGCGGCAAGAGCAATCTGGTGAAGTTGCCTTCCAGTGCGTGTGGCCATGGCCAGCCAGCTAGCAGGAGCCATGATGTCGACAGCAAGCACAAGCAAGACAAGCCAGCCAGCCAGCGTGGATCTGAAAGGGGGGTGGAGATGCAATCTGTGGGCCCTGGGAAGGCACGACAGGGGGAGGTGTGGACACACGGGCGGGGTGCAACGAAGGCAGGCAGCAAGGCGGCGACGGACATTCGCGAGTCCCGGTACATGCGGGCCTGAGGTTTCGCACCGGTGCTGCCGTGCGGGTGCGGGTAGCGGTACCTTGGTGCCTGTGGCTGGACGAGTGACTTCAAGGTTTGGGCCTTCCGTTGACGTTGGCCCCGAATTGGGACAGCCACCTACCGCTTGCTCCTGCTCTGCCCAAACGGTGTTTTGTTATCAGATCCAGTTTTTGCGCGCAACTCTCCATCTCCGGGTACAGGCCTGCAACTGTATGGTCTACCTGATACTGTATATCTTTGCGGGCAAAAAAAATAATAGAACGAACAAAACCTGAGTAACACCGTAAACGGTTTGGCACAAGTGTTTGACCACGTAGGTATGAGCAGTGTGGAGTGGAAGCGACACAGCAGTTACGACGACTGGCAGGGAACAGCTTCAAGGTACATCCCCTGCTGGCATGCGCTGCTAAGGGTACTTCTGGCGGCCAGTAGCAGCTCGCACAGTCGCGCACGGTACGAGTGCCAACGGGAAACCCAGTGCCAGAACCCGGGACATGGCAAAAAAAGAAGAAGAAGAAAAGAGGCGCCGCAGGGATCTTGGTCCAAGTGTGCGGGTGGAGCAGCAAGCAGGCAAGTCTGATGCTTCTTGTTGGATAAGGCTACGGCAGTTTGACCAGGGGCCTGCGACAGGTGGACTGTTGGCCACTGCGGAGAGAATTTGGAGGCGCGCGAAGGAGATTATGCAGGGGGGCAGCCAGCAAAGAATGCCGAAATGCGCAGAGCGTCGGCGATGCGTGTGTGTGTGTGTGTGTGTGCCTTCAGAGCACTGTATGAGCGACGGGCGCCGTTGCTATTTGCAGTGGTCGAAAAGTGCAAGAATCAGCTGGCATCTCTGCTTGTCAACTCGCATGAAGAGATTCACATAGATTCAAAGGTATCGACAAACGGTCCCTGGATGTTGGAGGATGCGACACAAGCTCAGTAACCTGCAACATACAGTACCAGAATACCTCGACGTAAGGGAGCCCAGCTGTCTACGTTTCTTTGCACACTGTTCTCCGTACGTACTGCTCAGGGCCGTATCGGATAGGGTAGTTCTACATGCCGGCTACGGGGGTTGAGAGGCCCCAATCCACCCAAGAAGCCATCCGTCCTCGGCTGAGATTCACTCTGTTCGACTCGGACTCGATGAGCAAAGTTCCTGGTACGGAGTACGGCGGCTGTACTCCGTACGGACCGCGTGCGGAACACGGAGCGACAGGGATCCAGCCCGGCTCCGGTGGGGTCCAGCCTTCTGGGCCGACGGCCGGGCGTTGACGCAGCTGCAGCCCTGACGTAAATGGCCCCCCCCTCTATCTCAAGACAGTTGCCGTGGCGGCTGCTTGCTTGCTTGCTTGGAGAGGGCTGGCTGGATATTACTCGTGAAAGACAAGGGGAAGAAAAGAAGCTCTGGCGTCAACGCCGTCTGGGAATGGGTGGGGGGGAAGCGATATGGAAGGGTTGGGACACAATCCACGGCCGTGAAGCACGAGACGTCTAGAGAGCAGAGATGGTGTGGGTGGTGAGGAGCAGATGAAGAGGGAGCCGTGAAGCCCAATGGCGAAATTGAACCAGGCTGCGAAACACAACAGAGAATGGGACGAATTTAATGGGCAGATACGTGGTTTACACACGCCAAAATTGCCGTACGTCATCAGATATAGAGATCAAGCAGAGATGGTTTCAAGATGCGAGGTATTAGTTCCGCTACTGTCCTCGGCATCCATCGACTGGGCCCGTCAATCAAGAGACAAGATCAGATAATAATTCAACACGGCAACATACAATCACACATACGTATGATAAGCTACAGATCCAGCCATCTCAGCGCACCACGCAAAAGCATCACGCAAAACGGTGAGCATCATCAAGCGTTTGCGGGGACCGTGACCTGCGTCTATGACCGTTTCGGTGGATCTCATCACGATAACCTCCCCCCCTCCCATCGAGCTTCACTACCACCTGAACACGACCGTAAGTCGACTAGCTGACGCCTGCCTGCCTGCTTTCCCCGCGCCAAGCTCCCCCTTCCAATGTTTCTCCAAGCAAAAGGGATGGATGGATGGCATCGTGGGTTGACGACGACGACGGGAAAGGCCAACAAGATCCGAAAAGCCTCCCACCCCTCCTGCTCCCCTTCTCATTCCCAACCCGGGCTGTCGGATGGAGATGCCCGTCATCGTCATCTCATGCCGCGGGTGTGCGTGTGTGTGCAGGGTGAAGCGACCTCTTCGTTTCCAAGTTTCAGGTTTTTTCTGTTCTTTATTTTCTCTCACTTCCCTTGCTTCTTTTCGTCATTGTGCTGCTCCAGGTTACGGCGAGCTTGGCAGCTTTGGGATCGGATTTTCAGCCTCCTGGAGATGTGCATCGTCACAGCTACACACTTACACGACACGTGCAACGGCTCGGGGAAGCGCCCATACCTTCCCCCTCTCCATTTTGCCTCATTTCCATTTAGTATTCATATCACCAACTGCCCTAGCTTGATGCCGTGGTTGCTGCACTACGAAAGTTCTTGTCGCAAGTGCTACAGCCTTGTGATCCCTTTTCTTTCTCCTTTGCTTCATTCTTTTCGCCTCACCATATGCAGATGGACTCAAACCCCCCTCTCCCCCGCTCACTGACGTCCTCATTCTGCAGCAGCAATTTACAGCATGCCTTAGCCCTCACATCCATCTGTAGTCCTACTCCCCAATGTGCACAGCGTCCAAACCGCCATTCGCTGGAAAAGATGCAATCCAAAGGTAATATCAACCCTTGCCCCGAGCGGACCACGGGCGATTCTCATTCGCACGGAAGCAATCCCAATGACTTCCCATTCGCCCGCTGCCTGCCCGCCCGCTTGAGCGCGCAAAGTCCTACATACGCAACGCTCCATGATATGTAACTAGCTAGGCGCAACAAGTTCAATTGGATCTCTCTCTCCATACCGTCGACACTGTGCGTCACGGCACTCGCCAGCCAACACAGTGCAAAACCACTTGGCCCCCGGAATCCCAAGCCCTGGACAAAACGGCGTCTCCAAAAAATACGTCACAGCCTGCGACCCCCTTACCCTTTGCCTCAAAGAGGCTTGCGTCTTTTAGGCTTGACGGACAGTTTTTGGCGCTGCTTTGTGTCTTCCGGGGAGGGGACGGGGGGCCTGTCTGCAGGCTTCCGCCGGGAATAATAAAAATCGCCTACACAAGCTGACACCCCCCCTTCCATTCCATCCCCATAAAACTGAAGCTGATTGTATTACTCGTGCCTAACTCCTTGTGTGCAAAAGAAAGTTTTACGAGATTGCAGTCAAGCTTTTTGATTTGATGCGGGATGAAGTTGAGCTACGACGAAGAGAGAAGGCCAGTATCAAGTTTTGGTGGCAGCGATGGGAGAAGTTGTCACCAGCTGAAACGTCGTACGGGGAAGAGACTGTAGGAGCTAAATATAAACATACGCATTCACGAAGTTATCGGGTGAGCATGGGTGAGCAGACCAGATGTATAGTTATTGCCCGAATGGGAAGTCCGAGCGGTCCAAGTTATCGGCGGGCCTGAGTGCAAAAGACGGAGACATGCTCGAATCTTTCTCAGGAGACCGGTGTAATCTGAATTTCTCTCATAGCTTGGAAAGAAGACAAAAGGACGAGAGAGGAAAAGGAAATAATAAAAAAAGAAGAAATAAAAGGAGACGCATACTGTGCTGAACTGCCCGGTGTCCTCTGATGACTTGTGCCTCCCCTACCGGCCGCTGGCCTCCCGCAATCGGTGTTAACATGGCCGCTCCAGGGATCTTCTTTTCGAACCCGCGAACCACAAAAAGCAAAGGGACAAGGTGTTCCCGCTAAGCTGGGCCCCCCCCCCATCTCTCGAGAAGGATCAGAGAAAAAGGCAGGGCTCCACCTCTTGCGGCAGCTTGTTCGACGACCCCCGGCCCCGACTAGCTTGTTGCTTGTCTGCCCTTGGCTTTTTTGTTCCCCCGGTCATCAGGTTTGGGTTGCTCGTGGCTGGGACTACTATTTCTCGTGGCAGGAGGACGAGAAGAATGTTGTTTTTCTAGAAGAGATGGAAGCTGATAAGAGGTGTTCCTAGATGTTAGGTCAAGCTGTTGAGAATATATAATATCTGATGAGATGTGAATGAGAGCTGAGAAACACAGGCCAGGGCCAGAGCTATCAGAATGATAGGGACTCTCTGCAATAACTGATACATATATCCTCGATGCTGTGTTACCGCACCCACGCCAAAGCTACTACGACCAGAAATGAGTTGGGGAAATCCTTAGGCTGCTCCCTCAGCAGAATACACCACAACGGTGCTCCGTAGCACATAGCACAAGCAAATGACGTTGAGGCTGCCGCAGCCAAAACAGAATGGAACTTGGAGAAGCCGCACCCAATAATGGCCGCATGACTTGAATCCGTGTGAAATGGTCATTCCCTCTGTTTCTCTAACGGTTTCTAGGAGAAGGGAGAAACTACGGCAGCATCGAGAATACGGGAGCATCATTCGGGGCATGTCACGGCAGGAGATGAAATCACACACGTTTTGCATGCCAGGGTCGCGGCTGATTTGGGGCTAGCAGGAGTTGAGGTTGCCATTGCGGCGGAGATGCGTGCTGCGGGTGGAGATGAGGCCAACAGCAAGCGTGGCAGCTCCCTTTTGGGTCTGCCGGGTGTTTACGAGGACGCGAATCAACCTCGATGTTGCCGTACATATGATACTGGCCATGGTGTCTCTTGTGTCTTACGGTATTGCTCCCCCATCTTCTCTTTTAGATTCTCCTTCTCTTTATATTCTTCGATGTCATGTCACATTCCCGTGTCCCTCCCTCAGCACAACCCACGGCCTCAGTAATATGCCATGTCTCATCCCCGTGATGGCGCCGAGGAGAAGCAGAACAAGAAGAAGACGGGAGACTCGAAGAGGAAAAGAATCATTTTCCCATGAACCGAGGATTTGGATGCGGAGGCGGTAGGCCGGATTGGGACACTTGAAACGCGCCACTTGGGCTAGGGCTCCCTTTTCTCGCTTTTTTCTCGAAGGGTGTCGATGCTCCACAATCAAGGACGAGAGAAAAAAGAAGGAGATGGGGATGATAAAGGTGACAAGATTGCGATGGATCTGGTGGTGACGAGGAGGCGCAAATCGCTCTGGTTGCCTCTTTGGAGAGATGGAGATGCTATTAGTAGCTCGACTAGATCGTGAACATGTAATGGCTCACAGTAAAGATGGAATCTCTGATGCATGTGAATATACAAGAGCTCAAGACGTCCAAGAAGATTCCTACTGCAAGAATTGGGTTATGCACATTGCCCTCAAAATCCACTCGTAAATGTCAGCATGGGCACGATTCAAGCATCGCATTTTACGCGAGATGGCAAACGCTGGCTTATCCATGCCATGGCAGCAGCATGCCTCCCCCTCAAGATTAAATACCAGATACCCGATACATCTGGCGGCGACGATCGTCCGCGCCAGTACCGGCAGATGCGGGTGCCGGCCGATGGCACTCCGCCAGCCGCACCACGATGGTGGCATCGGCTTTGCCTTTTCCTGTCCTGATTCTGATCCTGATCTTTATCCTTATCGCTTTTAGTATCAACGGGCATGTATGAGTCTTTATCACGATATGCAGCTGGGGCATATTCAAGCCCGGCAGATGCGCAAGTGAGTCTTGGTGATGGTGTATGGTTTTAGCACTGCGACTTCGTATTTTCTCTCCGTCTCCTCATTTTCATGTTCAATTTACCTTGTGTTACTTATGTACCACAACAACTGCTTCTGCTCACGAGGTGCTTGCGTTGCCCTGGTGTGGAGACGGCAGCTAATTAGGGCACCGCCAGCAACCATTCAGCAGGCCTTGTTCCACCTGCCGTCGAAATTGCATGGACATGCCCCCGGAATCAGGCTGGGGAGCCTAGATTAACAAAGTCGCGCCGGCGAGTCCCAGGTCGCCGACCAGACAGGATGTGTGGATATCGTGATGGCTTTGTGTTTTTTGTTTTCTCGATACATCTTCTTTCCTTGTTCAGCCGTGATTTGTGTGCTCATACGGAGGGTCTGCATACGGTGGTCGTGCCGCTAGAGAGAGGGATGATGTGTGAGTGGATTGAAATCAACCTCCTCTCATAATACCGCAGTCGACGTCGCGTTCAGCCTGCAATCCTGGTTCCCTTTTTGCGGGCTTGACCACCATTCATATGAACTGTGCTCGAATCTCATCCACAGAGGTGCCCTTAGATACAGTGAAAGGGCAGTCGTGGCTACTGTGATGGGAACAAAAGTGCCGGATTCAAATCAACTGAAATCCATCTATAGTCTTTCAGCTCACACCGCTCCAGTCTTGACATTGTCATCCGTGTTAACCGCTCCCCATCACTTGGTCTAGTGTAGCCGTGGTTGACGTCTCTTATCGACCCTCTGCTAGAAAACCAGTGTTTCTCAAGCTCTCTCCTGTGATTGACAGATTGAGCAAAGTACCGGTTGCTTTCACTCAACGGTGGTTCATATCTTACGTAGTAATATTTAGAAGAATTGTAGCTTCCTATTTCACTTACCCCTTTACTTGCTATGAGTGCTTCATCCCACAACCTCAAGCCACTCCCGATAAACTGGCAATATCAGATGTCAAACAAACAAGAGCGTTGTGTAATTAAAGTTGTGGCCAAGGTGGAGGGATCGACTCATAGACACGTGCGGAAAAGCTTCTTCGGCCATGATCTTCAGCTTCTCCCCCTTCTTCTTCCTCTTCCTCCCCATTCTTATTTGTTCCCCTTGTTCCCTATCGAAAAGCCAAGAAACTACCAAGCCCACGGTTCAAACGACCGAATCTGCCCCTGACCCGGCTTTGTGTTAGGACTGTGCGTCTGTGCTTTTGGTGTGTATGTGTGAGTGCCCATTATATGTCGCGTGGTTGTCCCTTTTGATGATGCAAGCTCGAGGTCTTCTCGTCTTTGTCTGGTGTTGTTCTTGTCCGTTTGATATGTACGAGATCAATGCAATGTGTGGCCAGGACTGAACCTGTGAAAGGGGCAAATCCAAACTTGGCCCCTTGAGAGTTGGGGACCTGGGTGACACATTGAAGATGCCCTTGGCGATTCAGCTCCTATTCCCCTTCCCTCGTCTGTTCTTCTCAGTGTTGCCCTTTCTCATCTTTCGACACAGTGTCGACATCTCGCCTGGTCCAGCACAGTGCGCACGATCCCTTGAACAACACATGCCTCGGCCAACGACCGACTGTTTCACCCCATGACGTCAGTCCGCTTCCGCTGACTCTGCCGCTGCCACCCGCTATTCGTCAGACTAGAAATACAGTGCGCATACAAGCTCTCGTACTCGCAACAGCCCCACAGCTGGTGCCCGTCTGAAGTACAGTGTTATTTGCTGAGAAATTGCACCGTATTTCCTGCCACTCAACTTCGAAATTGTGAGACAAGCGGTGGAATCAACGAAACAATCGCAGTATTACTTCGTATCGCTTCTACTAATGCAATGCTCTAGCATTACCGTACCGTCTCGCAAGAATCCCGTAAGCGTTGTGAAATCAGTCACCTTGCTTCTAATATCCGGTAGTATCGCTACTTCATCCTGGCTGGCACTCTGCGTCCGATGAGATCACCATGCATGTGCTGACAAGAGGTCCCTTGGAGCAGCCATCACGACCGGGCCTTGATGTTGTTAAACCTTATGCACATACGGACTCCGAGGTGGACGGGCTACGTGCGAACAACATGGCTCTCGAATACTTCCGTCGGAAAAGGGCAGGCTCAGCACACCGTCTTCTCTCCGTGACCGTTGCCCGTACATTACGACAAGTCAGATTCACACTTGACACCCAAGCATCATCGGCCATTCATCTGTCTTACCGACACAAACACGCCGAGACATGGTGACGCCTCCTTTTGCTCTTTGGGACAGTCGTTATTCCTCTTTTCTGTTTGGGTTCTTTCACCTCCCCGAGAACTTCCTACTGGTTGTACAAGTATGACCGCGTGTAGCTCCCTTGCTGCTCTGTCTGTTGCCCCCAAAGAGCTTGACATCCTCCCTTGGAAGACGCTTTGACCGTGGTTGGTAATGATTCTTTCCGTCACCGCGGCGTTGGGTTTATGTATCTTGCCCACGCCAAACAAGAAACAATGCCTGTCTAGATGACGATGCTGTGACACTCAATGGTCGTTTGGTCCCCGAGAAAACCAGCCCCCTGGGTTCGGAAAGCTTGGGGATTGGCCATTACGGGGTGTTTGGACTCGGAGCTCGTGGCGAGCATGCGATGGAGGTTGGTTTCCAGACACTCTCCTAGGCTAATGGCGAAAAGGTGCTTCCTCTACCGCCTGCCGACAGGTGCTACTATCCTCAGGTGAATGACGAGTGAGCATTCCAGATAGCGGACAGGTGTCAGATGCTGTTGGCTCGCGCCTCGTGGGAGGACTGGTGGGAAAGGAGAGAGACCGTTTAATCCTTCCGGCATCTTCACGAGACATACTTCCGTCCACCACAGCCATGATGCTCCATTGCTGTAGCGAAGCAGTTAAATACATGTTCTTGGACGAACAATCTTCACAAGCAGAATGCTAATGTTCGTGGCATCAAACTTCGATCCTTTCGGATTACTCTTCGTCAAATTCGAGCCAGCCCCCAACATCTCCCCAGCCAACCACAGCGAGACAGCACAAATCTGACGTCCAAAGGCCTTCGTTTTCCGCCTTGCTTTTCACTCTTCAGGTTTCTCCCTTGTGCAAAGTCGGTACAACAGCTGCAACCTGCATGCTTAGCTGCACGCACTGCTTACGAATGCGACGAGGTGCATTCGGTTATATGCAATGCTCTCCTCCAGAACTGCAGACTACTGCACGACGGGGCTTTGAATCACCCATCCTGCTGCATGTGCCCCGGCATGGGCCACACTGCATTCAGCTACCTTGTCTGCAGAGAGGTGTTTTCATCAAAACCTTCTTTGACCTCGCTCCCGATTATTCTGCTGCCTGGCTTTGAATTTCCTGGTGGTTTTTGATTGTGTGACGGAGCTTTCAGAATCTGTCTCGCCTCGCCTGGAGTTTTCTGGTTGACGAGGAACGCCTTTTGTACTGTGCCCATGACAGTACCTTACCCAGCCTTTTATCTATCTTCATTACCAGCTTCTTGCTGTATTTAATAGGCCGAGACAATGCAGGGACCGAAAGATTCGCTCACGCCCCAAACAAGACATCGAAACTTGAAACTCCGGTCAAGTACAGATTCAACACACACAAGGATACCTACTTACAAAGAGAACAACGAGTCGCAAAAAAAGGGGTCCAAGAGAAGTTGATTGGTATCGAAATGACGTCAAGCATTTCTCTCTCCTGTCTCGCCTTGTCTCAGGCAGCGCAATGAAAGGTTCAAGAAGAAGAAGAAGTTCGAAGATAGTGCGGTGTTTCGTAGGGCCAGAAGACGGACGGTGCGTATGGTTTCATGATGGCATTATTCTCGCCAGAGCCGCAACTCAAAACGAGCTCCGAGTGCCCGCTTGGCTAAGCGGTATAGCGTGTCACTAGTAATTACTTGACATGACAAGGTGATCAGTTCGACTCTGATAGTGGGCAGCTTCATTTTTTTGCTCTTTTGAGCTCTTTCACTTTTCCTTTCTTTTCTTTTTTGCTGGTCATTTGTTAGATCGACTTTTGGTTCCCTTTTCATGTCAGATGGAAGAGGTTCATCATCCCGGATCTTGCGACCTTGAAGCAAACTTCCCCCATGATGACGCCCAGTCATCGCATCTTATATGTCCACCCTTCCAACAAGGAGGACATTTTACAGATTTGTTTCATTCTCCATCCTACTCAAATGTTGACTACACGAAAGTACCCTGGAATGCTCTGTTTTCTGCCACAAGCACAAAATGCCTCCATCACCCTACTAAGGGTAAGGTATGATGCCTTGAGACGAAACGAGGCGAGGCGAACCCTGTCTCAACAACACCTCTAACAAGCAAAGAAGAAAAGTTGTTAGTAAAACAAGAAGAAAGAAAGAGAAAGAGATATGGATCCTTCTTCATTCCGGCCAAAGACAAGCTGCTGCGTTTTTTTTCCTTTCCCCGGAAGAAGGCCAAGTTGTTTCTCCTTGAAACGGGCTGTCTCTGTCCCTCTTCTGTCTTTTGAGGGAGACATGTAGGACGGTAGGGTAGGCTTACTCTTGGGTTCTATACGGCTGGCCCAAACAACAGCATGCCAACACTGACAACAAGGGCAGTAATTGTCTCTCCATCGACCAGCTCAAACAAATGACGTCTGGTAACTAAACGGATTCAAAGTCAACCACAGAAGAGCCCCATCATCCAAGAACAATTGAGCAGGAATCACTAGCATCACGCACTCTAGGCACACAGCATCCATAAGCCCACCTCACTGCAAAGCCAACGGGAGTGAAAAAAGCACACCTTCTTGTTTTCTTTTGGTACTCTAACATGAAAACGCCTAAACGCATGCCACTGTAGTCCGCCCTTGCGCGTTATTAGAAGAAAGAAGAAAAATCAAGCAAAATCAGAAGATCCCCTTATCCCAACTGCTATAACCCCTCATTATACGAAGAAAGTTGTACCCTTGCCATCCTGTTCATACGTAGCACGGCACGGATAAAATCACAAGATAATGGCCAGCTCGGGCCGGTCCATGAGTTCATCGTCCAGGTTGGGGTAATATGGCACCATTGCATCAGCCGCGGCGACGTAGGCATCGTTGTATAGTCGCCAGTAGGGCGTCCGCACCTTTCTCGCCGGGTGGAAGAGCCCGGCCCAGACGTAGTTGAGGACCAGGCCGGGGCCGGCGGCCACACGGATGGCCTCGATGGCTTCGATGATGCGGTCAATGACGTGGGGACTGGTCTCAAACAGGTTGGGATACAGCAGGTTGAGCAGGTGAATCATGGCGTCTTCGCAGCCGAGGCCGACAACGCCCAAAGCGATGTGCTTGACGACCGATGCGGCCGTCTGTCGATGAACCTGGTCTCGGTCGGTGAGGGCATCCTCCAGAAGAGGCGTGACGGCGTAGACGTAGTCCTTGGCCATCTCGCCAATGTATTCGAACAGGAAGGAGAGAGACTTGAGCACGCCGTTCTGGACGTTGAGCTCGGGCACGCGATATTCGTTCATTAGGGCCGGCAGCACAGTGAAGGGTGCACAGGTTTCGGCCACGATACCGATGGCAACGGCCGTGTTGACACGCGACTGTCGCTCCTGCACCCTCAAGTTGTTGAGCAGCGTGGCCAAGACGTCCTGGGGGCCGATGGCTTTGGCGATGAAGCCAAAGGTGTTGTTTGCCGCTCGTCGAATTCCTTTCTTGTGAGCCTTGAGCATATCAAGCAGCTCGAAGCAAATTCTCATCCACTCTCGGGCGTTGACGCTCTCCGGACCGCGATCGGCGATACGTCCCACGAGGTCGATCGTGTTCTCCTGCACCTTTTCATGTCGGTTTCGTAGAATGGGGGTCAGCCGGGGCAGCAGGTCTTTGATGGGCGGCTGCATTTGAGAAATGCCGACGACGGTGACGATGGATCGCAGGGCTCCCAGGATCGATCCGAGTACCTCGGGATACTCTTCTCCCAGGTACTCGTACAGGACAATGCCCAGCTTGCCCATGAGCGCATCCTCTCCGCACTGCTTCATCACCATGGCGATTCGGGAGATGAGGTCGGCGGCCTGCTGACGGACAGTAGCAGACTTGTTGTTCAGTCTCCAGAGGATCGTACTCACGATCTGCGGCAGGTATGGCTTGCAGCGGGTTCCAAGGGCATTGACCACCGAGCCGAAGCCGTTGAGCATAACAATGTCTTCGACGCTCTGTTCTTGGAACGCGTGGAGGATGCCATCAATCAGGCGTTCCTCAAGACGCTCGCCAATGTCCGCGGCACCCAGACTGGCCACAACCTTTTCAACCGTCTCAACAGTCATCTTTCGGTAGGCCTCGCTCTCGTCCTTGAGGTTGTTGACAATTCTCTCGAGAATCTCGCTCACGCCAACCTTCTGACCAATATCCACCGTGGTCTCGACAACCTGTTTGTAGTTGCGCTTGTCGAGAGCCATTCGCCGGACCCAGAAGCTCTTGAAGAACTCGTCCAGGACATGCTCCTTCAGATAGCCAGCTGTGACTCCCTCGGTGCCTGCGCATTGAGACACAACCTTCAGCACCACCTTCTTCATCTCTTCATCTGGTGAGGAAAACTCTCGCAGCAGAATCTCCATGATCTGGCTGGTGTAGTAGTTTGCATACTCCTCGTCCATGAGAGGGATGATGTATCCCACGGCCTTGAGAAAGCCGGCCAGTCCTTTTCCTCGCTGCTTGCGAGCGCCAGTCCAGAGGGGGTTGAGGATGTCGTCGAAGCTCTCGATACCGTACGGGTTCGAGGCCTCAGCGAGGGCAGCAATGGCCAAGCTAGTAACGGTTCTGACCTTTGTCTGCTCATCGCTCAGGTTAGGGGCAATGCAGTCGACCAAGCCCTTGAGGTGGGGGAGCACCGCACATCCCATCAGGATGGGAATCTGCTGGACAATCTTGACTCCAGTGTGCCTAGCTTGCCAGGACTTCTTGCTTCGGCACACGGCTCTGAGGAATGGCAGCAGGGCGGGAATGCCGAGGGCAGAGGCGACAACAGCGAATGCTCGGGCCGTCGTGTTACGGACGTATTCGTCGACGTGGTCAATGTCGGGTCGCATTGTGCTGATCATGGTCGCTAGACCTGCTGCTTTGCTGAGGTTGGAGATGATTTCGCGACCTTCCACTCGCGCGTAGTAGTCTTGGTCAATCAGGAGAGGCTCGATGACGACCAGGATCTTGTGCACATAGGGGCGGACCAAGTCGTCCAGCTTGTAGAGAATTCGGTCGATGACCTTGACGAGCAGATGTCGTTCCTGATCCTCCAACGACTTCTCCATCAGCAGTGGCAGAATCTGGTCGAAGAGAGCACCGGCACCGAACTGTCTAGCATTGTCCGTGATCTGTCGAAGGGCTGTCTTTCGCATCGGGGGGGTTCCGTTCTTGATCTTGAGGAGCAGTCTCATGATCTTTCGCTCTTTGAGCTCGTCCACGCTAAGGGCGTTCTCATCGGCGCCGTCTGTGAGCTTGCCAAAGTAGGCCATGTCCTCGGGCTTAAAGAACTGCAGGTCGCCAACCCCGGGAATCTCAGCTGGCATCGGCTTTCCACCAAGTCTGACTTGGTCAGGGTCCTGCATCATGAAGCCAGTCTGAGGTGCCGGGGTCGCCATCAACTTGTGAGCCGGAGCCCGAACAGGTTCGTAACCTGGAGGGGGTTCTAGGATCTTGTATCCCTCCTTTTCGCCAGGCAGGAGCAGATCGAGCTCTTCGTCGCTCAGAGGCGCGTTTCGTCCAGAGATGTCGGTGCCGAACGCGGTGGGCATCGGGGCAGCCTGTGACGGGTGCATGGGCGTTGCAAGGCCTTGGTTGCCCATCGGGGTTGCGGAGGGTGCTTGATCCCATCGCGAGCGTTTCTTGGGAGCCTCCATGGCACCGGGGGCCGGAACAGATGGAGTCTGATCCCAACGGGAGCGCTTGGACTTGGCTTCAGCTCCGGCCTCCTCTTTTGGCGCCTCGTCTCCAGCAGAGGTTGTCGAGACGTCCCACCGCTTCTTACGCTTGCGTACCGACGTGACAGCCTCGGTGGAACCCGCCTCTGCGTTTTCCTTGTCGCCCTCGGTGAGCGTGGGCTTGAGCTCCCCGTCATGATCGTTGTTCGTCGACTTTGTCTGGATAGCCTGCTTCACACGCTCCTCCTCGCGCTCGAGCTCGCGCATCTCCATAATCTCCCGATAGCTGGTCCCATTCTCCGCGGCACCGGCCTGTCGGTTCTCAGCAAATGGATCGGCTCGGGTCGGCGTGAGCACGCGGTTGAACCTTCGCTTCTGGTAATCAGTCTCGCGGTCAGCGATGCGTCCGCTCTTCTCGCCCTTGCCGGCGAGGATGTCGTCTTCTTCGACGCCATCGCCGCGGGCAAACTCGTCAATCAGCTCGCGCGAGGCTGTGTACTGGCCCACGAGCCTACGCGTGTTGTCGCCATCTGCCATCTCCTCGTCGTCATCATCGCCCATTGGCAGGGACGTGTGATATCCCGCAAACTTATCGCCTCCCTGCGTGTCGTACAGAGCGCTGTCCGCGCTGTCGGTGAGCCGCTGCTTCGTCGAGTCGGTGCGTTGATTCGAGGCTGCCAACGCGCGAGAGCCCTTGGACGAGGCTGCCGCAGCGTTGCGCTCCTGCTGGAGCCGCTTGATGGTCTCGAAATCCGCATCAGACATCTTGGCTCATCGACCTTGCTGCTTCATCCCGGTTCTAACGTGCTTGAAGTGGTTCCAACGAGATCGTTGCGCATGGAGGTGTGTTGCTGCGAAGGCTCTGCTTGCTTTGGATAGGGATTGCAGGCCAAGCTTTGATCGGAGGCGGCAAAAAGTCTACCGCCAACGGCATGTTCCGATGTTTATCCAGTGTGGCGCGATCCCCGGGGTGTCGCCTAACAATCAGCTTACGTAATGCATAGTCATTGCAACGTCAAGTGCTCCAGGCTCAGCATCGCCTTCAGCAAAGAAAGAAGCGGAATATCAAAGAATGGAATCATTTGTCGATGAATCGTCATGCTGTCAACATCGTGATTTAAACTTGATTTATTGAAAGGGCATGGGGATCATCATCATGGCCGAGATCTTGTGCGTCTCCTCTTGACTGTTGTTTCTACTTCCACGACGACTCCCCCCTCCTTGGTATCCTCTTCTTTCACAAGTATTTCTTCCACCTTGACAGTTGCTTTCCTTTTCCTTGCAGGCTTGGCCCGTGAATCTGAAGCCTTTTCCTCTTTGATGGACTCTTCAACCTCCTCGACTTTCTCGACCTTTGCCACCTTCATACGCCCTGAGAATTCTCGCAAGTCGGCTGTGAACAAGACTGAATGAGCCCAGCCTGCGTATTTGCCCCAAATGCTTCTGAAGTGATCGCCAATCGCATCATACATGGCCTTGTTGATGGTTTTGGGGCCCTTCTTGCCGAAGCGGTAGTCTCTCTGGGCTATTTGGAGAACATGCGTGTCGACCGGCACTGACTCTCCCCATCCAAGACCCATCAGGCACACGCAGTCGGCCACCTTTGGGCCTACGCCAGTAAGCGAAAGCAATGCAGTCTGGGCATCTCTGTAGGTGGATCGCGTTCCATCTGATACTGCCACGGTATTGAAAGCAGGGAAATCTGGGTTCCGTAATGAGTCTAGCCATGCTGGGGGCTTCTCCTGTGCAATGATACGAGCTGTTTCTGCGATGTACTTGGCTCGGTATCCAAAGCCGAGTTCTCTTAGACGAGCCTCGACTGTCTTGTCTGTGAGAGACTCTGGAGTTGGAAAGTCGTGCATGGCCTCTCCATCGACATGACCAATCAATGGGCCATAGTATTTGCATAGCTTGTGGGCCTTAAGTGAGCTGTTGTTAGCAAACGCGCCCCTCCGGGTGATTCTTCTCTGGATCAACTCACCATCTGAGATATTCGAGATATGTTGTTGTTGCTGCTGCATATGAAGCATATCAGGGCCTCCCATGCATCCTGGTTGAGTATTCGGACTCCTGTGAATTGCGGTGCCTTCTTTCGAAAGTTGGGGTCATCTTTGGACCACTGTTCATACAGTGAGGCAAGATCTATGTTCAGGCTGAAGTAGTGGCGAAGCAAATCTTCCGTGTCGTCCTTGAAGGACGGGGCCTCGGCTTGATGTGGTGGCCATGTCGCCTTGTAGTGCAAATGAGTTGCGTCTTGTTTCAGAGATAATATCCTACCATGCAAGGTGCAGGTCCTGTCTTGGTCAGTCAAGTCAAGTACTGTCAACAGGCTTTGGACTGAGGCGCACCATTCATCATTGAGTTTCCGCCACCTGAACGACTGGCCGCACCGCAGCGTCGTGTCAATGCAGAGTTCTGCCAGGCTGACGGGCAACTTGCGCCATTCGGCGATATGTCTCATTACCATTGTGCAATCTATTGTGCCCTTCAAGGCGGTGACTTTGCAAAGAGGAAGTGAGAGACGAACTCCAGGTTAACGCCGGTATCAATTACACCCGTCAAAAAGTCGTTCACTCTGTCATTGCCTGTTCAGCGCCATTGAGAGTTGATAGGGGACCGCTATGGAGCCTCGAGGGCCCTGGAGCGCGCCACTAAGGCACTAGCCGCAGATAATCCGACAGGCTCGCCGGCGCCGAGTGGCGCAC
This sequence comes from Trichoderma sp. PF4103, assembly GCA_023628735.1. Lineage (NCBI taxonomy): Eukaryota > Fungi > Ascomycota > Sordariomycetes > Hypocreales > Hypocreaceae > Trichoderma > Trichoderma sp. PF4103. Next base: position 124,369 of record JAMAKC010000027.1, read on the forward strand.
TAGCACCCAAGCAGACTAGCGCCCATCCTGCAAAAAAGCTCCAGCCTCGCCTTGGATGCAACGAATTGGCAAAGGAGCTTCTGGCCAAGAACATCTGCAGCGACCTCATCTGCCGCTTTTGCCCGCCACGATATCCGGCATCATCAATCTCCAGAAGGTGCTCGTTCGCTGGCGTCAGCGATAAGATACGGCCATCATGAACGGCGACAGCTACTCATCTCGAGGTAATGAGTGACACGCGTCTTGCGCCTTGTCTTGTCTTTTTCTTGGGCGCCTGTGCTAACCAGAGTTTCGCGTCGAGCAGATGGGGGGCGAAGAAACCGAGATTATCCTGTTCGTATGCCAAATTCTCTGCTTCCACCGCCATGTCTAATCGTGTTTGCTGCAGGGCCCTAGAGGCGACAGGGATGATCGCCGCGACCGTCACAGAGACCGCGACCGCCGACGCTCTCGATCACCGGACCATCGTGGACATCGTCGAGGAGAGGACGGCGATGCATACTCGTCAAGCCGCAACCACCGCGACCGAGAGCGTGAGGACAGATATTCATCAGCGCGCGACCGCCGAGGCGATCGGGACTGGGACCGCGATCGCGGCTCCTACCGCCGAGATGCTCGGCGTGACGACGACGACAGACCCAGCCGGCGAGAACGAGACCCCTACGATGACCGCCGACGAAGAGGCCGAGACCGGGACAGGCGTGACGATGCCTTCGTGAAGCAAGAGCAGGCGCGCCGTAGTCCGTCGCCCCCCAAGAAACGAGAACCCACCCCTGATCTGACGGATGTCGTGCCTATCCTCGAGCGCAAGCGCCGCCTGACGCAGTGGGATATCAAGCCTCCTGGCTACGACCTCGTGACGGCTGAGCAGGCCAAGCTCTCCGGCATGTTTCCTCTTCCCGGAGCCCCCCGTCAACAGCCGATGGATCCCACAAAACTGCAGGCATTCATGACCCAGCCCGGTGGCCAGGTCAGCAGCGCCGGTCTGAAAGCTAGCAACTCTCGACAGGCCAAACGTCTGCTGGTTTACAACGTCCCCAGCGGCGTGACTGAAGAGGCGTTGATCTCCTTCTTCAACCTACAGCTGAACGGCCTGAACGTCATCGAGACGCCTGACCCCTGTGTCCTCTGCCAATTCGCTTCAGACAAGGCATTTGCCGTGGTGGAGTTTCGAAATGCATCTGACGCAACCGTCGCGCTCGCACTTGATGGCATTACCATGGAGGCTGATGATGCGCAAAACGGCACCGCCAACGGCGGTAGTCACGGCTTGGACATTCGCAGACCCAAGGACTATGTCATGCCTGGCATTCCCGACGATATCCCCTACGACCCAGAGGTCATCTCCAACGTCGTCCCTGATACTGTACACAAGCTATGCATCACCAACATCCCCACTTTCCTCAACGAGGAACAAATTATCGAACTCCTCGCCGCGTTTGGTAAACCCAAATCATTCGTCCTCGTGAAGGATCGGAGTACCGAAGAGTCGAGGGTGAGTTGCGCTTCGATGCGGAGACTTTGAGTCAGTGGAAACCATGCTAACCGTGAATCAAGGGCATCGCATTCACCGAGTATCTTGACCCGTCGTCAGCCAACGAGCCTGCGCTTAACAGCCTCAACGGAATGGATGTTGCTGGCAAGAAGCTCAAGGTGACCAAGGCCAGCATTGGACCTACTCAGGTGGCCAACTTCGACGTGGGCATCACCGCCATCAGCGGCCTTGCTTCTCAAACATCCAACGACATTGAGAGAAGCTCCGTCATTCAGCTCCTGAACATGGTTACTCCCGAAGAGCTCCTGGACAACGATGATTATGAAGGTATGCCAGCCCGTCCGCCGGATGTTCGCTGATCAGATTCTAACGTGAGATGCAGAAATCTGTGAAGATGTCCAGGACGAGTGCTCCAAGTTTGGCAAGGTCGTGGAGCTCAAGGTCCCCCGACCGACCGGCGGCAGCAGGCAATCCGCCGGCGTGGGCAAGATATATGTCAAGTTTGACTCCGTGGAGTCAGCCACCAAAGCTCTCACAGCTCTTGCTGGCAGAAAGTTTGCCGACCGAACTGTGGTGGCCACGTATTTCCCAGAGGTTTGTCTCTTCTACCCACCCCGTTCACGTCGAGGGAAGAGAAAAGACGTGAGCTGACATTCTGCACAGGAAAACTTCGAAGTCGGTGCCTGGTAATCAAACCAGTTGTAATATTTTGGGCAAGGTAGTTCGCAGTTCAATTGGTATCTGGCAGTGGCTCACGGCGGTCACATCTGCGTCCATGTGAACTTGATGATAACTTTGGTTAAGGGGCGGAGCGTTGCAGATTTGATGATCAAATGTTCTTCAGCTGATCCCAATCAGGAACATGGGGACGAAATATGAAAAACAGAAAAAGGGACGGCGTTTGTATGATTTCGCAAGTGGCTGCGAAGAACAAGGGATCAAGGGCACAATTGTAGGCAAATATGTATGGAATGTCAAGTCATATTAAGATTACTATGGTGTTTACGCTATAAACCTTGGGGTCAATGCCTGCCTGTATGTATCATGTCAGCGGTCTGTTGCATGAAGCGGTATCTTGTAGAAACAGGTGAAATGAGTGTCGTAGATCAGAAGTCCAGTCCATTCATTGACTCCCCGAAGGAAGCCTAACATAAGAGGTGCCAAAATAAAACAAAATGTGTTCGTGTCATCATGTGAGGATTGCCATGAAGGCATCGCGATATAGCAAGGAGCTTGCGCAAAGAAGAAGAGACATGACTTACCATTACAGTGTGGCCAATAGCACGATGTGCTCGGCATATCAAATGCGCCTCTGCATCATCTCTACCTCTCTCGGAAACATCTGAGGAAGAGGAGAGAGGAGTTGGCCGAGCAAGACGCAGCGCACCAGAAGTCTTTTTGCCCTCTCCACGGGAGAAAAGAAAACTTCATACGGACAAAGATAACGGCGGGCCAGAAATGTAGAAGGATGACCAGAGAACGGCCGGGTCACGTGCAAGAGCGGAACGATTGGGCGGGGAGTCACCAGCCACAACAACCACGGCCGCAGTTCCGCCTTTTGCCCTAACTAAGCGAAAATTTCATACCTGGAACCCCACAAGGCCCTTTATTCGCTACCTGCTACTATCAAACTTTCGCGACCAGCTCCCTCGACAAACTTTCTTGCATCGTCCAGCAGCAAGCAGCATCACCTCCATAAACCAGCCAAGATGGGTCGTCTTCACAGCAAGGGCAAGGGCATTTCAGCCTCCGCCATCCCCTACTCCCGCTCTGCTCCCTCGTGGCTCAAGACCACCCCCGAGCAGGTCGTCGACCAGATCTGCAAGCTGGCCAAGAAGGGTGCCACTCCCTCCCAGATCGGTGTTGTCCTCCGTGACTCCCACGGTATCTCCCAGGTCAAGGTCGTCACTGGTAAGTTTTTTTCTGGAAGAAGAGAGGGCGGATTTTTGAGGAGTATGGACTCCAAATGGGGGGGCTTTTTGGCTGACTTTTGCAAAACTTGCAGGTAACCGAATTCTGCGAATCCTCAAGTCCAACGGTACGGCACCCTGAACGAAAAGGCGAATTGGAGAGTGTCATGTTTTCCGAACCGACGCATGCATCACTCTGCCACTCGATCTATACATACAATCTTCCATGAGATACTTCTCTCATGTGCCTCTGTGCGGTCATGACTGACAGAGTGATCTAATAGGCCTCGCTCCCGACATTCCTGAGGACCTGTACATGCTGATCAAGAAGGTGAGTTTCTTTGCATACCCAGGATCGGTTTCGCCATTTTTGAGTCAACATACTGACAATGAATAACCAGGCTGTCGCTGTCCGCAAGCACCTTGAGCGCAACCGCAAGGACAAGGACTCCAAGTTCCGCCTCATTCTCATCGAGTCCCGTATCCACCGTCTGGCCCGCTACTACAAGACCGTCGGTGTCCTGCCCCCCACCTGGAAGTACGAGTCCGCTACTGCCAGCACCATTGTCGCTTAAGCGAGGGAACAAATCAAAAAGAGGGACGACAGGTTAATCCGGCCATGGTCATGGTCGTGGTCGTGGAAGGGTTCTCGGATCTTGGAGTTTGGGACATTTATGGAAAAAGCTGCATTTAGAGCCATGATTCTTCTGCGTCGGTCGTGAAACACCGAGCTGCGGCGGTCAAGATGCTCAAATCGAAAGCAATTGGACTGCTCATTGATATAGATGTGCTCTGGGTATCCTGAAATCCCTGATCCGTAATCTGAAATCCTCAAAACGCCTTCAACGTGCCTTGTGTCCCATGTTCTAATGACGCTATTATACGAATTCAATCAACCTGTGCCTTCCAACTCCTTTGATCGCTGTATCAGATACTCGCCCAGCACTCGCAGAGGGTCTTCTGGCCTAGATGAGTTGTCAGTCCCATGTTCAAACTGTCGCATCCAGCATGCATCAACCTACTTCTCCTTGGCCAACACCTTCATTCCTTCCAACAGAACACCAGTTACTTTTGTGTTCAAATACCGTCGCGTCGAATCGCCATGCGGAGGCGCCTCAGAAGGCATCGTAAAGCCCGAGTCTGGATGCGCCGAAGGGGCTCTTGATCCTTGCGCCGGAGTGCCTGTTCGGCCAGGAGCTGGGCTGTGAGCGAAAGCTGCCGGTGCCGGTGACTGCATAGCAGTCAGTCAATCGAAGAACCGCCTCCAAAGAGTAGATGGTCTTACTGCTTGGTCTGTCGGTACATCAGCCATCGTCACGTCTGCGTTGCCTTGGCTCTGCTGCGTCGACGGCGGATTCGACGCCTCGTCGTTGATGGACACCTGCGGCACGTCCGGTGCTGATCTGGAATTTTCGTCTGCCATGGTTTATGAAGTCACAGAGGTGCCGAAGCCGCGCAATTGGTTGCTGGGGGAGCTGGAATGAGAAGAAGCTGCCATGCCGTTTTGGACGAGCAACTTGAAGCTTGTTGGTGGAGACTCGGTGCTTAATTGCCTGGTAGAGGGTCAGCTGACTTCGCGTTTAGCTGATTCACGGGCCTCCGCGTCAAACTGCCTCTCTTCTTGTGCAAGACACAATCTCAGGGTCTTTTTTTTGGGGGGCGTCTTTTTCGTCTGCCTTACTTTGGCTGGCAACTGTCCAGGGAATTTGTTCTTGAAATGGGGTATCATGGATGCTTTCGTGAAACGGCTGCCGAAAGGTGATGCCAACGGTCGAGATGCTGGACACTCGGATCGACGTGCATCGCCTGTCAAGGGAAGGCCTTCTAAGCGGTTAAAGAGGGACAATGACACAGACTCCGAATCTGAGGAGCCAAGTGCGTTATCAGTTGAAGACGAGCCTCAGAAAGATGCATCCACAGCATTTTTGGATGAAAAGGACCAGCGCCGGACCAAGGACCGAGTCACGGATTTCGAAATTGCCCTGCCGCCAACAGAGGCGAATGACGAAGCAATTGAAGAGTACGAGACGCTCAAGTCTTCCCAGAGTAATCCCGCAGAAGAGAGTGTCGAAGGTAAACCCGCTCCGTTATGGGTGAAAGGGAGGAGCTCGATCTATGTCGATGCGTTCAACCTTGCACTAGATACAGTGTTGGAAGAGGAGTCGTCCCTGTTCAGTAGCAGAGAAAGAGAGATCTTCAACCAATGGAGAAAGTTGGACTACCAGGCGCAGTATTTGTAAGTTCATCTGAGCCGGCCAAGCCTTCTCTTGCTCATTCAAGAGGATAGATACGTTCGGCTGTTTCTCCGGAAGACCGCGGCGTGGCATCGGTCGTCTCGTCTAGGGTATTTCAACGACATCTCGGACCATAGAAGCGCCATTACTACGCTCCAGGACCGTCGAGCTCTACCTCTGGAAGGCGAAGTAGAGCCGCTCGTCGACGGACAGCTGCCATCTGTTATTCCGGAAACCCCTGATGATTGCGATACGTTTTCCTTTGCCGATGCCTCGGAAGACCACCTTGATACAGTCGAGGAAGCTGCCTCGCTCCTATACCTCGACGAGCTCAAGATCTTGGCCAAGGAAGCCAAAGTTCAAGGCAAGACCAAGATGGACATGATCAAGGCCCTGTGTCGGATGAGCCAGCAACAGACCGGGCTTATGGCCCTGGGCATCAGTAGACAGAACAGCGGCGATTCGAGCACCTCTGGAAGGACAGGCCAGGCTACAACAACAGTAGGCAAACTGAAGAGGGAGGATTCCAATCGGGAACAGCACTTCTTGGCCAAGATCCTGGCCATTGTTGGTCCCTGCATTCGGATATCTCCCACCACGTTCAAGTTATTTGAGAGGGTTCACTTGGTCTTTTACAGATCTACGGAATGGACGGAGAAGTCACTGACGACAATCATCCTGGCCAAGATTGCTAGACGGAGTTTTCCAGAGTATCTCGTCTGCCGGTCTTCAACAATATTTGCGTCTCGATCCCACCTCTTAGAATTCGAGGCGGCGATACAGATGGAAGCCGAGGTTGACAGTGTGCTTGAATCGAACGGACCCCTGGATGAAAGAGGCTCGCAGAAAATTCTCGATATCTTCGACAGGGTGTATCCCCGATGGAAGGTCTTGGTTGAAGAAGAAACGGAGAAAGAGCGGCGAGTGTACGAAATGGGGGAGGGCGCATATCTCCGACGGTTCAATCCCGCTCATTCATACACGCGCATCATCGTGAAAGCTGCCTTTGTCTTTGGCAAACTGAAGCAGTACATCAAAGAGCACGACCTGTTGACCGAACTGCTAGACCAGCGGCTCTTTCACCTGGCTCGGAGGGGGGCCTGGTATCAACGCAAGGCTCTCCTGGAAGAACATTACATGGCCAGTCTTGATCCAAACCCTATCACCAACGATCTGGAGCAACAGAAGAAGCGATGGAGGGCCATAGCGGTCTCGACCTGTGAGACGGGCCTTCAAGACCCCGACTGCCATCTGATACACCATTACGACCTGCAGAAGCGATTGGTCAAGTTGGAAAAGAGACTCCGTATCCCCAAACGCCTTCAGCATGACTTTGGACATGTACGACTTGTCGACCCCTTGGAGATATCGGTTGAAGGGATCCAACTGAAGCGGACTCCCCCACCGAGGCCAGGAGGACAGGCTCCAAGCACAAGAACCATTTGGTTGGATGAATCCGACTCTGGCGGTGAGTGCACCGTGGAAGAGATGTGTCTTGGTCACTTCCGGTCACAGGGATGGAAGGGTTACCATGCTGAGGGGGGTATCATCCGTACGCTGTTTGCGTATCTGTTCTACGACATCTTGTTTCTCTACATCCCCAACGTTTTCCAGACGGCCTTTCAGACCTGCCCGCTGGACCTGCACACGGACGCCTTCTTCCCTGCTCGGGCCTCAGAGATCAACCACCGACTCGTGGAGATTGCCAATGGAAAGGGCGAACGGATCCTTCGTGGGGTATGGGACAAGGAGCATGAACGACGAACCAGTGTGATAGGGCTCAATTGGGATTTCGAGGTGGAGGACTTGACGGAACTAGTGCGCTGCTTCCAAGGTAGCGCTCTAGCCGCTTTATGCAAGGTGATGGCACAGGAGTACAGGCAGAGGGGTGGAGGCATTCCGGACCTTGTCCTCTGGCGACTGGCGGAGGGCGACGAAGCAGACGCCCCAGACGAGGAGCCGGGAAAGGCTAAAGGCGAGGTCATGTTTGTCGAGGTCAAGAGCGCAAACGACAGGTTGAGCGACACGCAGCGGCTATGGATCCACGTCCTCACTGGAGCCGGGGTCAAAGTCGCTCTTTGCAATGCCGTCGCAAAAGAGATCAGAGAACTGGACTAGTAGCACACATTTGCCCGCATTGCGTCGCTTACAGGATTACAACGACTTTGGAATGGAGAAGAGGGAGGGGGATATACTTTCAGTTGTTGTGATGGATGGAGGGTGCTCGACGCTGGGGGTGGAGATGGAGACGTGGACATTGACCCGGCCTCCCTCCCCTTGCCGACTTGAGCAGCCCGGCCATCGAAGCTCCGGCGGGATGATCTTGGTTTGCCATGTGCAGCTGCGAATCGCAAAGAATGAACGCCCCCTTCGCGGGATGCTGTTCCCCGGTGGTTATGGAGAGGGGGTCCACCGGAGCTCCGTGTGATATGGAACCGAAGGTGCTTCCATCACCGTCGTTCGTGCGTGCTTTGTGCGTGCTTCCAAATATAGCAGCCATGGAACACGTCTCAGAATGTTCCATCTGGTCAGGACGGGAGCTCAATCTGCACTTTTTCTTCTGCCAATGTCGGCTTAACCCGGTTTCAGCAGAGGTGATACGGGCCAGGACCACCCCTGTCTCTCTGTGCTCTCGCGTTTCAGGACCACTCATCATACAAACGGGTAGGATTTCCTCGAGAATCTTGCTAGTCTGACGGGAAACCGGGACCAATGAGGACGCGGGCAACGTTGGAATAGCGTGACTCGCATGGCCGACTGTCACATTACTGCTCTACTAACAACACAACGACCAACACACGTATGTTCCCTGCCCGGACGGCGATGTGTCAAGTTTGAATCGAGTTGTTGAGGAGGATGTGACAGCAGGGCAGGCTAGCAGAAAGCAAAAGCAACCAGGGGGGATGGAGGGCAGAGGGAAGCTTAGAGGTTCCCAGCACGGCGGTGAACCGATGCTAGTCCCGCGGATGAGAGGCCTCGCGTGTAGGAGAATTTACCTCTTGGGTGGTAAACTCGGCAGTTGGCCTCGCCTGACGAGAGAGAGCCATGGTCGAGCGACACAGATGGGAATCTCAGCACTAAAACGGCGACCCCCCTTGTGGAGGTCACGATAGTTGGGCTTTGGGTCCAGTTTATGCCCACGAGGGCAGCCTTCGCTTATTGAGTTTCTTTTCTCTGTCCGTTGTACCACTTCTCGACAGTGGAGACCGATTCTGAGTCTAGAAATGGGTGTCATGAGCTGTTCTGCCTCCACCATTCGCTACGTTTACAGTGGCTACTGATCACTCACTTTGCTCGAAGCATACGAGTCTGTGCGTGTAAGCGCCTCTCAAAGCAGCTGCAATCTCTCGCCACGCGCAATATAACGGCAAGACGAGAGTCCTACGAAGGCGCCTGCATACCTATTACTGCCGACATACGCCCTCGCACAGACATGCTATACAGGCAAACAGCAGGCATCAAAAAGGGCTACAGTCAGAAAAACGAAAGCATCTCCCCCTTCCGAAAGCCACAGGAAGCGACGGCTTAGTGTCTGTACGAGCATCTCGTCTTGTCTTGCAATGCGTTGCCCACATATCAGGGCGCTTAGATCCCGGCCAATCATGGACACTGGACCTGACGGGTGGGTGACAGACATCTCCACGCCGGCCAATGGCGCGGGCCTGCGGGAGGCTCGACGGCGCTTAGAGGTCCGCCTTTTAGCACGAACGGGGGTGGCACCGGGATCGTTTTCTCTTGGGAGAGACGGGACGCCGCTTTTAGGCTGGGGGCTCTTGTTGACGTGACTTTTTTTTTTTAGCCCAGGTCCTACGAGAGAGGACTGACAGGGGTATGGATGGATGGGGACGACTAAGCAGTTGAGGGAGGCAGAAGGGGATATTAAAGAGAGGGAGGAGGGCGTGTGGGCAGTGACGTCGGCGAACGTCACGACGCACGACGGATGTGTCTCCGGGGGACAAGGACGAAGGACTGGGTGGGTGTAGTCAATCGAAGAGACGGATGGGGAGCTGAAAATCCAAGTTTAACGTGCAGGACGAGAAGCAAGGGGAATCCGGAGGAAAGGACAAATGGGTAGAAGAGCAACAGCAGCAGCACCACCAGGCTGATGAGGGAGGAGAGGCGAGGAGGAATTCGTGCGGAAGACGGCCGGTTTGCTGTGACGAACATACCTACATACTCGTGCCCTTGATGGAAGGGGGCGTGTGTATGGAAGAGATGGATGATGACCTAAGCCCAGGCACGACAGGGAAGATTGATGCTTGACGACAAGAGCATCGAGAGATCGAAGAGTCACGGCAAGGGGATGACGATTTGCGAAAAGGGATAGACGAAGGCTTACTTGGGCGGATTTCATTCGCCGTGACTGGTGAGGAGGAAAGGGAGGACTACATATGCGCTGCTCGATATGCTGTATTCTTGGGTCTACAGCCTATCATCCATATTGACGGGGCGAATAGCCGCTCAGTGCGATATACAAGGCACGACGAGAACTTAGCACGGCGGCACTCAAGAGTTCCCCTTCAATGGACTTGAGCACAGCCGTCACGAATGCAGATGAAGGACAACGAGGAAAACGACATGACAAAGTCAACGTGCAAGCACTACTAAGCAAAAACTCGGATGGGCCTCGCGCATCGCGACCTCGGCGGGAAGCAATCGTCTTCCCGCCCGGCCCATTATGCCGGCCTAGACTCATCCACTCGGGACGCGGGCCACGCACACGCACAAGCGCTTTCCGTCATCTTAAGCTTGATGCTACTACTGCACTTGGAAGAAAAAGACGATACGGGAGTCGGATGTCGATGTTTTGTTTCCCCCTGATCGAGGGATGGGCTGTCGTTGATGGGAGTTGTCTCCGATGATGATATAAATAGAGCCATCTACGCAAAGGAGGAAAAGAGAAGGGGGAAAGGATGTATGAGGAAGAGGTGGTAGGTACCGTATGCCTTCCAGCGACCTCTCGCATCAATTATTACGCCCAACTCAACTCCCGACTTGCACAAGCAAACAAGCACAAACGTAAACATCGCAGCAAACTCCATATCCCTTCCCCCTCCGACAACATTCCCCCTTGCACAGTACGTAGGTATCACAAATACATCTCATCTAATCCACACCAGCACACAAGAGGAGAAACAGAGAAAAGAACCCAGCAAAACAAAAAGCCCTTGCTTTGCACATGCCCCAAGCAATATATTGCCCATTCCCATTCTACATCACAAGTCCGAGTCATCGTACATGGGCCAGAAAGAGAAAGAAGAAAGAAAAATTGCTCAGGCGCCCACCCTCATGCGACCGCCCGTGCGACCATCTAACCTACCTACCCCATTCCCTCTCTCAGTCTCTCTCCCCTTTGCCATGCCACCAATCCTGCAGCTTTGCGTGAAAATACACACACAAAGGGGAGTGGTGCTATAGTAGCTGTATAGCAGAGAGGGCAGCACAAAAGGGTAGGGCGGCCCCCAGGGCAGCGAATGATGCAGGGCACTTATACCGAGATTTGCTCTTCGCACCACACGGGAAGCACTATCTTGCCTTTAGATTGCTGCAAGTCTTACCGACGACATGCCGTGATGCTGGGCAAATGGATGGATACTATACATGTACATGCCCTTCATAGATACCTAGGCAAACGCTGCACCTGTCATAACCCATCGGCCTTGATCCATCTTGGCAGTGCAATTGGAGAATATCGCACTCGTCCAAGTCGTCACGATAGCTACAGAGCATCTCTTCGTTGGAGTCATTTGTTCAATAGTCTTTTTTCCCCGTGTCTCTAAATAGTGTATAAATGCGCGCCACGGGCATGCTATCTGCGCTGTGCAGCTGGCCCCTCTGGTTATCCAAGAGTCAAATCTGCCTCCGCCGACTCCGTGCCTATGCGACCTCGCAAACAGCCGACCCCTCTTGCTTCCCGCTCCCGGTAACACACGCGGCATCTGCTGACCCTCTGCCGGCCCCCGCTCAGACCCGAGCAGACCATTATCCACAGTCTAGCTCTGGCCTAGGCTTGGCCGTCAAGCTGGTCGATGCGGTGCAGAAGCGCCCGTCAGATGTCGAGGATCCGTGCCCAAGGAAAACGCCAACAAACTCCAGAGGAAACCCTTGTTCTTCCAAAGCAAAAGAACAGCAAAGAAAAGACCTCCACCCTCGCAGGTCCTCACGCAACGGAGGGATGCGATGACAAAGGAAATGAATGTCGAGGTAGCCGACACGGAGGGACAATAGACAATAATAGAAAACTCCCCACACCACTCTTCCATGAGACGCCAGTAGCAGTGTCATTCCGGGGCTCACCCGGGTCCAAGTGTAATCCATCGCATCGTCAACTTCAGCTTCGACCAGCGTATTAGTGCTGAAGGGTTCGTGAAAAAAATAATCAAACAAGAATTGGAAGCAGCTCACTCTTCCAATTCTCTGGCGTCATGCTTTTTTGGGTCTCCCACAGGGAGATGCGCAGTCTAAAGACAAGAAGTGAAAACACCCAGTGTTGTCGATCATGGTTGGTATGAAGTTGGTGTGCTGGTAGTTGAAAAGTGTGCAAGATGATAGCATCGCCATCACCAAATATGGTTATGGTAGAAGCAGAGTGTCGTAGGCCTTGTGTGAGTCAAGCATGACTCGAAGAATGCTCTCCCTCTCCCCTTTTCATCACTCCACCTTCCGTCGCTTGCCTCGGGGAGCAGGCTCCATCTTGGGAGTGTAAGTAACGGTCCTAGTCACCACCTCCCGGATGTGCCGTACACTCCGTGATGACTTTGGCTTCTTCGCTTCCAGGCGAGCCTTGAGAGCGGCGTCCCAGTCGAACACGGAGTGGATGGATCGGGCGCTGAACGGGGAGCCAATGAGTCTCGAGCTCAAGGGAGAGTCGAGATTGGAGATGGCAGGACTGGGTGGCACCTTCAGGCTGGGGAAGCAATGTGCTCCAGTAGGAGGTGCTGACATGGGTAGAGGCGCCGTGAACGGAGTGGGAGGGACTGCCGTCGCAGACGCTGGCGATGACGGTTTGCTGCTGGCGGCACTTGAAGTTGGGGAAGGCCGTTCGTCGGTCGAGGACGACTCCGACTTATCGCTGGCGGCAGATGTCGGGGCGGACTCTGGGGAGATCTCGCCCGGCGCAAAAGCCGGTGAACCAAGAGTGAGAGCCTTTGACAGGAAGTCGGTGTAGGCCAATGGTGGGCTAATGGGCGTCTTGATGTAGCTCGGATCAGGCTTGTAGGCGAAAGGAAGAGCAGACCTCGGAGTGGCCGCGGTTGCTGAGTGTATATCCGAGGGAAACGTGCTTGTCACTGGGGTAGAGAGCTTGCCCAGCTTGGGCCTGGCTGTGGCTGCGGGCATGATGGCGGTGGTCGTTGAGGTGATGGTTGTTGCTGAACAAGAAGGTGGATGTAAACGCAAGAACCAATCCTGTATGTATGCGCGTGCTTGCTTGTGAGTGGTAAATCTCGATTGTTCTTTAGACCCGTAGTAGCGGTAGGTAGAGGGGCAGGTGGCAGTCGACGATGGCCGGAGGTAAGCAATGTACCATGCGAAGAGAGGTGGGAAGCGGTCGTGGTAGCTTGTAAGCCTCAAGGCTTCAGAGCTATAACCAGAGATGCCCTTCAAGAGAAAGATACGCAACAGATGGAGCCAGAGAAAAAGTTGGCGGGGGACAAAAGAAGGCAGACCGCGGTGATTATATTGTGTTGGACGGTTGGCAGAAGTCAGAGCAGTAGCATTGGACGGGGGGGCGTGTTCCTAAGGGGGCGTGTTGGAGAGCGTCAGAGACAGCAGACCCCGGCGGACGAGGGGTTTGGCGGCAAAGGCAAGACTGGGTTTGGCTGTTTGAGAAGAGCCAGTCAAAGCAGCGCAGGCAGTGTAAGGCTCCGGCAGGGGCTGTGTTTTGGATATGCGCCGGTGGCCTGGATGGGGCGCTGGATATCCCTGCCGCTCGACGCCGATTGCAGGCTGGCCGATGGTTGAGCGGATTGGACGAGGCCGCAAGAAGGATTCCCCAAGGGGGTGGGAGCAGGGGATGCAGTGGAAGACGGAGCGCGCGAGAAGGAAATTGGCTGTTCGTTCGTCGAGAGGCCTGTGGTTGCTGCTCTTGTGCCTGGGCGGGTTGACGTCGTGGCCTATGCGCCGTGCGATGAATGGGCTCTTTTTTGGCGCCGAGACGAGAAGCACAGAGTATTCGACAAAGCGAGTGAAGCAGAAACAGAAGCAGAAGCAGAAGCGGAAGACAATGAAGAGATTAAAGGGTCAAAATACTGTAAGAAAGGATGACGGTGGCGGTTCGAGGCTCGAGGCTGCGAAGCAAGAAGAAGAAAAAAGAGAAGAGGGAAAAACGAAAAGAAAAGAAACCCCAGGTATCGATACTAGGAGAGGGAGCCGGATGGGCCTCCCTGGAAAGAGCGAACTGGCTCTGTCTCTGCTCCGGCTCTTGCCTGTTGGTGATGGTGATGACGGAGGCTCAAAGTGCAGGCAGGCACCACCAAAGCTTCAAACCCACTGTGAGGGAAGGAACGGGGAACCAGAGGGGCGTTTGCCTGTTAAAGCAGCGCGAAGCGGAGGGGGGTGTGCGCACGGGTACGTGGATGCGACCATGGCAGCGGCGGCAGATGCTCGCTTGGAGAGGTACAAGGAAAGTACTGAAAGTGCACGCCTAGATTACTGCACTTGAGCGCTAAACACAGAAGGTGCAGAGCGCAGTGGCTGCTACTCCGTACAGCTGCTTGCACGCACTAGGTACGGAAGGCACCTAGACTTGACAACTCTTCAAGGGCGTCTGTCTCTTCTCTCCTTTGAGGGCTCCGATTATTCTGCTCAACTTCCATTGCCACGTCACAGCGCGAGGAGGGGGAAAAGCAAAGTGAAGAGGATCAAAACACGGCGGGCCAGCAGCGGATACCACAACCAGTCCTGCTTGCTGCTACAGTACAGGGCAGCGACAGGGTGAGTCCTCAGACCAGGGGTGAGACTCAACCCGCTGACTGACTGCTTGGTGCTTCGTCTGTGCAGTCCGGACGGCTACCGCATAATGTCCAAGGTCTTGTGGTTCAAGGGGAAGATCTCCGGGCGCTTCTGCTAGGCCGCTTTGGTCGTCGGCAACGACTGTGATTCGACAGCCACGTACGAAGCACGAAGCGCTGTGTCCACCTGATTGGCCCGGGCTCCCAGGTTCGGTGCTAAGGGCGGCTTGGGAGCACAGGAGAGAATGGCATGGCATGGACGAGCGAAACCCATCAACCCATCCACGGCATCGCGCGAACTGGTCCCAGAGGCTTGGGATGGCCGAGCGTCCCTAGCTCGCTGACAAGTCACCGGTGCATGGAGCGAGATGGAGATGCTGGGACGCGACAGGCGGCCTGGTTGGACCGGGCCCTGTTAAGCTTCGTCCCGGTCGGTGATTCTGGTCATTAGCCTCGGCCTCGAGCGCCCAGAAACCCAGAAAACAGGTCACGATGGATAGTCTTGTTGTTGCTCTCTTCCCACCCGGCTGGCTCTTACCGTTCGCGTGGTTTTGCGTGTGCCATCGGCTACAAGCACAACAGGTACATCCGAGTACGGGGAGGGGGGAGGATCCCAAAAACCGGAGAATGACGCGATACTCTCGCCTTGTCCCAGAGCTTCATGCTGGCTCGGCCATGGAGTCCAGGAGCGGAGCTGGAAGGGACAACACACACACACATGGCGGTCGAGAGAAGAATGCGGCGCTATTGCGAGTCCCTGCTCGGGCGCTGATTTCAGGCGACGGTGACTACGGACAGACGTGCAGAGTGTCCGTACGAGATGCGGCGAAATTGCATCTTCACTTGGCTGACTCTCCAGAAATGAAGGGCCAGAACAAGCAGCTGCCAAAGCAATATTACCTCAGGCGACGAAGGCTGTCCAATGTTTCTCGACGCGCAAATCGCTGCCACTTTCGTCCGACGAAGATCTGGGGTGGCTTGCACATGGAGCTGGGGGGAGTGCTCGTCAGCGAGGATCACGATCTGGCATGTCGTACGAAATTTGAAATGTATTACAGGGCACAAAATGCTAAGGTGGATAGACTGATAGACGCCCTGATGAAGTCGGCCACCATGTCCGCGGATACCAGACTTCGGCCAGCCTTCCAATTGACCTTCTGCCCCCCATCCTGCCGTATCCAACACAATCCCAACACCACACCCATCAGGACGGCCTTTCGATAGACGATACGGCGTCTAACAGAGCTTCCCGCCGCCGATCCCGTCCAACATATTCCAACCGTGATGCGATGGGGTCTCCACGATCTGGCACGTTCTCGGGATGCATTGATGCGCGCGCATCAGCTGCTCCGCGGGTACCACCTTGGGCCTTTGGTTTCAGCGAAAGGATCTCCAACCCCAGACAGCTTCGGATTACGTCGTCCAACGCCATCCCTTTGCCTCAGATTGACATCGAGCTCTGGCAGCTCTGGTGATAGCCAGCGCTTAGTCACTCGTGTCAAACCTGCACCGCGATGGAACCGTAGCAACAGCCGCTGGCTGCATGACGGGAACAGACGCCGTACGGAGCAGGCCGGGCCATGGCCATGAGTTATTCTCCCGCCGTGCTTCTGATTGACTGATCTCTCAGCTCGACAACCCCCAAGGCAACCCGGCTGTTTTTGATAGGCCAAGCATGAGCGCGCTTGTTCTAAGGCGCCAGCACAGCGTCGACCTGCTCCCGTCCAGCCTCTCTACAGGTCGCACTGCAGACTATTTGCTGCGACCATCTCATGCGGCCAGCCGACGCTTGAGAAGCGAAGGAATCTCGTTGGATGGCAGCCAGGGCTTTTTGGCCCAGACGCAGTGTCTCAACAGCTTGAAGCAGCCACCACTGCCCTTCACCCCAGCCTAAGCGCCGCCGCTCTGCATACCTGCATGCATGTGTGAGAATGGAGAGGGAAGATTGAATAATAAGCCGCCAGATCCTTCTCGCGCTTTATTGGCCTCACCCGCTAACGAACAGCAGGCGCATTCGGGGCCCAGCGGCAACATGGCGTAGAAGTTATTCAGATATGCTCGCACCAAACCTCGTGCTTGAGAGACGCGAGGCACATGGCTAGGATGGCACCCGCTGCTCATGGCTGCTTGTGTTGCGGATTACGGGCTGAGACGTCGTTGGCCATGATAATCGCTTCTCAACTCGGGCAAATGCCGCAGAAACCGAGTCGCTCTTTGACTTGAGACTGTTGTTGGTCCTCGACATGTCCAGCCAACATGCATCACAAGCGGCTCCGCCAAATCACCGCTCTGCTGCCGCATGCAGCAAAGTCAAATCCGTGTGGATCTATCAACACCTATAACACGAAGCATCCCGGCATCTTGCGGCTCTGCTTGCTCCATGGCACGTCCAATGCGCTCGGCCTTTGTCCTGGGATTTGGGCACCGCTGCGTTGCCCGTCGTCGCCATGAGACCGTGCATGCACTCGGCTCTGCAGTCTCAAATGAAGATGCAAGCCGCCATCCTGCTCGTCCATCCTCAGTGGAGCGGGCATCGATGTCATTCGCCCACCAAGGACCCCCCCTTTATCGACTTCCATTCCTTCCCGCCATGCTCAATCCTCTAGCTGATGGCCACGACATCATGCCGATATCTATCCTGGCCTAGGCGGGACCATGGTGTGCCTAAGCCTGCGTAACATCCGCCGCAGACATGAGGGGGCGCCTCTCCGTTCACACATTGCGTCTTCAGGCCGTGGCTCTTCTTCCTTGTTCACCGGACTTTGGCGTGAGAGACTGGGTTCCAGTACGCTTGGGTCTTGCAACGCTTCCCAGCCAGGGCTGGTGATCAACTCCCTCTTACGAGATGTCGTATGTCACGCTGCGAGAAGACTCTCCCGATGTACCTACTTCTTTCTACTGGAATACTGAGTCCTCTTGGCTCGTTCTCGCAAGCAGATTATCCAAGCTTCCAAGGACCGGACAGCTTCCGGAAAACGAGCCTGCCCCTTACTCGAACTATTTGCCACCGTTATATACCTCCCTGTTGTAAGTGACGGTTGTGCCAGAAGTAGTTGAGATACCGGATATGCACTGGGCCTCGGCATGTTCGGCCCTGCAGTAAGTAGGCACTCTTCACTTCTGATCTAGCCATGTCAGTGAACCGGTTGCACCAACGAGGCGAGGCCATGATCTTCCAGGTATTTCACGGTTTCTTTCCACTCAGTTCACCCTCCTGTCTGTTCCATCCCGCCTGTTCTTTGCAGTGTTATCCAGCCGCGACTACTCAGCCATTAAGCAATTGCCATGGCATATCAGGGTGGCGGAAAAACATGGTTAACTGGGTCCTGATGGAGTATCGCCTTCCAGGCTGCAATGTGGGCGAAAGCTTCTCACGAGGGTTGTTGGTTCTCAGGGAAGACGAGAGCCTCAAGTAGCAAGGGCGGTTTGCCGCCACTTTGCCATCTCCAAACAAGGCCAGTGCGTTTTCTCTTAGTAGTCCTCCAGTGGCGTCCTGACGCTGCGATAGCAGCCGGCTATGAATACGGTTGACCAAGCTCGGCGCCAAGATGCAGCGAGTGCTATTGTTTACTAGGTGAGTGCCTGGAGTGACTGCCAACGCTGGGCAGCCTGGATAAACTCACCCCCTCCATCACTGGCATGGAATCGAAGCCTTGCTTGAGACACCGTTGACGGTGCATATGCGCCTACTTTGGGCATGTTGTCAGTAGGCGCCTTGGAAAGCGGAAGAGAAGGAGGAGACACTCCGCAGCTTACACCGCTATCTGAGCTTCAGGTTGGATCTTCTGTGCCACTTGCTGAACATGCAGTGTGTGGAATGTGATGAGTTGTGTCGCGGGGGCAAGATTTGATAGGGGATGTGCCCGGCAGAGAAGCGTCTGCTGCTCTAGGCGCCCGACTGGAGCTGATCGGACAAGACGTGGATTGGTGTTCTGACGGAACAGGTGGCAACAAGAGTGTGGGATGTGAAGATTTCCAGGATAGCAACATCGGGAGCAGCCAGTTGGAGGATGGGTGAAGGGAGATGCCTACGTCGCGCCGCCCAGGTATTGAGTTTCTTGTCGAAGGCGATGCCTCTGAATTGGGCAGATGTTGAAGATCAACATCATTTACTCGTGAGTCGTCCAGAGGGTTAGTCTACTGTGGTCAAGCCACTGAAGCCCCCCCCCTGAAAAGCCTCCTCTCTGATCAGAAGTACTTTTGGGAGACGTTTGCGTTACTCTGTAGACGTCACTCGCCGGGCTCTTACGTACATGGCTCTAGATATATGTGCACTTGGAGAGCCCCCTTTGTCTACCAGTTCCACTGCCTGAGGTACCTATGTAGTTCTCCATTATCCACGCCACAATGGCAGACATTGGACAGGAGTCTGACACTCGATGCCATGTCATGATATTGAGGGACGCTCATTACTCCCTCGTAGAGAAGAGAGAAGTACTTGCCTAGGTTTGAGGGTCTTGTATATGGAATTGTTTTGGAGTAATATCCAATGAGCACGCCGTCGCATGTCTCGAGATAATTTGCCAGTTTAAAGATGGCATTACCATGGAGCTTCACAGAAACTACCTTACCTCTACCTAGGTATAATTATACTGGGCGCCGGTAACAGGTCCCAATGAGCAGACTTCCATCAATGGTCCTTCACATCATCATGCGATATGTTGAGTAGAGCCAATTGACTCAGACTGCTCGCGATTACGTTCACAGTCATGGCTGATGCGAAGTTGCCAATGAGAAAGGGGACGTATCCCGCCGACGTCCTCGTCACCCTACTGCGCGGAGAACATGCTGCCTCGAGTAGGAAGGTCAGCCATTGATGAGAACCGAGAGCTTTGAGGATCGAGTTGTGGCCGGATAACGAAAGTGCCTCGATGGGGGATCTTGATCACATGAGCTTTCGGTGTTACGTGGATTCCGAAGGACAAGAGGCGCGGGTGTTTCCGATGGGAGTAACCATAAGCTGAGACATGTCGACTACATCTTACGAGATTTCCGGTGAGCGCGTGTTCGGACGCTTTACAATTAGGACTTTTCATATCAGATAGTTTTGTTGGAATCGACGGATACTTCTTTGCATGGGTCTTCATTCCAGTTTCACTATCATGTCTCTCGATATACTGCTGTTCGAGATAGTCCCGCGCTTTGGCGTGACAGCTTGGACAATTGCATTCACAAGACAAAGATATCTCCGTCTCTCTAGATACTCCGTCCGGATGAGAGGGAGGCACTGGACCTACGGTAGCTGAGATGAGCAGCTTGCCCATCTCTCAGGGGGTCCGCTCTACGAACATGGCGGCAGCCAGTACGGATGCCAGACGACTGGTGAGCAAGTGCTTGCTCAATAGGTATGTCTTGTCTCTCTCCATCTCCTTCAGTATCTCTTGTGAGGTCTGATAAGAAGCTGGATGCGGCCAGCCTTGGTTCGTTTGCATGTTATTTGGGTAAGTTTTCCTTCATCGTCGGCGTTTCGTAGCCTGCCATTGCTTGACTATCAATCGCCTTTGGGAAACACGAGCTTGGCATAACGAGTGAATGCCAGCTGGGATCGCTGTTTTCACTGTCTCGGTAGGCAGCCAGGATGTCCCTGCTGCGCCTGATACCAGTATCCCGTTCATTGACAGTCAATTTCGGGAACCGTAAACCTCACAGTTTCAAGCGGGTGGTCTATAAGAGTTCGTTTCTCAGCCCTATAAAGCTCAGTTGTATCTTCATTCTCTTGCGTTTCGGTTTCTGCACATGGTAGCCATGGGTGGTAGTCTGTAATCACTCTTATTAGCCACCTTCTCCCTCGAGGGCAGAGTCATCTTCAGAGTGACGGCCCAGATTCGACGAGGTCTTGTCGCTCAGGAGCCGAGGCTGAAAGAGTTCAGAAATCGACCACATGCACCCCATTCGATGACAGCTTGGACTTAGCAGCAGGATGGAATCGGAGGCTGCATACTTGTATGTCACACACGGCCGTCCTGGACCCTGGAAGGAAAGCGGCAAGTGTCCCGAACTCCGGATCGGATACTCGCTCTTCGTCGCTCGTACTTACGGGTGCATATGAGCCACTCAGGTGCTTGAATATGAGCGTGTGAAGACCAATCGGAACAAATGAACGATCAGTTGATGGAGATGGTGGAGGTGAGGCTCCGGGTGGTGGGCTGGATGAATGCGATGAGGCCCTGTCACGTATATCGGATGGCACCGTTGAGGTAGCAGCCGTAGCCAGTTTCTTCCATCTTCTAGCATATGGTGCTTTCTATGTACGTAAATGCCAATGCCAGAACAAGAATGCGTTGTTAATTACAGATCGCTGCTTCTTGATCTTTCTGTATGTTGCCGTCCTGCCGAAGTCAGAGGTTGACTTCCTACGTTCTTCGTGCTGGAGCCTACCCTGCAATATACGGAGATTGTCCAAGGAAGATGCGCAACAAGGTGTTCGGTTGGCCCTCACCCGCAGTTGGCGTATCGCCTGTGCCCCCAAATTTGGTTGATGCAGAATTCGCCTCTTACCTGCATGCTTACGTCGATAGTTGTTGCGTGAAGGCGTCAGGTTGATGCGCCACCCATGCGAGGGCCATGTCAGGGAGTCGGACGACTTGAGCCTCGAATGATCTCAACGGATGCAGCACCCCATGTCCGGTGATGCAGTGCAGCCAGGTCCAGCCCTTCGGGGATGTTGAATATATTAGCAAATTAGTAATGCACAATATCATAAGCATGCGCTTATACGAAGTTTACGCGAAGTAGAGATACAGACTCTGTTCCTCGTCAAGTCTTCATGCTTCACATGCCTTTGATGCCGTCCTGGATCCACTCAGGCACAGAATAAGGTACGAGTACTACGTTCTACAGTGTACTTCTGTTGCAATGTAAGGTACCAATCATAACAACTGCCGTCTGAGAGCGACTTCACAAGCAACCTGGAAAGGCAAACGAGGCCAACGATTGGCCCTGGCAGTGGCTGGCCATCACCCGGAATCTCGAGCCAAAAACAGGGCCATAGGCCGATTAATCCTGCCGCCACTTCCCAGCTCAAGCACTCAAACCGACGCCACAGTCGCTGCATGTGGTTTTTGTGTCCACTCACAGCAGCGGGACCAGAAACGCCGCCTTTGGTTTTTGGCCACTCAGCTGGGCCGCAGCGCTGGTCAAGCGTCGTGATTGGCTGTCAGGGTGACGCCCGGGTGAAGTACGCAGCGGGGAGGGGATACGTAAGCCTGGATTCGGGCAGATGATTGGCTGGCTTGTCTTTGTTGTCTCTTCTCTCACTGAGTCCTGTTTTACTGGCTGTCATGAGTCGTTGCTATTTACATATTTTGAACTGCATCTGTCGATGACAAGGCGGACAGAGCAGCAGCAGCAAAGAAAGACAGTTAGAAATGGAAAATGGGAAAGTGGAAGCATGGCCAACGCCTCTTTTGTGACAAGGACTGCTGCTCTCGCCCTGTTTGCCAAACCAAACCCTTGCTGCTTTCGAGTGTGACTCCGAGATTGGGCTGAGAAAGCCCGGCTCTCGTCACATTCGACGACTGCCACAACTGAAATTACGCATGACGAGGGTTTTTTGGCGAGGAACATCAAGCAACGCCCAGAATGCGACATTGCCGTCGACTCTTGTATCATGGGGGGATTCCCTCCCGTAGAAGAGAGAAGAAGAAGGATAGAAGGATTGGGGGCTGCAGACTGTTTAGTACATACGGCAGTTGTGATACTCACCGAACGCCCCCCCAGCGCCAAGGCTCTGCTTTGAGCTGAAAAGAGGTTTCGTTGTGCTGCCATTGGGCACACCGACTTTTGGGCTGCGAAGGGAAGAAAATCGTCAACAACAAGCAGGATCTTGTTTGGAGGCGCGTTTTTTTTTGTCACACGCAAGGCATATTAGTATGTCTCTGCTTTGTTGCATCACGTGTCTTTTTGAGCTTTGAGGTGCAATGCCTTGCTACTGCGTCTTGCTCTGCGTTTTTTGGTGGTGCAGGTGTTGACGCCGTCATCGAGGTGGTTGTTGATGTCGTTGATGTCGTTGGACAGGCATATCGGAGGCGATCGACCGACTGCAAGGACGACTATCGAGATCGCTTCTGCACGTACCATTACGAAAGGTGGACGAGTTAGCTACTTCCACTACCTTGAACCCTTAGGTAGTACCTACGGTATACTCGGGTCGTGCTGCATGATTCACCACTCGAGTGATATCGCCCAGGAATCGACTCATTGCGGACGTGGTTCGCCGCCGTCTGACTTATATTGGCCCTCGCCATGCCTTTTCTTTGTTTTTCAGCCGCACCTACGAGATGCGTCTGCGCCCGCGTGTGTTGCGGCCCCCTTGTCACCGCTTATTCTTCTCACCAGTGCGTTCGATACTCCGTATGTATGTACGAGTATGAAATCGTCGTGCTCCTGGTAAGGTAGGTTCGCATGCACGGCACGCCGGCAGGGAGATGCAGGTGGAAAGTAGTGCTCGCATCCGCATGGGCCTGATAAGAAAATTCACCGGTTTCAATCTTTCATTTCCACGGAGCGTTCTCAAACACATGGCATGAACTACGTGCAACCACAGGATGGCACTTCGTGATCCGTACGAGTACATGGCTAATGTCCGAGGAATCCTTGAGCAACGCAGTCTAGGGCCTTGATTCATGTTCCCAGCAGGGCTGCAAGTCCGGGGGTTGACAGCAGCCCGGCCGCGTGCGAGAGGAGGACCAAGAAGACGATCTTCCGAAGGCGGGGGAGATGAGAAGAGCATGCTGCTCCGGACGGTATATACATACAAGTACTTGTAGGTAGGGGTACCGCTTGGGCATGGCCATGTGTTGCGGATAGTACTAGCAATGGTTCCGCGTGCAAATGGACCTTGTCGGTTCGGCATGTTTGCAGTTGTCGACATGATGCGGTCTCTGGGTATTATAAGACATGCTGTCGAGTACAGGGGTTGATAACACCTGGACGGCAAAGCCCATTGACGGAATAACACGGAGCAGGCTGCCTGAGACCAGACCTCTCATTGCTGGATGTAGAGAGAATGTACCTTCTGTACCTGACCAGGTGGACGACCGTAAGATGCCTGGTGTTTTTGGGACGACGCGGGAGACACGCTGGGCGAGGCTCGTGCTGATGGTGCCTCCTGTTGATGCCGCAAGGTTTGGGTGGACTCGGACGTGCGGCCAAGCACCCTCTGCGATTGGGTACCAACGGCAGACACGTTGGGACCACAGCAAGCAAGGTTCGGGCTCCCAAGGCTGGGTACGTACGATAATACAGCAAGGATTGCATCTTCCTTTTGGTGAAAGCCGTGCTGGGATGGCGTTCGACCTGCATGGGGGGAGACGGGAGCAGATGACGCCGGGCTGCAGGATGGCTGCTGATGGCCGCTGCAGCAAGCTCGAGACGCTGCCCAAGAGCTGGTACGAAGCATCCAGTAAGAACACGTGCCTCGTCTCGACAAGGCATGGGCCACGGCCTGCTCTATTTTCAGGGTTCTGCCATGACCCTTGTTGCTGCACCATGTGCGAGTACAGGTACGGAGCTCTACCAAAGAGCGCACCCAGCCGCAGCTCGGCTATGCAGCGCGCAGGCGTTGTTCGACGTCATGATCGGACCCGGGTAGGTACACAGAGCGTACAGGATACCTACATACATGACGCTCTCTTGCGTCTGTACAAAGGACAACAACCAGAACAAGGACAAGAACAAGGACAAAGCCTCGAGTGGTTCGGCAGTGGCAAAGCAAGCAACGTCTGTCGCGGTCGGGCTCCGTGCCGCCACGGACGGACAATGGCCGGGAACAACGAACAAAGAAAGACAAGCTGGTGAACAAGGCCCACGAGCCGCAATCGGTCAAGCACAGCCTGGAGCCCGTATTTTTCGATGGTCGGTCGCGCGGAACGGCGCTAGCAGGCATCAACAAAGAACCAGGGCGAAAAGGCACAGCAACAGACGAGATGCAACGGAACGGCAAAAACACAACATGATGAGAAGAGACGCAACAGAAGAGAAAAAGAAAAAAAGAAAAGAAAAAAGCGCCACAAGTGGCCCGAGCGTCGCCGCATGGGCCGCAGGCCAATCAAGGCGCGCGCACACCACGCCAGCCACTGGACGGGCCCCGCCCTAGGGCTGAATCAGCCAGTCACAGGTGTTAAAAGCGCCCTGGCCCCCCGCCCCTCAAATCATATCTTCGCATTTTCCCTCGTCCTCTTTCGCGAGCCTTGCCCGTTCTTCTCCCCCCTTCAACCAATCATCCCGCCGTTGCGCGCCCTGCCGCCCTGCCCTGTCCAACGAACGAGCAGCGCAAGAGCAAACCCGAATCCAGACGGCGAAAAAAAGGGCCCTTCCCGCTCGCTGCTCACGCGTGCAATCAGATTCGATTCGTCCGCAAGGGGAAGCAATCGAAACAATCACGCTGCCTCGTCGCTGGCCATTCACAGCGGCTCGACTATCTTCGTCCCGATCCGCACGACCCAAAGCCGCGCGCCAGTGGCCGCAGCGTCAAAGGGGAAATTGACAAAAAAAGGGCTTCAAGCTCACGCCGATTCCGCGCCGGGATTTGCATTTTTTTCTGTGGACAGAAGCGTCTGGAGCTTACGGGCAGTCACAGAGCTCGAGCTCTCTTTTTTGAGCTGTTATTTTCAGCTATACCCAGTTTTTTTTATTTTCTCCTCCCCCCCTGTGCACGCAGAGAGAGAGAGAGAGAGCTTGCACACCAACCTGATACCACATCCCCCCAGCTCTACTTCGACCTCTGCCTATTACATACACGATACGATATTTCATGCTGCTGCTGAATCCCGGCAAAGCAACGACACCCAAGCTGTGGCATTGATCCCCCTTGGCCGCCTCGTGCATTGCATTGCATCATTCCCAACAATCCGTTCTTTGTCCTTCGCCGTCCTTCTTATACATTCTGCATCTTCTCCCTCCATCGCCGTCCTCGGACTCTCGGAGCCCCTCAGTCTCGGCTTAAGCGCCACTCGCCCGAAGCAGCGCAATCGCATCGCAATCGCATCGCCTCGCACAGCAACGCAGCGCAGAGAGCTTCGCATCTATCCATCCATCCATCCATCCACAGCTTCCGCCGTATATTCCCCCACTCTTTTCTCTCGGCTCGCTGCGACGTCAGAGCCAACGGAAGCAGGGCTTGTACATGCTCGTACAGGCACCCACCGGCTCACCTAAAAATTCAGCCTGCCCGCCAGCAAATCAGCGTCCCGCGCCGGCGTAGCTGCTCCTCGCCCATCTCGCCCGCCCGCAACCCGAGAGGCCTATCATCGTCGCCAGCCTCAACCTCGCCCTCTCCATTGGCGCAACACGCCATCAGGTGACAGCGCGCATCTGCAGTGCCCATTTCGCTATTGCCCGCTTCAATCAACGCTGTCGATTTCCAGCAGCTGGGGACCTGCGCCAAAGCAGAGCAGAGCAAAGCTTGTACATACTTAGCCGCCAACTGCAAATCGCTGCCCAGGTAGTGCTTCAGACACATTGCAAGCTTGGTCTCAGCATCAGGCACATTTCCATTCGCGCTTCGCCTTGCATTGTATAAAAGGTACGTACCGAACATTTCTTTGGTTCCTGGTTCCTTTCCATCGCTGTTGATGCCGTCATCGTCAACGTCTTTCCTCTCCGTCTGCGTGTACAGAGAGATCGATCCCCAGCTCGTTGCTTCTAATTCTTCTCATTGATTCTTCAAAACCCTCCTTTCTGTGCCACGCGATTCGTCCAGTTGGAGATCGAGTTGCATGCTTTTGTGGTTTTCTTTGCTCTTCCCTGCCTCGCCTTTCCCCCTCCCAGGTTCTATTGCTTGCGGAGCAGCTTCCCTCGCTTTACCATCACATCTACCTATCTCGAGTCTATTCCTGCTCCCGCACAAGGTCCCTCTCAAGGCATATACGACGCCTTGTCGCCCACGCATCCCTTTACACCGACTCTTCTTATTTGCTCAGCCCAGCCCAGCCCGTCACCGTCTCACAGCCTCACAGCCTTCTTGCCTTGGTCTACACCCGAGCAGCTGTTACATCACTATTCCTTGTACGGAGTACTGCCACGGCCGAGTACGTGCAGCCACATCTGCCTTTCCTGGTCGTTGTCCCTCTGCACACTCTCCCCAAAACCTGCCCAGTCGTCACATGTTGAACTTGGCTGCGCTAGAAGCTGTTTCTAGCAAGCTCGAGTTCGACCTGCCCGATTGCCTTCTTTCGTCCCGTCCCTCCCTCCCGCACATGGTTTGCCAACCTCGGCCACAAACGTCGTCGTCTCTGACCGGACACGGCCACCACCCACCACCAAGCCCAGCCTGATCCCCCACCCTCGTGGCGTGTCTCGGCCTCCATGCCCAACCGTCCGCCCTGCCATCCGGATGGGACGAGGCAGCCGACGTGCCTTGGCTGCGATGCCTCGAGACTGCGTCGCGCTGGGAGATGCGCATCTCGTGGCGCTAATCTGGATCGGCACGGCCTCGTCGCCCTCGTTTGACGACGTCGCCTTGGGCCTTCATTTGCCTCAGCCAGACTTGTGTGCCGACGTGTCGGCAGCAAGTTGGGGGCTTTGTTGCGGGCCCCCGTTGGCCTCGGTGGACCGGGCTGCATATTCCGTCATGCATGAGCTACAACTGTGCCAACGCATCACAAGTGTGGCTCCCTGGCGCAGTGGCTCGCACCCCCTGTCTTGTCCCCATCCTTGCCTGGAGACCTCTGGCCGTCTCACCAGTCGCCGCACGCCGCCTGGTATATACAAGTGAGCTAACGCCTGTGGTTGGATAGATCTCTGTTAATCCTCGATTGAGACGCTCTGGGGAAGTGGAAAGCTCAGTTCCGTCCGCTCGTCTGCATCGCGTACTGCCTGTACCTTGTCGCAGCGACGCCGGAAACAAGCGCTGCTCCTCTCGTCCTCTTGACGCTTTCCACTTCGCGTGGCTCTATCTTGTCCGTCAACTCAACCACCCTCTACAGCTGCCCCGCGGCTCCGAGTCTTGCCTGCAGACGCCGTGCGGCTTCGTGAGCCACGTACCTTGGCACCATCCCACCAGCCTGCCAGCTCACCCACGCATGTCTGCTTGACTTTGGGTGCCTGAACA
The DNA here is from genome assembly GCA_023628735.1 of Trichoderma sp. PF4103. NCBI lineage: Eukaryota > Fungi > Ascomycota > Sordariomycetes > Hypocreales > Hypocreaceae > Trichoderma > Trichoderma sp. PF4103. Next base: position 152,010 of record JAMAKC010000027.1, read on the forward strand.
TTGCACGCATCTCGTCTGCCATTACCCAAGCATCGAATCGCCGTCGGCTTCCCAACCGAACGTGCCCAACGCATACCCAAGCACTTTAACCCTCACCACCAAAACAGGATCGAGGGATCATCGAGCAAGAAGGAAGAGCAAAGAATCAAGGCACGATCATCGCGACTTATCGTCTAGCACGGGTTTTAGTTTTTCTATCATCCAACTCTCGACCATTCCGCCTCACCATCCAAACGGCTGCTCGCTGTAAGCAAATCCGCCTAGCGTTGCGCTGTCGATATCATTCGCCCCAGCGCTCTCCTAGCCTCAACAGCCTGGCATCTGTGATAGGACCGGCCAGGTAGCGCCACCCCACACTTTGGCTCGCGACATCTTCGCGACACCAGCTTTGGATCTTGTCCTTTCTGTAGGATGATGGAATACGCGCAATATCCACAGCAGCAACACAATTCCCACGCAGGTTACGCGAGCTCTGCCGCCGGCGCAAGTCTCACGTCGCCCACCGGCCACGGCATCAACCAGCACGCCGTGCAATCGTCGCCCATCAACGCATCGCAGCAGCAACAACAACAGCAGCAGCAGCAACAGCAACAACAACAGCAACAGCAGCAGCAGCAGCAAGCCCAGCAGCAACACCAGCCTGCTCAGGCCCCAGCTCACGCCATGTATCAACCACAGTACGGCGTGCCCCAACCCAGCATGCAGCCGGTGCCGTATGGCATCCCTGGCATCCAGGCTGCCGCAATGGCCGCCACAGCCGCCGCATCAGGGTCCGGCTACCCTTACATGCACTCGGATCCGAGCATGCCTCACACGTCGCCGCGTATGCCCAGCGCTAAGAAGGATGGCCGGCCGTCTCCCCGCATGAACAGCATTTCCCAGATCCCCGGCCGCCGCATGAGCCAAGTCACCAGCCCGGGCGTGCCGAGCGCTCCCGGCATGATGAACCACGGCGGACCCCGACCCCCGCCCATGCCTCCCGCCCCTGCCATGCAGCACCCCCAATCGCCAGAGATGCCCGCCGGCGCGGTCGAAGAGTCGCCCCTGTACGTCAATGCGAAGCAGTTCCACCGGATCCTCAAGCGACGCGTCGCCCGCCAGCGGCTCGAAGAGCAGCTGCGGCTGACTTCTAAGGGACGAAAGCCCTACCTGCACGAGTCCAGACACAACCATGCCATGCGCAGGCCTCGTGGACCGGGCGGTCGATTCTTGACAGCAGAGGAGGTGGCGGCCATGGAATCCAAGGGAGGGCTGGATGGTAAGGGTGAGGGCTCGGAGGATGTTTCACCTGGCAAGTCCTCGGATGCGCCGAGCGGGAAGCGAAAGTCGGAGTCTGGCCCCTCGACATCCAGCAAGAAGCCCAAAACACAGAGCGACAATGGCGAAGGGAATGCAGAAGACGACAGTTAATAACTGACTAGTCTCTCATCATTCTTTTTCTCTTCTCCTTCACTCATATACTCGAGCATCGCCGATCATTGTTGGCACTGCAGAAGGGCATTCCTTTTTTTCTCATTTTCTTTCCTTTCACTATAACGAGGACATGATGAGGGACCTGGAGACGAACGCGTCTCTGCTATCATTCCCAGTCGAGGCATCGAACGGGACGTGGAGTTTTCTTTTGATGTTTTTACTTAACGGCCGGCAATTGGCGTGTGATATCTCAGCATTCCCCGATCCGAGAACCTCACAACATGTCCCTTGACCTCTACGACGCTTCCTCTGCACTGTTGTGGAGTTTGGTCCCGTCTTGGTCTGGAGACGAGGTGACTCTCCTGACGGCCGGATACGAGATGCCTCAACGGCTGGAAAGGGAGGGGGGACTGGTTGGGCGGGTAGAATGCATGGACGACTCGACACGATGGATACCCCTTACTGTTTTCTTCTTGTCACACACTTTTTTCTATTCTTTTCTTATGTTGATTCACTTTCTTTCTCTACTTTGTGGAATGTTTGAAAGAGCCAAAGCTTGGAGGAATCTGGTCTGGCTACCATGGAGATGCATCAGGGCAGTATGTCATTTTGTGCTTGCTTCTCTTCACCTTCTACAATTTCTTCTTCTTCTTCTCTTTCTTCTTCTTCCTCTTCTTCTTCCAAGTTCTCTTCTTCTCTTCTCACCTATTCATCATTTGATCTTTCGTCTTCTCTCCCTCTTTTCTTTCCGTCTTCTTTTTTTTGCATCAGCTGGTATAAAACAACCGACAAAGCATAAAAAAAGAGAATGGGATAGGTCAAACCAAGAAGCAACTCAAAAACAGGACTACGCTGTGTGCAGGACACAGATAGATATTAGCATGTTTGAAACAACAAAGGAGCAAAGAGTGTCTGGACACTTGTCGGTTGGAGGAGATGGCGGAGTATCGTGTAGGTTGTGGATATAGAGGTGAGGGTGTGGTCCGTCACCGGATATAGCCTGGGCTTTCCTAGCATTGAAATTGATATCGTTTGATAGCAGTACAATGTGCATTTGCAAGACTGGACAGTTACATCATGCGTGACTACAGCTCGATTCACCATGTGCAAAGCCGACGGGTTCTATAATGCCGAGGTGCAATTGAAGAAATGATGTTCAAGGGACATGGAGCACTTGCTTGCACAATGTTTGTTGCAACGCGAACGATGAGGCTCCCTTGTCGCTTACCTTGCCTGTAGTACTTGAGAGCTCGCTGAGCTGTCGACAATGTTTTGCCTGATTGGGCGGACATTGCCGTACTGGCCAGTAATAGACGCAAACTTGGACTTACACGCCGTCCAATGAGGAGGATTCAAACGGAAGACCGCCCGGTAGCAAAAAAGAGAGGATCTGGCAAGGGATGGTGGGAGGGGGAACAGAAAGTGGGAAAAAAAAGCTGGGCGACCTCGGGTGTGCGTGTGTGTGTGTGTGCGTGTGAGTGGCGCTGGGGGTGACCAAAGTCTGGGGTCGTCGGGCTGGAGCCGCCAAAGCGCCGAGCCTCGGTATGTCAGACCTGATCCGTCATCTTTCTTTGGAGGGGGGAGCACAAAGGTGCGAGGGAGAGCTGCTCTGTTCTTCTTCTTATCGTCCTTTTTGTTTCCCCCCTCATTGATCTTGCTTATGGCGGTTGATTTACGATCTGAACAATTATTGCGATTCTTTTAATTGACTTACTTTTTGCCGGTTTGTTCATCATTCGAACAATTGCTATTCTCGAGGGTTGCGACGTAGTGATCGCGCGATAGGGCATTGGCGATTGGCGATTGTAAGGTGGTTCGAAATCAACCGACGCTTCACAATGGCGGGCGCGGTGCGGCAGCCGATTGACGAAAAGGCATTGGCAAAGTACATTGACGACAATGTGCCGGCGATCAAGACGCCGATTGACCTGAAGCAGGTTCGTCTCCCCCCTTCTTCTACCCGTCGTGAATCGAAAGAGTAGCAGCAGCAGCAGAAGAAGAAGAAGAAGCACAGCTGGCTAACCTCGTTGAGCTCGCCTTTGCAGTTCGGCTTTGGCCAATCCAACCCAACGTACCAAATCACCGACGCCACGGGCCAGCGCTACGTCCTGCGCAAGAAGCCCCCCGGCAAGCTCCTCTCCAAGACGGCGCACAAGGTCGAGCGCGAGTACCGCGTGCTGCACGCGCTGGAGGCGACCGACGTGCCGGTCCCCAAGACGTACTGCCTGTGCGAGGACGACGACGGCGTGGTCGGCACGCCGTTTTACATCATGGAGTTCCTCGACGGGCGCATCTTTGAGGATTTCCTGATGCCGGGCGTGAGCTCCGAGGAGCGGACGGCGCTGTGGAGGGAGGCTGCGCGGACGCTGGCGCGGCTGCACGCGGTGGACGTGAAGAAGGTCGGGCTGGACAAGTTTGGGCGGGCGGAGGGGTTTTACGGGAGGCAGACGGAGACGTGGGCGACGATTTGCGAGAGCCAGGCGAAAGCCGTGGACGTCGAGACGGGGGAGCCCGTGGGACAGCTGCCGCATTTCGAGGAGCTGGTGGGCTTCTTTCGGGATGAGAGGTTGAGGCCGCGGGATCGGGCGACGCTGGTGCATGGGGATTACAAGATTGACAATTTGGTGTTTGACAAGAAGGAGGCCAAGGTGATTGGCATCCTGGAGTGAGTTTTCTCTCTAACCCGAATCATCTACTTTCAAGTATGGAAAGACTGACATGTTGACGCAAGCTGGGAAATGTCCACCATCGGACACCCCCTCTCGGACATTTGCAACCTCATCACGCAGTTCTACCTCGCGCGGTCCCCCGGCGCGTCCGCCTACGCCGACAGCGCCGGTTTTCTTCCGGGCAGGACGCCCGGGCTGCCGCAGCCGGAGCAGATCGTCAAGTGGTACACCGAGGTGTCCGGGTACGACCCGCGGCCGGACCTGGGTTGGGGCGCGGCGTTCAACGTCTTCAAGCTGGCGGGCGTGTGCCAGGGGATCGCGGCGCGGTACGCGGCGCGGCAGGCGAGCAGCGCCAAGGCGAGGATGTATATCCATACGAGGGTGCCGCTGGCCGAGTTTGCGTGGGAGCTGGCGAGGGAGGCGAGGGATGCGAAGGGGGTGGAGGCGAAGTTGTGATGATGAGGATAATAGGGGGGGTGCTGTGAGTAGTATGTGCTGTGAGGTCGGATATGTGAGGTAAAGAGTATGGCAAGATGACACGATTTCGTCGGTAGCGTGCGTCTGATATTGCAAGAGAAGGTTGGCAATGTCGTTTGTCGTTGAGTACTAGTACTAGCAGACGTTGCGAGTAATTCGATCCTCATCATGATCTCATGCATGAGCAACTTGAACATGGATTGCATGAATATAGCGGCGCGTATTACCTGGTAGATGCAGCTTCGCCCCATCATGGAACTGAACGACAACAGCAGGAAAAGGAGTTAAATACTTATAAGGCTCCGGCGGCAACAGTTAAAACACCCCGGGCATCTTGCTGCATGATAACAATAAGACTCCATTCAGACTCGGCACCTGATCGATCCACGGCCGGCGGTTCGTCGAATCGAGGCGGTTTGGCATCGTGGGGGCGCGTCCAATCAGGCGCCTGTCTTGTGCTTTTAGTGCCTGCTCAGTGCTGTAGGTGCCCAGCGAGCGAGCCGGGATCTGAGGGAAGTGTGTCACTGCGTTTTCCAGGAATCCGGTTGCTTTTTTGTTGCCTCTACAATCTTTCAATCTTCCGTTGTATGATTGAAGCTATATATATCTAGGTGATCTGGATGAATTCCCCTATTCTTGACATTGTGGGATGACCATTGCATTACCTGCTTCAGTTCATCACCTCTTCTTTCATCTGAGAGATACCTCCAGCTTCCGCACCAGCCACCATCGTCATCACACCTGAAACCCTCCCACCAAAACTCGACTCTACCCCCTTCCAAAGCTTCAAACATCCCAACTCTCCCCCGTCTCTCTCTCAGCCTCGTCCCAATCCCTCTCTCCAACCCTCACATGACAGACCGACGCAGACGGATCCGCGTCTCCGAGGATGCGCCCGCCGAGCGCCGACCGCTGCTCGGCAGACTGTCGACGGAACGGGCCGCCAATGGCGAGCACGTCTTCAGCTGCCGCACGAACCCGCACAGCGACCTGCCCGTCTACACAAACATTCATCGCATCCGGCGCGACATTGTGAGCGTCGTCGAGGACTATCTGACGCTGGAGCAGCTGCGGGATCTCAAGATTAACGTGACGGTGATCCGGCCGCTGGTGGACAAGTTTTACGAGCTGGGCGACATATCGATAGGTGCGTTGCGTTTGCCATGATTTACCTGGTCAATGGGGTGGACGAGAAGATCGAGAGGATAGGGAGGTATGCTGACATCTTGACACAGTCTACTGCCTCCTCGTCAACAGAGCCCAGTTCCTCGACGAAGAGTCCCGCTCCAGCAACCGCCAAAACGTAAACTGGACCCGTGCCACCCTCTGCGAGCTCATCGCCACCCGCATCCTGCGCCGCTTCGGCGAGGACAACGACGGCGACGCCGACGGCCTGCTGCTGCTGGCGCACATCCTCGTCGCCGGCTTCGAGCCCTTCCAGCACGCGCCCGCCCACGTCCGCGCCGAGGTCGAGGACAAGGCCTGGTGGACCTCGCACCGCACCCTGCCCGCCCTCGAGGTCGCCATCCTGACCGAGAGCAGGCACTTTCTCAGCTCGACGACGTGCCAGCGGGTCGTCGCGGCCATTTACGAGGGGCGGGTCATCTACACGCCGTCCACGTCGTGGGACATCATCCCGGACCACTACAAGCTCAAGCCCATTTCGCTGTACGACCCGCGCGAGTCGCCGCTGTTGAACCAGTATCGGCTGATTGTGCCGCGGACGCGGAACTATCTCGAGGCGATTCAGTTTACCATCTTGCTGGGGCTGTATGTTGCCGTCATGGTGATGCGGAGGAAGGGGGAGCTGCCGTATCTGGAGGCGGCGTTTGCGATTTATGCGTTTGGGTGGTGCTTGGATCAGTTTGCGACAATCTTGGCACACGGATGGTACGTAACCTCTACTCACTTGACGTATTCGACCTTTTCGATGAAGACAAGGAATAGCTGACATGTCGATTACAGGAACGTATACACGCAGAATCTCTGGTCTTTCCTCGACGTCACCTTCCTCTTCCTCTTCGCCATCTACAGTGGCCTGCGCCTCTATGGCGTGCAGACCGGATCGCCGGACATCTCGGAGCAGGCTTTTGATGTGTTGGCCCTCGCGGCTCCCGTGATAGTTCCTCGCCTGGCCTTTAACTGGCTTTCCGACAACCTCGTCTTTCTGTCGCTGCGATCCATGATGGCCGACTTTTTTCTCTTGACGGCCCTTTCGGCCTGGTGTTTCTTTGGCTTCTTGCTGTCTCTGCTGTGGCTGGGGCAGGGAGCCCATCCGCTGCTGTAAGTTTTCATGATTTGATCGTTCGTTTCGACCTAAATGCTAAACGTACTGGCTGCTTAGGACGATCTCAAAGTGGATGATATACATTTGGTTTGGTCTCGACGGAACAGGAATCCACCGATCGGTAAGATTCATCCCCTTTCTGCCATGGCTTGTGCTGACATGGTGAATGTTTAGGTGGAATTCCACTGGCTTCTGGGACCCGTCGTCATGATCACATTTGCTTTTCTCGGCAATACGCTCTTCCTTACCATCCTCGTCTCCATGTTGTCTAACACGTTTAGCAACATCTCCAGCAACGCTGCAGCCGAGATACACTTCCGAAAGGCCGTCCTCACGCTCGAAGGCGTCAAGGCGGACGCTGTCTTTGCCTACCAGCCGCCATTCAACCTTTTGGCCGTGTTCCTTCTTTTGCCGCTCAAGTTTGTCGTCAGTCCGCGCTGGTTCCACAAGATCCATGTCGCCACTGTTCGGCTGGTCAACCTCCCCCTGTTGCTGTTGATTGCCGTCGCCGAGCGCCGTCTGCTCTGGCCGGCCAAGACGTTTGAAACGGGCACCGTCGGCTCGCTGGCCCAGAAGTGGTTCTGGCAACGGTGGCAGCTCTCGGCCTTTCAGTATATCCGCGCGGTGTTTGACGTGCCGCCCCCGGATGATGTCTTTGATGACATTGCCGTGGACGACGACTTGACGCATCACCTCATTCGGAGGCAGTACGCGCGACAAGAGACCCACGACACGATGAAGAAGGCTTCGCGCCGAGACTCCATGTTTGAGGTCCCGCCCAAGCTGCGCGGTTCGCTCACGGAAACCGGCGAAGATCTTGGCGATATGGCGGCCCGACTGATAGCCATGGAAAGGGCCATGGAGCGGATGGAGGGCATGCTCTCGCGGCTCCTCCCGTCGGCGGCTGACGAGGCGGACGAGGCGGACGAGAGTGACACGCTGCCCGCGGGCGATGGAACCACTCTGGAGTCGAATTTCAAGGGACGAGAAACGAACTTTTGAAGCTTCAGGATATGTGCGAGCGTGTTAGAATAGCGATCTGTGCATGGATCTCACGGCATTTGGCATGAGTATTGGCGTTTTGGTCCTGCTGCATTGGATACGGAGCGTTGCTGGTCTGGTATATACATTAACAAGTCTGCCGTTTGCTTTCATGACTGCCTCGTGTCTATGAATGAGTGTCTATAGTATGAGCAGTGGCGGTGCGTCACGGCCTTTGATGGACATCATTGCGTAAGTATGGACTGGCAGTGAATCTGCCAGCTGCACATGGGCCGGCCGTTTCCCCGAGACTTCGTCCTCTAAGCTGTCGGAAACGATCTCATTTCTGTTCAATCTTCCATTGCGAGAAGCTTCCGTATTCATAGTACTGCTAGCCTGTCAAAGAATCCTCTGAACTTAACGCTGATTCTAAACTCTCACAAGGGGAGGATTTGAAAGGCCCAGAATCTCACCAACCAACTTCGAACGCGCACATCAACGCTCTTCAACCACTCCCATCGAACCCTTCAAGAAAAGCAAAAGACCAGTCAAACCACGCACAAGCAAATAAAGAAGCAAGAGAAGAAGGGGAGAAAAGAAGGTCAGCATGTGCAACGTAACCTTCTTCCAGCACAAGTCCTGCAAGCACATCTGGGCCGTCCTCTCGACGCCCTGCGGGCCCTTTATGAATTTCTTCACGTGCTCCTCCTTCTGCGACGCGGCGGCGGCCGGCGTGAAGGCGACGCCCGGGTTCTACAGGACGGCGAGCAGGGCGTGTCCGCGGTGCGGCCTGGGCGGCGTGTACGATCGCGCGACGGTGAGGATGGTGGAGAGGATGGGATGGGGGCTGCATTGGGGGTTGGATCCGGAGGGGGCCGATTGGGCTGTTGAGGTTAGGATGGGGGAGGCGAGGGGGTGTGTGATATTGTGAATGGGGGGGAATGTATGATTGGGGAAGTGAGGCTGGAGATGGGTGGTGATGCGTGGGGTTTTGGTGTTTTTGGAGGGGGGTTTACATTGGAGTGGGCTATGGGCTTGGGACGGATATTGGGTCTTTTCGTTATGGGTTACGGGCAATTACATGCATCGCTCATGAGTTCATCGTTTCAACCGATCGTGATGAGTTTTATTTCATGCTTCTTTGAATCTATTGGATTCACACATCTTCACGTCATCTCTCATGACATCACGTGGCCCCACCAATAGCTTCAATCTCATGAAAAACTTCATGAAGCTCTCACCATCTAAACCACACACCTCCTCATCCAAGACTCCAATCTCACAACAACATAGCACTTCAAACCGTCATAAATCAAGATGCTCCCAACACCAGACACATCACACGTGCCATACGAGCGCGTCTACGAGCCCGCAGAAGACTCGTTCCTCCTCCTCGACATCCTCTCCTCGCCCTCAGAAACGCAGTTCCTCCACGAGACCTTTTCAACCACCTCTCCTTCTCCCTCGTCATTGTCCAGCGCCGGCATCCCGTTTGTCGTCGAGATAGGAACGGGATCAGGCGTCGTCCTAGCCTTCATCACAGCACACGCCAAGACAATCTTCGGGACGAACCAGGTCCTCACCGCAGGCGTCGACATGAACGCCTTTGCCTGCCGCGCAACAGTCACCACCGTGGCCAAAGCCCAAGCCGACGCCCTCGCCACCGCGGAGGACAACGGCAACAGCAGCAGCAGTGATGGGAAACAAGCAGTTCCCCCCTATGGAACGTACCTAGGCTCCGTGATGGGCGACCTCGCAGCCCCCCTGAGACCTCGCTGCGTCGACGTCCTCGTTTTCAACCCGCCTTACGTGCCGACATCGGAAATGCCCAACCGGCCGGAAGCCTTTGGAGACGAGTTCCGTGCGTCCAACAAGACGTCCTTTGACGACGACTCGTACCTGTTGGCGCTGTCGTATGCCGGCGGCGCGGACGGCATGGAGACGACGGATAGGCTGATTGCGGGGTTGCATGAGATTCTTTCGCCGAGGGGCTGCGCGTATGTGCTTTTGTGTGCGCAGAACAAGCCGGAGCTCGTCAAGGAGAGGATACGGGGCATGGAGGGTGGGTGGAGGGCCGAGACGGTTGGGTCGAGTGGGAAGACGGCGGGGTGGGAGAAGTTGCAGATTGTGAGGATATGGCGAGGTTCGGCTTGAAAGGGTTGCACCGTTGGCGTTTCGTTTTGAAGCCTGATCCAATGGCTTTTGGACATGATGAAATTGGTTGGAAAACGGAGCGTCTGTGGGTGGGGGGTTCAGCATTCCTTCTACCAACACGAGCTCAGAGGAAGCTTGATATCAGAGTCCCTTGGTGGGGGAACAGCCTTGATTGACGGCCTTATGCTTCTGAGAGATGATGCTTGAAGTCAGGACATCCGCCCCAAAGTGCAGCATCACGGCGGAGAAAGTATACATGGGCTTGGCAAGCCTGTTATATTTGGATATCGTCTCATCCTGAAATAGATTCCTTGGGCTGTATATCAGGATAATGCACCGCAGCTCTTCCATCTCTTGCCCGGAGACAGATGCCGTGTTGTTTCTTTTGGTTGATATGGGCAAAACGCATCCCAAACGCCATTTTCCATCGCAGTCTGCGACTTCAGCCTCCGCAATATATCCTTTTGACCTTTGACCTCAAAAAAATGACGTGCTCTGTTCTGTATCGTGTTACAAAAAGATTCCTCCACCCTCATGTGGCCTTGCTGAGCCAGAAATCAGAAGATGTAGTGCGCCTCGGGTCCTCGCAAACATCCCCGTCGTATTATCATCGTCGTCCGTCGAAAGAAAAAGCTTAGCCACGTCCACGGCCGCGGCCACGACCGCGACCTCCTCTGCCACGGCCCCCACGGCCTCCGCGGCCACCTCTGTCAGCCTCCTTTCTCGCCTTGTTCTTGGGCTTGGGCGCGTCGTCGATGAGCAGGGTGTCGAGCGGGAGGGAGTCGGGGAGGATGAAGTATCGGATCGTTGAGCCGCGGATGTTCATGGTGTCGAGGGCGATGGAGTCTTGGCCGCGGGCCGTCATCTTGACCGTGCGGAGGGCCACGTTCATCTGGGGAGTCACGGACGAGATGGTGCCGTGGGCGATGGTGCCTGCTCGCTGGGTTAGCCAGGACTGCTTTCGCTTTCTGCCTGCGGGTATTGAAGAAAGCTGCGTGATGCTTGCTGGGGGTTGCTCCAGGAGCTTTGCGTGGCTGTTGCAGTCGTACCATTCTTGAGTTCGATTGTCACCGTCTCGTTGGCGCACTTCATCAAAAATCTGCCATTGAACAACAATCGTCAGTATATAAGAACCAAGCTCAAAACGCAAAGCTTCAGCATAGCATGGGACGAGCGCTGAAGAGCAACTGAGCTGCCGTCCAACAAGTGACCCGTTCTCCTTTGCGAAAACTGTTTGGCGTTCAGAAGGGAATTTGCCCACCTAACGAGCTTCATGGCGACGTCTGGAGGCCTATCTGGCCGGGTGCGGGATCAATTCGTGGGTTCTGGTTTGCCTCGTCTCACGCGCGTTTGCCTCGTCACACGGGTGGTTGTTGCAAGGCTGGGCGGATTGCCTTTGGATTGTCGGTCGGAAAAATAGTCGCCCATTGGCTTTAGCTGGGGGCCGACGGACCAACAGTTCAAGCCTGGCAAGCGGTCTGCAAAATTACCGGGACCGCAAAACAAATACGTGCGCACAGCCTTATAATAAATGCAGCATATTGCACTATTTATGTGGCGGTTTTGTGTGTGCATGATAGAGATATGTAAGCTGATCTTTTTCATTTTCCCGGTTATTTTGCAGACCGCTTGCCTGGCTGGGATGGCTTGGGTGAGCTAAGCAGCACGTGACCCTGTTGCTTGTCGTGCCCAAGTTGTTGAGGTCGAGGCACTGATGTGATGAGTCATCTTCACGTGAAGGGAAGCCGCAGCTGGACGATCCAGAGCATTGAAAGATGAGGTAAGCGAACTCTCATCGTACCCGTCACTTGCAACCCCGCCGTCCCATGCGCGCACCCATGAGGTATTGCGTACATGCGATCAAAGGCGTGGCGTTTCGTCACAGGCAAAGCAGGAGCCAGAAAATTCGTTATCGATAATGCGAGCTCCATCAAAGTGGGAAACCCCGGTAATTCTGCTGGGCAGCGGAGTCACTCTCGCAATTCACCCGTTTTCCATCTGCTGCTTGTCACAACCAGATGCAGCGGCTTCGACTTTTCTCGCCTCGTCCAGCCGTTGCTCGTTTCCGTCCGTTGCGTCCGGGGAGAATGCAGACCCTGCAGACTCCATCGCCTTGCCGTCTCCTCGCTGAATCCCCGTTGGCTTGACGATCCCTCCCCCGTTGCTCCAAGACAAGACGCAACCCGCTGAGACTGCCGAACCAACTGCCTGCTCTGCTACTGGCGAGAAACGTGCCGAACTCTGCGAGAAACCCCCCACCATCTGTGCGACCAGCGACTTTGGGGTTGACTGATCTGACTCTTTTGTTCCGCGATCGGGCTTCACGACAGCTGCCTTGCACGTCCTGACCACTCCGTCTCGTGGTGCGTGTTTCGCAGTCGCTCGCGGAGCGCTGAAGCAGCCATGATATCAGGGCGAGGGGGAGCGGGGGCTCGAGGGCGCATTCGCCCACCTCGTCGGATCGTGCGTGTAAGTTGGTGCGAGTTTTGAGCTTTTTGATATATATCCCAGCGCACCGTTCACTCACGGCGCATCCTCTCACATCTTTCTTTCGCCGTTCACGCATTCTGGGCGCATCTGAGCGCAATCTGAGTCCGTTCCGAGGTGCATCCTGCTCTGCTACGTCGAAGCCCATTCAAGGCCCGCTGCTCTCGCTGCCCCTCTGCTTCACTTTCCCCTCCGCATCGCATCCCACGCTGCTCACTTCCCATGCTGCTTCCCCTGCACGAGAGCTGCCGGAGACGCCGCGATGGGTTCCAACCAGAGCAGGCCGATGCCCGAACGTGCGCAGGAGCCCCCTCCCTCACCCGAACCATTCCGCTTCCACTCCATGGCTCTCAGTTTGACTAACCTCCGTTTACAGTCCCAGGCGGCGGGCGAGGGAGCCGACTTTGATGCGTGCTGGAACATGATCAAGGAAGCGCTATACGATATCCACAACAAGAGCTGCGGCCGCCTATCCTTCGAAGAGCTATACCGAGCGGCCTACAAGATTGTCCTCAAGAAGAAGGGCGAGGTTCTTTACGAGAGAGTCAAGGAGTTCGAGGAGCAGTGGTTCGCCGAGCATGCCATCCCCAAGATTGAAGTCCTCGTGACCAAGAGTCTCATCAACATGAGCGTCGATGCCTCGTCGTCGGCCTCGGTCAGCGAGCGGCGCCAGACGGGCGAGAACTTCCTCAAGGGCCTCAAGGACACTTGGGAAGATCACAACATGTCCATGAACATGACGGCCGATATTCTCATGTACCTTGACAGAGGCTACACGCAGCAGGAGCCCCGTCGGGTCCCAATCTTCGCCACTACCATTGCTCTGTTTCGAGACCACATACTGCGCTCTTGCCTGAACGCGAATTCCAACAGTTTGATCGGCGACATTCTGATTTCCGTTATGCTGGACCAGATCGACATGGAGAGGCGCGGAGACGTCATTGACCGAAACCTCATTCGCAGCAACACCCGGATGCTCAGCTGCCTCTACGAAACCGAGGACGAGTCCGAGAACAACAAGCTCTACGTCACCACCTTTGAGCCCCGGTTCCTGGCCAACAGCGAAGTCTTTTATGCGCGAGAATGCGAACGGCTGCTGCGAGAGTCCGACGCCAGCACCTGGCTGCGACATACCGAGACCAGACTCCGCGAGGAAACAGATCGGTGTGGCACCACCATTGAGCTCGAGACGCTCCCCAAGGTGACCAAGGTGGTGGAGGAGAAGCTCATTCTTGGTCATCTCAACGACTTCCTTGCCATGGAGGGTAGCGGCCTCAGGTGGATGATTGACAATGACAAGATTCACGACCTCAGCATCTTGTACAGACTCATCGCGAGAGTGGACGATGAGAAGACGGCCCTGCGCGATATTCTGCAGAAGCGGGTTGTCGAGCTGGGGCTGGAGATTGAGAATGTCCTCAAGAGCACTGACTTCTCAACGGCGCAGGGCGATGGCGAAGAGGGCGGTGACGGCGAGAAGGGCAAGACGCTAAACCCGGCGGCGCAGCAGACGGCGGCAGCCATCAAGTGGGTTGACGACGTGCTTCGGCTCAAGGACAAGTTTGACTACATGCTTCAAGAATGCTTCCAGGGCGACCTGGTGTTACAGGCGGCCCTGACCAAGAGCTTTGCCGAATTCATCAACCTGTTCCACCGGAGCTCGGAATACGTCTCGCTCTACATTGACGATAATCTCAAACGGGGAATCAGAGGCAAGACGGAAGCCGAGGTGGACGCCATTGTGGAAAAGTCCATCGTCTTGATTCGGTACCTGCAGGACAAGGATCTCTTCCAGACCTATTACCAACGCCACCTCGGACGACGACTGCTTCACGGCAAGTCGGAAAGCCACGATGTCGAGAAGCAAATCATCTCGCGGATGAAGCAGGAAATGGGACAGCAGTTTACGATCAAATTCGAGGGCATGTTCCGAGACCTCGTCACGTCTGCCGAGTTGACGTCGACATACCGCGACCATGTCCGCAAGCTGGATCCTGAGGACCATACCATCGATCTCAACGTCAATGTCCTCACAACCAATTACTGGCCCTCAGAGGTCATGGGCCGCAGCGCTCAATCTGGCGATAATTCTAAGGCGGGATGCACCTGGCCGCCTGAGGTTAAGAGGCTGCAAGCTAGCTTTGAGCAGTTTTACCTGACGAATCGCAACGGTCGCAAGCTCACCTGGATCGGCACCACCGGCAGCGCAGACATCAAGTGCGTGTTCCCGGCGATTGAGGGCAAATCCGGCCCCTTGGCACGAGAGCGCCGCTATGATCTGAACGTCCCAACGTACGGCATGGTGGTCCTGTCGCTGTTCAACGACGTCAAGGACGGCGAGAGCCTCAGCTTCGAAGACATCCAGGCCAAGACGGGCTTGTCGACGGCGGATCTCTCGCGGGCGCTCATGGCCATCGCGGTAGCGCCCAAGTCCCGCGTCCTGGCCAAGGATCCGCCCACCAAGACCGTCAAGCCCGGCGACAGGTTTACGTTTAACGCCTCGTTCCAGAGCAAGACGATTAGAATTAAGGCACCCATCATCAACGCCGTGTCCAAGGCGGAGAACAAGGAGGAGAGGAAGGCGACGGAGGACAAGAACAACCAGACCCGATCCTACATTATTGACGCCGCCATTGTGAGAATCATGAAGTAAGTTGGTCCGGAGTCGAGTAAGTAAAGAGTCGCAGCTAACCAACCGTCAATAGGGCACGAAAGGAAGTCAGCCACTCGCAGCTGATTAGCGAAGTCTTGTCGGTGCTGGCTGGCCGCTTCAAGCCCGACGTTCCCATGATCAAGCGGCGCATTGAGGATCTCATAGTGCGAGAGTACCTGGAGCGTCCGGACGAGGAGGGCGCGCCGTCCATGTATCGCTACCTGGCTTGATCTCAGCGGTCGGCCTTTGATACGTGGGTAAGGGTATGGGTAAGGGTTGCTTCTGATTATTAGCATAGGGAGGGCCTTTTGACTTGGACTTGTTTTCTTAAAACGTGGCATGGCGTCCAGAGCTTACTTTGCTTATTATTATCATATGACTCCGCATATATGGAGGACGAGGGGGGAAAGACGTGCCTCCACGCAACGGCATATTCTACAGCTAGAAGGCGATATAGGGAGGCATCTAGATGATGGTACCTTGATAGTGTAGAAGTTGAAAAAAGTCGATAGCCCAGGCCTTGAAGGACTGGTAATGGGTCCATTAAGCACGATATACCAGATATTTTAGCTAAGACACGCAATGTATCTGGCCTTTTTTCCCCTTCTTTTTTGCATATGTTTTCTCTTAACTGCCAAGTCAACCACACAATGGCAGCAACTGTGCGTGAGGCTGATGGTGAAATATCGCGACGAGATTACGGACTGCGAAGTCGGAGCAATTACTGAGTCTCACTTGAGCTTCATTGAGGACTGACCGGGAAGCAGCACGTCGAAAACCCCGCGTCCTCCGTTGTTCAGCGTCCACAGGCCACCTAACAGCCCCGGCACTGCGCTGTAAGTTAGCGGACTGCAGGGGATCATCTCGCGCTGTAAGTCGGCTGGGCCCGGACCATCTTGTGCCGAGGCTAACGCCCGAGCCACGATCTTCGTGCTGTGCTCAACCTCATCCTTGTCATCTTGAAAGACTTAGTTGGCCGGACTTGCGACTCGTTACAGTGAGCCAGTGATAACGCACCGCGTTTGACAATCCACCCGTTTTTCTCTTTCTCACTCTATATAAGAAGACAAAAAGGCAACAGTTGTCTGGTCCGTAAGAACAATGTTTGGTCTCAGGAGGTCCATGGCCACCGCGGCCTCGCAAGCCTCCCTCTCGCTCAAGCAGGCCGGCAAGGTCGTCTGCATCGGCCGCAACTACGCGTACGTCGAATCCCTTACAATATTCTTTCCATCTCTCTCTCTCTCACTCTCTCATCCTCATTCACATTGGCTAACATCCGTTGTGTGAGGGAAACAGAGACCACATCGCGGAGCTGCAAAACGCAAAGCCAAAGAAGCCCTTCTTCTTCCTCAAGCCGCCCTCGTCCATCGTCCTCCCCGGCGAGGGCCCGTGCCTGCAGCCCAAGGGCGTGGACATGCACTTTGAGGTGGAGCTGGCGCTGGTCATGGGGCGGTTGGTGAGGAATCTGCATCCGGAGGATGAGGAGGGGGCGATGGATGCCATTAGGGGTGAGTGATCTTTCATGAAACTTTCTCATCGTGCCATTGCATCTACGAGGCAATTCATGATAAATATATATATGTGTGTGTATGTATTGCGTATAGATGCTGACACGAAAGGGTGGGAGGGAAACAAAAGCCTACGCAGTAGCCATCGACATGACCGCCCGCAACGTCCAAAACGAAGCCAAGAAAAAGGGCCTGCCCTGGGACATTGCAAAGGGCTTCGACACCTTTTTGCCCATGAGCAACCTCATCCCCAAGACGGCCATCCCGGACCCGCACGACGCGGAGCTCTTCCTCGACGTCAACGGGCGCCCGCGGCAGCGCGGCTCGACGGGGCTCATGATCTACCGGATCCCGCGCATCGTGAGCGACATCTCGCGCGTCATGACGCTGCTGCCGGGCGACGTGGTGCTGACGGGGACGCCGGCGGGCGTAGGGCCCGTGGTGCCGGGGGACGTGATGAGGGCGGGCGTCAGGGTTGGGGGACAGGAGGTGGAGGAGGGGAGGATCGAGGTGCCGGTGGAGTTGTCGGGGAGTGCGTATGAGTTTTCGGAGACGTGAGGGATGGCTGTGTACATATACATAGAGAGAATACTCGATGAGATGGTTATGAAGGAGGGACATGAGGTGATGATAAGAGGAGGGCTTTATATCGGCTTGGCTACCCCAGTCATTGCATCGTGTATCGATCCACAGAGTATCTACCCATCCATACAAACACAGCCAGAGACTCCTCAGCAAACCTCATCCTCATCACCCCAAAACATCACTCCAAGTTCGGATCCCGAATCGACCCCGGCTTCGGCGCCCAGTCCGCCACCGTCCCGCACTGCGTACACGTCCTCTTGGCCTCGTCCGCCCGAAAGTCCTCCACCGCCATCTTGATCTGCGTGCCCAGGTCGGTGCAGTGAAAGGCGGCCTCGTGCACCACCACCGCCTCGCCCGTCCCCGCGAGCGCCTCCTGCCCGCACTGGCCCGTGCAGTACCAGCGCATGCGGTCGATGGAGTCCACGGGGCGGCGCTGCTCCAGCACGATGCCGACCGTGTTGGCGAAGCGGACCGGGTTGTGCGGCGTGTTGGCGGGCAGCAGGAACATGTCGCCCTCGCGGATGATGATGTCGCGGAAGGTCGTTCCGTCGACGACCTTGAGGAGCATGGCGCCGCGGTATTGGTAGAACCATTCGGGGGTCTGGTTGATGTGGTAGTCGGTGCGGGCGTTGGGGCCGCCGACAATCTGTTTTTTTTTTTCTGTGTCAGTTGGTGATGAAGATGATGATAAGGGGGGAAAGTGTGAGAAGTCTTCAGGAGGGGGAATGGAGAGGACTTGCCATGACGACAAAGTCACCGTTGTAGACGCAGTAGTTGTTGACGGGTGGTTGAAGCAGGTGAGAGTTTGCCTCAAGCCTAACGACATGGGTCAGCTCTTTGTTGACTGGACACGGCGGAAGGGACATGGAATGAGTGAAGCTGATGATGCGTGCTTTGACTCACCACTTGGGCAGGTTGACTGGCAGTCCGAGCATTTGTGCTTGCTGGAGTATGAGTTGTCTGAGTGTTGTGGTATGACTCTTCAACACCAAAAGTTGGGGTAAATGGCGATGATCTGATCTTGTACACAGCTATGCTTTACTTTTTTAGTCAGTTGGAGAGTAGAGTCTCGAATGAGAAGCTGTTACAGCTGGAGATGGAGATGAAAAAGAGGACGGAGTGAAGAGAAAAAAAAGAACTCACTAGAAGCCGTTGCTTATATTACAAGAAGTCTCAGAATGACAGGCACAGGAGCTCATGAGGCGAAGTTCAATGTCCACCAGGAAACCTTGTTTACCTTATCAATCACACCCTCCAATTCATCGCCCAGCAACTCTCTTTCGGTACCTCGTACTGTCGTCTACCGTGTGTCGAGCTACGTGGATTACACAAGTCCGACCTCGTCTATCCGGCCCTCCGGCCTGTATACCGTACAGTGTGAAATCCGCTGATATCCCGCATAAACTGTCTACGAGGCTCGCACCGTGTGGATGTCAAGCCGTCGACATCATTCCACTTGAAGCGATTCAGGTTTCACCTCCTCGAAGATGAAGATGTGAGAGACAAAGTGTCGAGAGTCGACTATTCCACAGTCCAGAGCTTCTCGTCAACGCCCACCCACCTCAGAACCGCCTCCTGAGACGCCTTGAACCTGCGCCTAAACCCCCGCGTCGCCGGCCGGGGCCCGTTGTAGCTGGCCACTTCGGACTGCAGAAAGATTCTGATAATGTCCGTCACCCGGCCCTGGTCTCCGTACAAGTTGACCAGCATGCCGTGCAGGGCGTGGAGGTGTCCGATAAAGACGTCCTGGAACTCCTTGTGCTTTGGTATCGCGGGATCCCGCAGCGCCGGGTGGCTGGGGAACATGGTAAAGGTCGACAGGCAGAGCACCAGGTCGATGAGGTCCTCGGACCAGGGGAGGCCCTTTCGGTAGCCTGTGAAGGCCAGTGCCCTGAAGCGGATCTTGATGCTGTTGACGAGGTCACCCTGCCTTTCGCAGAGCGCTGCCAGGGCCTTGAGCACCGTCGGCAGCGGCTCGAGGTCCTTTGGCCAGGGGCGCCCCGCGTAGCCCGTCTTCACGATCTTGTCAACCGTGGCCATCTGCCGGTCGATGTCGAATGTGTTGGGGGTGGCCCAGGCTTGCTTCTTGGACTCATCTATAATGTCGAACAAGGCAGCCTGCGTGCTGAGAATGGCGGGGATGGCGTCGCCATCGCTCTTTGCTTCCCTGCAGTGGCGATCAGACTCTGCCCGGCATCTCTCGCCTATTGCTCGTGATCAGCACTCCGTGGTCTCGATTGGGCTGACAGTGCCCAAAAGTGGCCGTCAGGACATGTCGATACTACTTACAGTGGCATCTGAACTGATATCTCGACGTAATGCGCGGATTGCGAAACGTAAAGTCGTACGCAATGTCTCGATAGCAGTGCAGCAGCTCCTCGCCGGCCTTGAGCTTCCGGAGAGCTCGAACCTGCACCTCCGTGTTGTTGAACACAATGACGACGTTGGGGTCGCAGTCATGGTTCAAGAGAGCTCCGCCAAAGTCCAACGCAATTCCAAGCGGCGCGTTTCGATATGTCTGGTCGACCGGCAGCGCATTGCAGCGTATCTACATACAAGGCAAGTTAGCTGCTTGTACACTCTGCATTGTCTCCAGTCCCAACTGCGAAGTGTCCATTTCATTGCTGTTCTTCCAGGGAGTGACACTCACGATGCCATACAGAATCAGGATCTCGTATATGCCAAGCTCGCTCTTGGTTCGCTCCTTGGCTTCCAGAGCCAGTTCCAAGATCTTGGGCCAAGTCTTCTTGGCTCGTCTCTCGAAGTTGGCCATCTCGCTTTCCAGCCTGGAGAGCGCCTGGACCTGCTCCGGCAGCAAAATCTTTTTCCTCATCAGAATCAGGAGACGGTACAAGGTCCTCGTCTCGAGATCGGTGGTCGCGCCCGACAGCAAGCCGCACTCGTATAGATGGCCCGTATCCCAGGCCCGCTGCCAACAAGACTACACAGAAACCCACATCAGTGTCAGTCGGATTGACCCAGACAACAAAGACAGAAACCAGAGTCGGCCGTCTTCTTACCTTGGAGCAGTACTGGTACATGCGGCAGCCATTGCAGACATGAAGAGGAGGCAGAACCTCGCCAGGCCCGAGGAAGCGGCTCTCCGAAGGGTGGAAGACCCTCCGCCTCTGCTGGAAGCAAAAGTCGCAGGCTTCCATGCCATCGCCAACCTCGGCACAGAGGACAAGGGGCACCGACGTGAAGAGGAGCTCGCCCACCTCGACGTCCCGGTCTGTGTACAGGCCCGAGCCGGCATTCAGGATTGGCGATTGTCTGATGCTGAGGGAGCCCGCGGGGGCCTGGATGTTGTCGAGGATGTATTTGCCCAGCTGCTTGTCCTCGTGGATGGCCCAGCGCGGCATTGGGCCGTCGGGTTTGGCATCCGTCGGGCCCGTCTTTCTGACGCCGGTGGCGAAGATCTTCTCGAGGGGATTCATTGTGCCTGTCCCTTGATGGGTGGTGGCAGAGATGAGCAGTGGTGATGCTCTTTTGCCTTGGGTACCCACCTGAATGCCTCGAAGCAAGCGGGATCCCACGTCTTTTGTACGCAACGGCCTGGAATTGGAGGAGAAGAAGAAGAAGGTAAGAGAGGGAAAGAAAAGAAGCCGTTATGCAAGGGGTTGGCCACTCAGCAAGTCGTTACATGGAGGGCTGAGCTCAGATGACTTTTGGAGTCGCACAAGAAGGGGCTCGTATGTCATGGATGGTGTGGTGGTTTGACAAGGCACGGCATGCAAAAACGGAAGAAAGAAAGGAAGAAAGAAAGTTGGCAGGCAAGGGGAAAAGTAATTGCCGGCAGCTTCCAGCCGTCGTGACACCCGAGCTGTGCTTTTCATTCGAGGGGGACGAGACTGATACGGCAGAGCAGATAAAAGAGTGGTGAACGACCTGATGCCGATATCATTGCGTACCTATTGGACGAATGGATGGATAGATGGATGGATAGAGAGAGAGAGAGAGAGGTGTATGTGCTTGGATGTCTGATTGTTTGCTGCAAGTTCAGCTTCTGGCCGGTCCATCAGGGATTGTCTCAGCTCGGGCTGCGGTGGTCGAGAAGCGATTGGCAGCGGCAGAAGAGGCTGCAGGCCGTTGCTTTTTGTTGGGGAGCATTCTTTGATGGTTACTTCTGAATTCTTCCGCTTCTTCACTTTCTTGTTCTTCTGTTCGAAGCAGGTTGACGGACAGTGACATCCATGAACCGATCCAGTCTCATCAAGGTAGAACACCCTCGATTGACGACTGTGAGGTGCTTTATCGTTATCTCGACAGCATGACACAGTTACAGCACTTACAAGGGGTGCGGCGTCCCCTAGAGCTCCGCTACGGCTCAGCGGTGCAACTCGAGGATTGCCGCTCTAGGGAGGTTGCACAGGGCCCAATCAACCTCGAGGTACCTAATCTGCTCACAAGTACCATTTAGTCTCTTAATCCGTATATCATCAGCATCAGCTACCCGCAGATACCGGCACATCCCCCACGGTACGCACGTCTTTTGATGGCGCGAAGCTGCTGTGCGATCCACCCACCGCCTGGCACAGTACCTACTGGACGGTACGTACACTATCTGTGACAAGCGGCCAGAGCTTCAGCATTGACTCTACAGGCACTTCTGACCAGAGACACTCAAAAGGCGATAAACTTGCTCGTCTTTCCCCCCCGTCCCTTTCTTCCTCTTCTCTCCCCTCTCGTCGTCCGACTTTCCCAGCTACATCGTCACTGCTCCTCCGCTTCACTGAATTTCAAAATCATGGACCACAGCCACCACATGCACGCCATGGAGGGCCACGAGGGCCACGGCGGCCACGGAGGCATGCAAGACATGTGCAGCATGAACGTGAGCAGAGAAATCGCCTCTTATTGTCCTCGGTCCATGATCCATCCAGCTCGTCTACTGACTGACTGGCTTTTCTCCAGATGCTCTTCACCTGGGACACGACCAACCTCTGCATCATCTTCCGCCAGTGGCACGTCCGCTCCACCGCGTCCCTCATCTTCTCCCTCCTCGCCGTCGTGCTCCTCGGCATCGGATACGAGGCTCTTCGCTCCGTGTCTCGTCGGTACGAGGCCTCTCTGGCCACCCGGCTGGAAACTGTTCCTAGTGAGTTCGACATACCCTCTCCCCCTTCGTCTTACCGCTCTACTTCGATCTCGCCTCTTCCTTTTTCTGCCTCGAAAAAAGCCAAACAAGTCGTATGCCCTACATAAGCCCGGCAAGCCCCCCTCAACCATCCAACCCATATCTCTCCCTCTCCCATCAAAACAAAGCAGGCCTCTCTTGCAAAAGAAAAGAAATTGCGCATGCTAAGATGCCTCCCCCCCTCGAGCCGCTCCGCAGCATGCCTACCGCGATGATGATGAAGAGATTGTTACTGAGACACCCGCCTTCCACCGCCCAGGGCAGAACCGCGAAACCGTCAGCAAGCGAGGCCACGTCATCAAGGCGACGCTCTATGCCATCCAGAACTTTTATGCCTTCATGCTCATGTATGTTCTTTTCTCCCTCCCTGACTGGTTCCCCCTTTGCTTGTTTTCTGACCGCTGGCCTTGGGCGATGGTATGAAAAGGCTCGTCTTCATGACCTACAACGGCTGGGTGATGGTGGCCGTCTCGCTGGGTGCCTTTGTCGGCTATCTCCTGTTTGGCCATTCTACGTCGGCGACAAAGGACAATGCTTGTCACTGAAGACATGTTTGTCGGGTATGCCCTCGATTGAGCATTGGAATTGCTTGCGTTGGAAAGCGACGACGGCAGTGTTTTGCAAGCATTATTTGGCTACTACATGGCTGGACAGGTACAGCGTCCCCACAGGCCTCTAGTCTGCTGTGGGATTTGACGGACTTAGATGAAACATGATTATTTGTCTTGCTCTATGCATTATACAGTAGCGTAAATCAACACCAAAGTGGCCGCTTAGCACGATGGCGTGCTTTATCTTGCACCAGCAACTTGAGCGAGCCGCCCCCTTACATCTTGGCGGGCTTGTCCTCGTCCCTCTTCACAGGCTGGCTATTCTCATGATTCTCATCCAGCGCGCCCTCCTCCTGCGCAACTTGAATGACCTTTAGATCCCCAAAGTCGAGGTTGTGCTCCATCTCCGGCTCCTCGTCGTACGCGATCCTCGCCGCGTCGACCAGCACCCTGCCCGTCAGGCCCCAGACCTTGAACCGGCCGCCGTGGTCCTGATCCACCTCGAGCTGGTCCGCCAGCTCAATCTGCGCCGCGCTGCCGCGCCTCGGCCGGGAGACCCTCTGGTTGTTGACGGGCACGTAAAAGTTGTGCACGCGCCACTGCTCGCCCTTGTAGTTGGTCCACGCGCCGTCGTACCAGTGGCCCGGGGGCAGCGTCTCGCCCGGCCGCGGCGGCAGGTCGGCGGCCTTGAGGAAGTTGTAAAAGGGGGCGCTGAAGACGGCGGCGACCTCGCGGGCGTCGAGCCGGGGGATCATGGAGTCCTCGACCAGGGCGGGAGACGACGAGGAGTCGGAGGAGGAAGAGGAAGAATCGGAGGTGCGGTCCGCGTGGAGGAAGGCGACGCAGGGCGTCACGACGAGGTGCGTGCGGGCCAGGGACGGGGGCAGGTAGCAGAGCTGCTCGATGCGGAAGGGTTTGGGGATGCGTGCGTCGTCCATGGGGAGGCCGATTTCTTCATAGGCTTCTCGTCGCGCAATCTGGTCTTTTGCATCTTCAAAGTCAGCCTGTACTCTCTTTGTCGCGGTTCCCCCAACCACCTCTCTCTGGCACTCTGAGGGTGCAAAGGCTGTACACATACATGGTGTCTCGTCTTTACTGTCTGCTTTTCCCCCCGGCAACGCGGCGTGGCCCGAGAAGCTCCTCAGGCTGGCCGCGCGCATCGTGATGACGACCCTCAGATCGCCCCATCGGTCCGCGAACAGGAGCACCAGGATGGCCGCCCGCTTGCGCGCAGGCAGCGCATCCCAGAGCGGGAACGGAGGAGGTCTATATGCTCGGAGTCGGTTGATGGCGGCCTAGAACATGCGCGAGGCAGGGCGTCAGCAGAGAATGGAAAGCGATTCAATGAGATGTGTGATACACATATATACGTATGTATGCATGCATGTATACAGGAACGAAAGAGCAGAAGGAAATTGAACGGACCGACCAGAGAAAAGGGACTCAGCGACGCCATTGTCGAAGCGTCATAGTACAGCGACGCGCCGGTGTATTCGTTCGCGGCTTCGATGCCAAGCGCAGAGGCGATTTCGCTCTTGACCTGCGCGACTTCGGCTTCGGACAGGGACGATGAGGCGATGTCCGGCTCGGGTGCGGTGGTCTTCGGCGACGGTTCTTGGTTCCACGGCTGCTGTTCCTGTTCCTGCTCCTGTGCCTGAGCGGTCATTTTCTTCCAGCGTCACGGCACTGACGGGGCTGAGGCTTCTGTTGCGCTCCCCTTGCTATTCGCCTGGTGAAGCACGGGGGGTTGACTGTATGTTGTTGGTTGTGTGTCAAATGCCGCGGCGCTTTGCGTCGGGTTGGATGGGGGGAGAGGGAATGATGACGGAGTGGAGGCGGGATCGGAATCTGGGGCAGGTTGGACTAATACTAGATAGATTAGTTGATAGTTGATAGTATCTAGGGCGGGGATGGCAACAGCCGAGGAACGGGCCGATGGCCGGGGGGTGTTGAATTCAAGATAAAGAGATTCGAAGATTATATGTGTTGACGGCTGTGGTTTGGTTTGGAGATGGACTGATTCATGGTGGTTTGACGGCACGACACCAAGGGAGCGAGACAGTCAGTCCACTCGTGACGACATTGACGACGCAATCGGAATCCAGGGAGAACGAGATTCAGTGCACATCTGCCCATATTAAGACCCCTCGAGGGAGAAACGAACGATATAACGGCCTCCGCATTATCGAGATACATCTAGTATTCACCCACGAAATCCAATCAACGGCCTCCCAGAATCCAACACGCCGATCCATGCATTCCAACCCCCTTTCCACGCATCCAACCAGTCCTCCAACAACCTTCACCTTCACCTCCAACTAACCATTCTCCAGGCAAACGGACACATCATCATCACTATCACCCTCCCTACAACAGCGCAGCAATGCCCGCAGCCAGCAGGCCAAACACATCCAGCGCCCTGACGCCCGCCGCCGCGCCCGAAATCACCGGCGGCTGCGTCGGCTGAATCGGCCTCGTCTCGTTCCGATGCGGCTCGTGATCTCCCGCCGCCTCCTTCCCCTCTTTCCAGTCGCTACCCTTGTTGTTGTTGTTGTTGTTAGAGCACTTGCTCGAGACCTCCTCCGGATCGTGCGACCCGTCAAAGGGGTTGTAGCCCAGGCACTCTGCGTAGTTGGACGCGCAAAACGACATGTTGGCCCCCGGCGCGGCGCGGCACCGGTTGTACTCGTCGTAGCACTTGCACTCGTCCTTGTTGTTGCTCTCGTCACCGCCATCCTCTTCTTTGTGCTCGTGGTGATGAGAGGGAGCCTTGGTGTGCCAGGGAGCAGAAGAAGAGGAAGAAGGAGAGGGAGGTGTCTCCTTAGAAGAGCACGCCGTGGGCTGGACGAAGCCGTCGGCGTTGTCGTACGGGTTGTAGCCCAGGCAGGCGGCGAACTCGGACGCGCACTCGGCCATGTTGGCGTCGGGCTTGGTCACGCAGGCGTCGTGCGCCGAGGAGCACTTTGCGGCGCATTCTTCGGGGGTCGTAGACATGGCCATGGCGTCGCCGGTGGTGGTGGCGTGGTCTGCCATGGCGGAGGAGGCGATGAAGGCCGTGATGAGGAGTGCGGAGCGCATTTTGAACGGCTTTACTTGGATGATGGATGAACTGAAATTGAGAGATGTGAATAAGTGAATGAAGTTGAAGAAGCATGAATGTTCAAAAGACACAATCATCGTCTTAGCGGAACATTCAACCATCTTATATACCACCCATCCTACAAAGGGCAACGGCAACACAAGAGGCCTTCTATTCTTCGATAAACACAAGCAGATCCCCCCAGATCGACATTTCAAGGCAGCGAAAAAGCATTCCAGCAAACGAGGCGAAGACTTGTGGTGTTCCGGAATCGCGAGACATTAGCTGGGCTGTGTTGATGGCTCCGAGACGCTCTGGCCTGGAGAAGATGTGTGTATGTAGTATTGTGCGGTTGACCGGGGAAATGGGACTGGAGTTCTTGTTTCATTTTTTTTGTCTCCCTTTACGTCGGTCGATCGGCCGATGGTGCGAAGGGGGGTCTACTACTGGGGAGCGTTGAGGGTAGGGCTGAGTCTTGTTGCTATTGTGTGGTGAGTGTGAGCCTGTCAGTGCGTTGCCTTGCCCTCATGCACATCAAAATTCACCACACTACCCTCCAGTAACAATCATAAACCCTCTTCCAACAAAGGGTCATCCAAAATACAGCAAAAGACCATCAACATCTACAGGACACCAAAAGATAAAAATAGCCGTTACTCAAACTCCCACAAAAGGGCAAACATGCCAAGGACCCAGAACAACATTCCTCATCCCCTCCCTTCTCCCTTCCTCTCTTCACAGCCTCATCGAGGATTTTGTCCGTCTGTATGAGTAGTCATATCGATCCTCGAGGCGTCATTCCTTGACAAGGTGAGAATGACATCAAAGACTTTGAGCTTGAGCTGGCCAAGTTTCTCTAACATCTAATGACAGTGGTTGACTATGGGGTTTACTATGAAGGCAGGACCATGACATCGATGACACGCAATGTTGAGAGATCAGTTACTTCAAATGGTTTGCCCCCTCCCCCCGCTGTTCTTGAGGTTCAACTGGGCATCCATATTTCACTTCACGCTTTCTCATGTCACCAAATCTCATTCATCATCTCCAAATTCAAAGGCACAGCTTTCATCCATCCGCGTCTTGAACTTCCCGGGCAATACTCCAAGATGAACGTTCGATGGCTCATGTGCAACAGCTGCCTTTTCCATAAGGTAGTTTACAGAACATTGGTTACATGGTTCTCAGTTGCATTTGAAGCTCACTCTGTATTTTATATCCGTCCTTGGCCCTCAACTATTCTAACGTAGTAGCTATTATGGCCATGATCTGGACCAGTACCCTTATACGAAATCGACAATGTTTTATAGTATATAAAACAAGATCCTCCCAAGACAAAGAAACCGCAGAAAGGTGGTATAGTATCGTGTACACAACAACAAAACGGAAAAGGCAATTTTCTTCCCAACACAAAAAAACAGAACGGGGGGATATCCATGCGCACAAAAGCCATTTTACGCCGTACAATGATAGCCAAGGAGATGAGAGCGCAGTAGTATCGAAATGCAGCGAAACAAAGAAACCAGGAGGGGGTGTCAAGACAGTCCAGATAACGTCCACCATGCTTGTACATAGATTCGTGCCCATTGTTGATCATGCCTTCGTTTCATGTATAAGACAAATAAAGAAAAGGGGGAGGATATAGAGTGCTTCTTCTCTCCGATGCCTTTGTTCTGTTGGACTTTTTTTTTTTTTTGCTTGTCTTCTTACTCGTCCCTTCGTCTCCTGCCCACCCCCAGCAACCGAGACTTGACCGATCCTCGCTTCAGAGAGTCCTCGTCCCGGCTATCCCTGACGCGCTCTTCGCTCCTGTGCGAGAAGCGGTCTCTGCGCCATCGCGACCTGCTGTTCGGCCGATCGCTGTCCGAGTCGCTGCTCTCCTCAAACATGCTCTTGGGCTCGGCGGGCTCCTCGGGCTCCGGCTCGGGAGCTGCGGGTTCCTGCGACGGTCCCTCGGCTGAACTGCTGCTGCCCGTCCTCCGGGTGTTGGGGTCGGCAGTGGTTGGTCGCCGTCGCAAGCGGCCAAATTGGGAGCCGTGCCGGAAGCTCATGATGGATGATCGTCTTCCTTTTGGCTCTTGGACAGGCTCCGCGGTGCTGACTTTTCGTGCAGAAGACGCAGCCAACTCGGCAGCAAACTTGTGGTATTCGCCGGCAGTCATGTCCTCCTCGTCGCTTAGGTATTCCTGTTCGTCCTCTGGATCCGCTGCCGGGGACATGTAGGCGTCATCTTGTGCGAGGAACTGGCCTACGCCATCCTGTTCAAAAATTCGGGCACTGCGGCGGCGCCGGACAGACGATTTGGGACCCAGGGGGAATGCAGAGGCAGAGTGCGGCGATCCTGGTCCCCAAGAGCTCTTCTTGCTGGATAGGCTAGCCATGCCGTCATCGTCCTCCAGAACCGGCACAAGGCCGTCTTCTGGCGGCTGTAAGAGATTGGCGGACTTCGGGGCGAAGGGGTCTTCAAAAGTTCGGCTGCTTCGAGAGACATGCTCTTTCTCTGGCTCTTGGGGGGCATTGCCCATGACATTTGCCACGTCGACGTCGTAGCCCATGAGCTGCAGCACCTTCTTGGATTGGCGGTGCTTGAGGCTGTGGACAGGGCTAGGCGGGTTCAACATACGCGGAGGCAGGTTGGAGCTCCTGGCAGGGGTCCTCGGTGAGAGGCGGGGCGAGGCGGTTCGTGCTTCCACTTCCACTTCCATCTGCGGCGTAGCGGTCGTGGTCGACCCTTGGCTCTTCCTCTTGCTGATGTTGAGAGGGGGCGGGACGACAGCCCGGATAGTCATGGGCGGCAGAGGCGGGAGTGGCCTCGTCGCGTAGGCGTCGGCATTGTCGGGCTGCGGCGCCAGCGGCGTGACCGGCCGGCTGTTCCAGTGAGCCGGCGCCGAGGTGGGCGACGGCGGATCGGAGGCGGACCGTACGTGGGACATCTTTCCGGCAGTCAACTGGCGCTTCCAACAAGCCAGGAAACCACTTGGAAGTGCTAGCAGGAGGAGCTGGGTGAGGATGAAGAGGCCGTGGTATATCAGCTCGAACCCAGGTCTGACCTTTTTATATGAAAATGGTCAATGAGAGAGGAGAAGACAGGCGAAGAGGCAGGACGGCGGGCAAGCACCTGGTATAATAGTAATAAGGACCGACAGGACAGGCAAGCCCCCCAGGCCAGGCAGTGGTCAAAGCAGGGCCAGGCAAGGTCCAAAGCAGCCCACGTGGATATGGGTGCACCGGCCTCTGGGGTATGAAATTCACAGTGAAGTCGACGGAACAGGAGGAAACGGCACACCACAGAGCCCTGCCCGTGCTTGGAGCCACCCCCAACAGGGTACCCCTTGGCCTGTTTAAAGTGAGAGGAGAGACGAAACGCACAGGCGGGTACAGGTATAAGGAGTGAGCGATGAGATCCAGGCTAGCAAAAAGTGTCTAGAAGCGTGCGTACGAGCGTCAGTGTGAGGAAGGGGAAAGAGGCTGGGAGACGGGAGGACGGAGGAAGGACAAGAAGAGGGAGAACAGGAGAGTAAGAGGAAGAGGACAGCGGGCGTAGTATTATGAGGACAAGGACGAAGACGAGGAAGAGTGTGTGTGTGATGAGCATCAGCTTCGGATGCAACAAGGCGAGCCCATGCTTATACCGCGCACAAGGTCGTACCAAGATGCGAGCAGGCAGTCGAGATAATACCATTCCCGCGCTGCATGATGCGTGTGTGTACGAAGAGTCCCGCGTGGTGGTGATACCAAGTACAAGCTTCGTACGCAGTACACTTACCCAGACCCAGAGCCGAATACCTTCTCCGTACACGTACTACGTACGAAGTACAAAAGCAGTAATGCCTGCAATCCATGCAGAAAGGCCCAGAGAGGGGCGTGGGTGGAGGGCCGTGCCATGGGTCAACGACATGGGCAGGGAGCAAACAGTGCTAGTCGACAGCATGTAAGATGATAATAGCCATCCTCATCCGGCATGGCCGATCACCACCACTGCCGAGTGGAGGAGACGATTGTCCCGCGGATTGGCAGAGCAAACACAGGACGTGGGTTTCGACAAGCTGACAATCATCCGCAGCAACATTGAGTGTAGATGGAGCCAAGCAGCCAAAGGCGAGAGGCGGGGGCCGATTGCGTGCATCGACGGGCATCCAATGGCGACAAGGCCAGAGGAACGATGACAGGAATGAAGGAAACGAAACGAAAAAAACGGCAAGACAACGCCATGCAACGACATCCAGGGCGGCTCGTGACCTTCCAGGATCCTTCGCCAAGCTTGCACAGCTCTCCGGGAATGCAGCTCAGCTAAGGCTGCGTGTGCCATGCGACGAGCATGCCATGACCATGACCAATCTCAGAGCCATCGTATCGCATCTTCGTTGGGACTTTCGGCGTATCCTCCTATAACGACCTGCACTCGTGCGCCTCATGTCACAGCTCCCAAAGACTTCCACAACCTTCCTTCGCTCGCTCCTCAGCCTGTTGCCCCATCAGCACGGGCATAGAGTGCAGCCATTATGAGGGGATGGGCATCGTGATGGACGTCCTGCAGTCGCGTCTGACACACTCTGCACCAAGTGGACGCTTGTCTTTCTTTCCTTGCTTGACAAGCTATCGCCTCGGTTGACTCTTCTGCATCCCGTGCTGTCGTGCTTCGCACCAGCAGCAGCCTCGCGCGGGAGTGTTTCCTAGGATATGAGCAATTCGCCCCCGTTCATGCGGCATGGTCGTAATCCTGGAGTTTTGCACATCCCGGCATATTTTACGGGTGCTGCAGCCCGTCGTCCTGGAACGCAATCTCGCTTTCTGCATCTCTCTTCAAGGGCCCTTGTCCGGGACCTACAGCCCGTCCATGGGCCTCGGCGTCGCACCGCCCCGACGAGCATTCGTGCTATGGTCGCATAGTGCGCTTGTGCGAAGCATGGACGAGGCACATTGCCAGAATTGAGCCCGAGGCTCCGAGGCTTTCTCTTCCTCGAGCCTATGTATTCTCACGAGCATGCAATGTCTTCGTCTCCCAGGCTTCGCTGCAACGTTCGGTAGCGCTGCCAGCTTCTGTCAGTTCCACTAGCCTCGCCCGATGCGCCGGAATGGAGCATCGCAGACACTGCCAATGCTGACCCCTTCGTCCAGATTGGTCGGCGCATGCAGGGCATTGGCCTTTGGCCCCCCTGATGGAGCCTCGGTGACCGGGTATCGTCCTCCTGGCCGGTTCCAGGAGGTCTTTCCGCCTCCTAGCACCCAATTCGTAACGACTCTGGCAGCAGCATGCTTTGTGTTCTTCATCTTGCATAGAGCTCCCCCTGTCGCGTCTCAGACAGCCCTCTTCTTCCCCGTAAGTGAACCCCCGTCATGCGAAGCAAACCTGCGACCTTTCGCACGTGGCGGAGGCGCGGATAATTGCAGCAGGTGCGTCCTGCTTGCCATTCGCGCGGTCCCTAGCAGTTGAGGCCACCATGGTTGGGATCCCGGTCCTGTCCTGTCCTGCCCTGCAAGCGGAATTCGCGGACTGCCAGGAGCTCCAAGGCGCTGCTCCATACTCCGCGCCGTCGTTCGCTTTGCGTTGATCCGTGTCACTATCTGACGGAGCTACCAGACGGCTGTTTCACGCTCACGACTGACAGTTTCTGTTGTCTCTTTTCTCTTGTTTCAATGCGCTCCTTGGCAGGCTCGGCTCATTTCGTTTGGCCATGGTATCAGGCTTATTATCTTCCGCGTGGGGGCTGCCGCTTTTCACTACCGTCAAACAGGTGTACGAATAGACGAGCACTCCGTACTGGCCATACGAGTAATACGTCCCATGCCTTGCGTCGTAATCGGGGCAGAGCTTCGTCGCCTTGTCGATGTCTTAAATTGCGTCGCCAGTTGAGCCGTCGATGCCGGTGATAATCGCCCGACATGCCTGACGAACCGGAGAAAAAAACACCTATGAACATCGGGTCATTGTCTCTGGTTCCTCCAATCAGCCGGAGATGTGTCGCTGACCTCGTTGATCGTGGTGGTGCGACCGGCATGTGTCGAGCCCCTGCCCGCCTATCACTTCGTAAACCTGCAGAGTCCCTAGCCCCCCGGCCCCCAATCTCCTCGGCCCCCGTGTCCCTGGTACATCGAAGAAGTGCTATTTACATGTGCGGTACAAGTGATGCTCATGTATGTCAAAGACCAGGCTGCCTGCTGGCGTGTAAGAAGACCGAATGTTCCGTGAAATCTATATAAATAGAAAGAAAGAGAAAGAAACAAAAAGAAACAAAAGCAAGGGAGAAAAAAAAAAGAAAACAAGTTGCCAGAATCTTTTCCATCCAAGCGCGGGCCGGTTGCTATGTACAGAGTAAGGTGAGTATCTAGGACAACCCCCAAGACATGTGCTTGAGGTGCTTCTTCTCCTCCCCTTCCGCCGAGACGATCAACGATAGACACTCGGCCAAATAATACGTCGTGCGGCGGCCGCCTGCTAGTCATCGTCGTCCTTTCCCTGGTAGTCGCCCAGCAGAATATCGTCGATGCCGAGCCCTGTAGATGAATTCCTGATCCATTCCGTCTCGACGCGGAAAAAGATCCACATCCACCGGCGAAAGACCTCAAGCAGCTCAATCAGGAAAATGCCACTCTCGTAGTCGCTAAATTTATCCAGATGAGGACTCAGCTTCATCGACCACGAGCAACGCAGCATCAGATCGAGGCCAATCACAGCGTAGTACAGGCCAGCGGAGCGGAAGACGAGCCGATCGCGCAGGCCCCACGGGTGGTGCGCCGATGCCCGCTCTCGCGAGGAAAAGAGCGTCAGGTCCCAATCCTTGGCCACGTCCCAGTAGAATGAGTACAGCGAGTTGACCGTGACGGCGACCAGCCAGGCCCGGTGCAGGGCGGCCATGTCGCTGCCTGGCCCGGCCCCCCTTTGCATGGCGCTTGTGATGATGACGGGGAATGCGGTCGAGTACTTGAGCGCGTTGGCCAGGTGCTGGCCACCCCAGCCCGTCGACTCCTTGAACGGGGCCCGGCGGACTCGCAGGTACTCGATGAGGCACTGGCGCAGACGGATCATGCTCGGTATGGCCATGAGCAGCGGCACAAAGAGCGTGCCCCCGCAGCTCCTGTTGGGATGATCCGTGGAAGAGCCGCCAGCGCTGAAGAACATGCACAGCGTGACGAACACGTCGCCAAACACCTTGGCATACGATGTCAAGACATCTGCCAGCAAGATGTCCCCAAACTTGCCATCCTGTGCCTCCGCAATCCCGCCAATGCTTACCCGTCGCAGCGTCGCAAGGAAGCGCCTCCGGCCGCCCGTAGGCAGATTGCGCAAAGGGACGAAGAAGCATGCCACCAGAGCGACCAGGTATGTCATGGGCATCCAGTCGTAGGCGATGACCCGGGCTGGCACGTGCCAAGTGCAGAGCCAGAACAGCACAATGGACAGCGAGAACAGCGCCGACAAGAGTATGGCCAGACGGTACGTCGACAGGTGATGCGAAATGTGCTGCGGCGAGCTTCGTCCGGGATATCGGATCAAGGAGGGAACGTCGATTCGGAAGGCATGCAGCCAATGGAGGTTAAGACCCCATCCCCAGACAGCTACCAGCGATGCTGTTAGCATCGTCCATGCATTGGAGGACGCGCTTTGCCCAGGGACACTGCGCAATGATAATGGAACATACCCAGAGTGACTATGAACCCGACCCTATACGGCAGAGGAAACACCAGGCTGAAGGCGTCGAGCTGAGGCTCTACCGCAGGATCGCCGTCCATGGTGGAAACGTGTTGTCAACCCAATTGCACCCGCAAAGAAGCATGAAAGGGACAGACATGGAGAGAGTGTCTCTGCCGGTGGTTCCCAACGGACGGCTGTGCTCTTCCTGCGCACGTCGTATGTTGTAAACAGAGACGGTGTCGATGTTGATGTCTGGTAGAAGAAGAGATCAATTGATGTCTGAGGCGACAAA
This sequence comes from Trichoderma sp. PF4103, assembly GCA_023628735.1. NCBI lineage: Eukaryota > Fungi > Ascomycota > Sordariomycetes > Hypocreales > Hypocreaceae > Trichoderma > Trichoderma sp. PF4103. Next base: position 185,916 of record JAMAKC010000027.1, read on the forward strand.
GGACCAGGCTGTCCCTTGCATTTTTGGCGCCAAAATTAAGGGTAGGTACGGAAAAAGGGCCCTGCCGCACCGAGATCCAGCCTACGTCACAGCGTTGCGACTGTCGATAGTGGTAAGACAGGGTAACAGGGAGATTCTTTAGATCGAGCAGAGCAAACAACAGAATACAATGATCTGTCTTTTAACTCAACTTTACTCCAGACGTCTCATGTTTCTGGGGCCGCTGCTCCATAATCAATTGACACGTCTGACTGAAGGTTGCTAAAGGTCGAACTGCCCAAATTTGAAGGCGATCACGACTTGACATGTCCATACCTAGGTAAATTGCAAAAGACTACTATTGAGACAACGAAGAACTCACCTATGCGAGCGGATAGATACCATTTTCAATCCTCAGTGTGAGTTTCCATATTCCAATCGCCAGGTTACGCAGATAGATAGCATAGACCAGCATGTCACTCTCACATGGCTTCCGTGGAATATTTTTTAGCTCCCAACCGATCTGATGGCACCTCAGCCAACACTAACACGCAGCCGCACGGGACCCGAAACTTGTCCCGAGGTCCAGCATGGTACATGTAGCTGGAGCGCTAAAGCCTGGAGCTGCCTGCGCGCATCCAAACCTCAATCTCAACTTCAACTCTTTCTTTCAACATCATCATCTTGCCATTTCCATTTCTTCAACCCATCATGCCGCTCCTATAATCCCTCCTTTTCATTACATTCACACAAATCATCGTCATCTAGTATACAGGTAATTCCGTCAATTCGGCTTCAACAGAGTCAAAGGAAAGACCAACAACCACAACCAAAACATGGCCTCCTCCTCAACACCACCCCAACCGTCATCCCCATCCTCATCGCCGTACCCCTTCGCCGCCGCCCCCGATATCGTCCGCTCCCACCAAAAGGACGCCTACTTCACCGGCAACCTCGCAAACTCCCTCACCGACCTCCACCGCCGCCTCTTCGGCGCCCGCTCCGCCCACGCCCTCGCCCCGGAGCTCCGCACCGCCGCCTCCCTCCTCTACTTCGGCCTCACCACCCTCCCCGGCCACCGCACCCTCGGCGAGGAGTACTGCGACCTCGTCCAGGTCGACGCCGGCCCCCGCGGCGCCCGCCTCGTCTCCCTCCCCTCCCTCCCCTCCCGCGCCGCCTACATCGCCGGCACCATCATCCTCCCCTACCTCGCGTCCCGCGCCCTGCCCGGCCTGCGCGCCCGCCTGCGCCGCCTCATCGACCGCCGCCTCGCCGCCCTCCGCCAGCAGCAGCAGCAGCAGCAGCAGCACAACAAGGACGGCGGCGGCCCGACGCGCCAGGTCCGCGTCCTCGAGTACCTCTCCGCGCACCTCTCCTCCCTCACCTCCGCCGCCCCCTTCCAGGCCGTCGTCCTCGCCCTCTTCTACTTCAACGGCACCTACTACGAGCTCACCAAGCGCCTCCTCTCCCTGCGCTACGTCTTCACCCGCACCGTCCCCGACACCCCGGACCGCGCCGGCTACGAGCTCCTCGGCGTCCTCCTCGCCATCCAGATGGCCGTCCAGGCCTTCCTGCACGTCCGCGACACCTTCTCCTCCGTCTCCGCCTCGTCCCAGCGCGAGCGGCTGGGCTTCCACGCCGGAGAGCTGGACGTCTCGCTCAGCCACAACAACAACTACTCCGCCTCCAACAACGACCTCTTGCTCAGCGGCGTCGGCACCGTCGGACCGCAGGCGACAAAGGTGGACATTGCCACCACGACGCATACCCCCGTGAGCGGCGTTCCGCGCTTCCACCTCGAAAACGAATCAACAATGGGGTATATCAAGGGCAGTCAGCAGCGCAAGTGCACCTTGTGCCTCGAAGAGATGAAGGACCCCGCCGCCACGCAGTGCGGCCATGTTTTCTGCTGGGAGTGCATAGGCGACTGGGTGAGGGAAAAGCCCGAGTGTCCCCTGTGCAGACGGGAGGCCATGGTACAGCACATTCTCCCTTTACGCGTCATGTAGCGATTTGCTTTCATATCTTTGTAATTTTTGTCAAGCGGAATCAAATGTTCTTGGATAGCTAGGTTGTAATACTCCATAGTGGTACATGTAGGAATGCGTTGGTTGGCGGGAAAAGAAAATTGGCATAGAAGATGTAGAATATGGGAGAAGAGGAAGTTAGAAGGGGTGCTATCAGAAAGAGATGAAAACAAAGCAGATGCCTTGCTAGGCTTGTCGGCCAATGATCCATCACACATGCCATCGTACAAAATGAATCGAAGTCGAAAAAGAATGAAGAATTGACAAAAGAAGAAGCTTTCCCTTCATACATTTCCCTCTCGTGGTATCATTAACTTCCATAACTTCCATTACTGCGCCCATCGCCCATCCTTCCGACTCATACCGTAGTGATATTGCCACATGATTAGTTGACAACCCCATCCAGGGTCAGAGCCATCTTGTACAAACCGCACATGTTTGCGTCGAGATGGCGCCGGCTGGATTCCCAAGCGAAGTCGTCCGTGTTGATGTTGTTACAGGGGGGGAAGACCAAGCTTGTCCGTCTATCCGTGACCCTTTAGATAGTATGACAGATAGAGAACAGTATTGGTACAGATCCATTCCGGCCAAGCATGCAGAAACGCTGTCAAACAAAGCAAGATGAGGATAGCCCAGCAAAACTCCTGTATCCAAGTATCCAAGAAACACCGAATAGAATCCGCCCAAAGGCAGATTCCGATAGTTTTTTTTTTGTTTGATTTTTTTTGTTCTTTGAAAGGTTTGCCGGCTTCATTCTTCACAAAAGAGAACGATCTCGCCTCGATCGTTGCGCCGGAGTCGAAGTGACCTCCACAGCTCCTTCTCTTCCTTGATCTTGGGAACGTTGTCGCCAGCAGCCTGGCGCTCCCGGTGGAAACGTTTCAGGGCCTTGTTCATGCTGCAGCCGCGCTCGCTCTCCGGACCTTTGTTCACGAAGCTGAGGAAGACGTCGGCGCGAGGCTTGAAGACGACCATCTGTCCGTCGTTGTCGCCCTTGGAGTCCTTGGACCCGGGCCGGTACTCGATGAGCTTGGGCGACTTCTTGTCGTGCTTGTGGGAGTGCTTCTTGGAGGAAGACTTGCGCTTGCTCGACTTGGTCTTGGGCGGGGCGCCGGCGATCATGCCAAAGATGCTGGTGGACGACTGGTGGTTGTGGTGGTGGCTCTTGTGGTGTCGAGAGTGCTTCGACTTCTTGACAGGGCTTGTGGGCGAGAGGTCGGCAATGTTGTCTCCAGAGTAGTCAGGTGAGGGCGGCAAGGTAGGCCGCATCATGTTCTTCAGGCCGCCGGTGAGGCCAGAGTGGAGGACGGGAGGTGCGTCGGCCATGATCTGATCGCCAGCGACGTCGATGTGCAAGCGCTTGCGCTTCTTATCCTTCTGGGTGCCGCGATCCTTTGATCTCCGTCGCTCCGTCTTCGGTTTAGGGGTGACAAAGTCTGCAGTGGGCACAGGGCCAGTGCCGTATTGCACCAGCGGCTCTCCGTCCTGGTCCATGAGAGAAGCCGGTTCCAAGAGCTCGCCGGACTTGGTCTCGTAGCGCACGAGAGAGGTGTTGTCGTCGGCATTAGAGGGCTTTCGGTCTCGGGTGCGGCTGACGTTGGAGGCAGTCGGGGTCTGAGAGTTGTCCAAGAAGTCAAAGACATTGACGTGCTCGTCGTCGGCGGCAGATGGAGGGGTTGGCGCCTCTGGGGGAGGGCCCGTGGGAGCCTTGTCGCGGACTTGGTACTCGTGCCATGATTCGTATTCTTTGTCCTCGCCGACGTCTTCGACAAATGGCTGGAGGGCCAGTGTGTTGGCCATGCTCATGCGATGTGAGTTCATGACGGGCTTCTGCTGCTGCTGCTGCTGCTGCTGCTGTTGTTGTTGCGGCTGCTGCTTCTTGTTCTGTTTCGGTTTGTACAATGCGCCTTGGTATTTCTGCTCTTCGGTCATGCAAGTCTGCAAGCTGTTAGCATGACCACGCCAGCGGACTCCGAGAGTATCGACACCAGTTCGACACTCTGTTCAGTCGGAACTCACGGTATGAGAGCGGTATTCGAAGCCGGGAAAGTACACCATGCAGTCAATACAGGTGAAGGTTGCGCCTCGACAGCGGCTGCGATGAGGGTCGAGCTTCTTTTTGGTGAGGACGTCACCACACGCCTGTTATAAGTATAAGTCAACAGGTCAGGTCAGGTCAGAAGAGAGTCGAGACCGAGAGATGGTAAGGAGACTAGTGCAATGCAGACGAGGCGCTGCGAGATGTGGGATGGATATAGTGGCATGTATATACCAGCAGAAGCGCGGTTGCGGGCAGGGGGTGGAGGGGGAGGGGGAGGGGAGTTTGTCGAAACAAAGGCGAGCGGGCCCGAGGGATCAGCGGGACGCAAGCAGAAGGGATGCTTGAAATAGTGCCAGTAGTGCTACTCTGCCGGGAGCTGGACGAGCAATAGGTAGTAATACTCGTACAGGCCTAGAGCAGTCGCGGAGGGAGGGTGGTGTGTGCAGAGCAAAGGGTGATGTCAGGCTATGAAGCGGCCAGGGCCAAGGCAGTGGTGGTGGCCGAGCATCTCATGCTGCGGATAAGATGGCCGTGGCAGGGGAGTGGAGGGGGCGAGCGCAGCGCCACGGACGGGAATGGAAGCAGCCAGACACAAAGAAAAGCATTGGACGGGAGGGGATGACGGGACAAGCAAGACAAGACAAAGAGAAGCATGTCAGTCGAGGTGAGATTGGCTAGTGCCGACGTACCTCGCACGAGAAGGAAACCATGATTGCGGCCGCGGTTGATTGGACCTCGAAAAATAAGAAAGAAGAAAAAGTTTGCCGGTTCCTGGATGCTGAGTTTGAGTGGCTTTCGACGAGCCTTTGCTTTTATTTTTTGCTGCAGCTGCTGCTTTTCTTATGCGTGTGTTGACGGGGGCTGCGATTCGACGGCCAGCGGATGGAGACGGAGGGCCGATGCAGCGGCAGCGGCAGAAGCAGGCAGACGGAAGAAATCGCCGGGATTCTGCAGAGCCTGGCCTGGACTGGACTGGCTGGTGGTGGAGAGACAGAAGAGAAAAAAAAAATCTCTGTTGTGCTTGTTTTGGCTGCAACAGCGGGTGAAGCAGATACGAGTTTGCGCGCTGCTTCTGTGCTCCGTGGCGCCTGGCAGAGGCTCGCAGAGATGCAAGGAGGCGGCCTTTTGTTCAATGGAGGAATGCGTCTCGAGAGCGAGGGCGTGTGAACGTTTTGGAGAGGAAGCGAAGAAGAAGAGAAGAGGAAAAATGCGAGCTGTGGAACAGCGGAAGCTGATAGGCTCTCTGGGGCCGGGAAGAGACTTTGAATGGGAATGGAAGTGGGCGACGGGGATGGAATGGAGGGGCGATTTTCAGGCTTGGAACGCAGAGAAATAGAGCCCTGGAGGGGTGGAGGGGGGGACAGGAACAGGAACAGGCGCCAAAATAGACCAGAGACAGGGCCTGGAAACCGCTGCAAGTTTGCTGGAGCACCTGTGCTAACGTAGTGCCAGGGGAAAAAGTTGGAGAGACCCAGCTTGCTGACGAGACGAAGGATTAATGACAAACAACAACAACAACATCGAGGTCGAGGTTGAGGTCGAGCCGGCAGCCGGCATCTATTCATATTTTCCCTCTTGATTACTGTAAGGAGTCGGCACACTTGCCGGCGGGAGGCATCACAAGGCGGTGCCTCGGTAGGTAGACTCTGCTGCTGCTGTTGTGATAGTCTCATGTACTTGTGGATGCCGCCCTCCATCCGCCATCTCTCGCAATTCACCTTTGTTGCTTCGACTTTATCCTCTCGCCAGGCAAGGCGGCTACAGCTGTTGCCTGCGCCTCCTGCACAACGACGTCGTCTTGCGCCGCAACCCTGCACAGACCGCGACATTTTTTTTTTTTTCAATCTCTTCTTTCTCACCTTCTCTCGTGTTCCATTCGCTGCCCTATCCGGCCGACGGGCTCCTGGTTGGGCATCAGGCGCGGCCGTAGGGCTTCTTTTTGGGAAGCAAGCGAGAGAGAAAAAGATCCCAAGTCAACTCCATACCTACGCAAGCCGAAAACCCTGCTTCTCTGCCTCGCTGCGGTGAACCGTCAGATACTCCAGATCTTGCTGCTACAAGCACGCCTCTGCCTCTCCAACCACTCCCAGACAACAGCTCGACTTGGCTCCCGGCAACCAGGCGCCACAAGTCGAAACTCGACTGAAGCAGCCCGGCCATTGGCTCTACGGCTTCGTTTTCCAGCGACGGGTCACATGAAGCTAGGCAATGCCACATGCACACCCCGGCGTCACCTTAGCCTTTCCGTACAACCCCCCGGCACAAAAGATGGTCAGCGTTGTTGATTCTGACGGCGATGGCGAACTTGGGGCTCTGCGGTGGCCGCCCAAGGCATCGTTTGGCGGGGAAGCGGCAAGGCCACAATGAGTCTAAAAGGGCCCTGCTGCCGACGTGGTTGTCCGTTTTGCAACTCAACACCAATTCTCCCTCTTCGTCGCTGCCCAAGTCGTCGGTGATGACGACGAGAAAAACTACAGCGTGGCCCCGAAGCCTCGCCACGGCCAAGACGAGAAAGGTCAAGGCATGGCAAGCACCAGAAAAGAGGCGGCCTCTTGTTATGCAGCCACGGCGGTAGCACAGGGACCCAAAAATGTCATGGGGGCCGAGGGGAGTGTGTGAACAGGCATAACCGATTCCATATTGGTGCGAGAGAAAGAGAGAGAGAGAGCCAGAAGGTGAAATGGTGCATGACGGAGCTCCTCGTACATACCCGCAGATTGCGAGCTGCTGTTTCGAGAAACACACGCGTGGTCAGGGCGAGAGTGAGTGGCCGTCATCACCGCCCTGCTTCTCCATGGCATGACCCATGGGTTTGCTGTTTGTCACTCGAGCTCAACAAGCCAGAACTGGGCCAAGATGGCGCCAGCGTTCTGTCTGTACGTACTCGCATGACACAGCCGCTGTTCGTACCAAACATCTGTTACTGAATCTATCCCCACGAGCGCCCAACATCAGCGCCAACGCAAGCTGGCAATGTCAACCTGAAGCATCGAGCGCCAACGGACACCGTTCAGCCATCCAACTGGCAGCAATAGACGGTACCGGCGCCTCGCCAGCGCCAGCGGCTAGGAATAGGACGGACGGTCGTGGGATGCCATGCTCGTATGTGTGTATCTTACATACATGCTCGGACATCCAACCTACTGACGACCTGGAAACAAGCGTGTAAACAAGCCGCCCATGTCCATCCGTCCTCTCCATCCATGTCGGACGCAGACGCAGACGCAGGGACGGACCCAATCCACGACGTGACTGTGATGCGCGTCTGCCATCTTGCATTGCGCCTTGGAAGGGGGGAACGAGGCACCTGGTGCGTCGAACCCCGTCCCCCCATTTGCCCAGAGCTGCCCACCGCGAGTCTCATGGATCAGCGGGCCAGGTGGTGATGGGTTGGTGCTAAGGGAGTGCATGCATATTCCGTTCCATGGAATGGAGCAGGCTAATGGGGAGTCGAGACGCGGGCTGCGGATGGCTGTCCCGGGATGGCTTCAGTTACGGATTGAGTACTCGTACCGACAGCTGAAGATGATGAAGGCCCTCTGCGTCGACGAACCCAAGCACTAACAATGTCCGACGATAGATGCTGCAGGTAAGGCACAATCTACTCAAGGCTACGCGCCCACGCATAAAGTCAAGCGTCTGAGATATGGAACAGCAAGCCGTTAGAGTTACTATTGCCTCTGGCTTATCAATGTCTCACGTTTTTCGGCCTCGAATCTTGTCAGTCCATCCATGCCCACCTACGCAGCAACACGCGATGGCTCTCGTCCGCCTCCTCTCGCCATCAACATCTCACGCGCTCCCCCCTCTCGCGCCACCGCTGGCCGCCCACCACCCACATCCACAACAACAAAAAAGAGAGGTCATCTGTAGCATGTCAAATGAAGATGGCGAGGCACGTGTGGCGACTAGCCGCAGCGGGATGGGATGGGATGGGATGGGGATGGATGCAGATGCTCCGTTCCTCGACAATGTTGCGGCCAGTAGCGAGAAACAAGTCGAATGCCTGCTTCGGACGCCGGTGGAGGGGAGGCATGCAGCTGCATCATGCATGTCTCAGGACCGAGGGGCGGGACTCGGGGTCAAGTGAATGGGCGTGATGGACTGCTAAACCACTAGCCACTGCGGCTTCGTATCATTGTGATCTCCATTTGACGACTGGTCACCTTCTTTGACTGATCGCATCATCGCTTCGACGCGAGAGAGAGAGAACGAAGGAATGGCGTCGCATCATGTTGCTGCCGCAGTGTTTCAGACTGTTGATAGAGCCTGTAAAGGCAGGCCACAGAGGCGAATGAGAGCCCGCGAAAGCCGCGCCAAATTCCGAATCCCTCCCCAATGCCCGCGATGCATGTCAGGGTTGTGATGAGATCAGGTCAGTCAGTCCGTTAGTATTACTAGTTACTAGTCGTACCGTCCTCTCGTTCTGGCACCAACTTGCCCTTGCGTGGGAAAGATTGGGAAAGGGTCTACGACAAATCGGCAGCCGAGACAGAAAGCTTCAACGACGAGTGACATTGCTGCTGCTGGTGGCACATCCGTCAAAATCGCACCTCTTGCACGTCTCGCCCTGCTTATTTCTCGTGTCTCAATCCCTCTTCTGTTACTAAAGTTAATGACCTCACCCACCTCCTCGAGGCGGAAGCCTTGTCCACTCTAATGACGGCCGGTCATGCAGGTCCAGAGGCGTACAAAGCACAGCTGGCTCTAGCTCTCGAGGTTGTAAGCGAGTCGAGACGGACGGAGGTCTCAAATGGCCTGGCGGTGCAGATGCAGGCTGATGCGTATGCAGGTCCGGGTCGGATACTAACTACTACAGCTGTAGCCGGGGTCTGTCACACGCCACGGCTGATGATGTTGTTTGTTCGCAGGATTTGCTTTGTCGGGGTGCTGTCGAATGACTGCGTTAGTGTGCATTATGAGGCTTGTTAGTATGAGTGAGGCTGAAGATGGCATCGTGTACTCCGCATGTCGAGAAAGAAACAATACTTGCAGACTCCTTTCTCTGAAGATCAAGGGTAGGTACAGCGTTTACCACCGAGATCCAACCAAAGCAGTGTCAACACCAAGCTACAGTCGAGAACGGAGCACTCAAGAAGCACCGCCGCCGCATCAACACGTCGCCAACGCAACCGGTGAGTTGTCAGTTCGGCACGGCGCAGGTCAAGGCGACACCGCTCCTCCGCCTGTCTGTCTCTCTGTGAAATATCAAATGCGCATCAATCGGCCTCGTCAGCAATCAGCTGTCTGTCTGAGGTGAGGCTGGGCTGAGGCGTGCAGCCGGTCGCCGAGTGCATGATGCTGTGTGAGCTTCTGTGTCTCACATCTTCTGTTTCTTCTTCTGGTGTTTATCTTTTTGTTTCCTTAAAATTCATGCTTGATGCTGCATCACCCTGCCTTGCCTGACTAGGCATCCGCAACAGTGAAAGTGCCAGCCGCAAAGAGCTGTCAAGTCTGGTTGTGTCACGTATCGCAAATTGATGGATCCATGATGAGCCGAGGCAGATGGATGGGAAACCGAAGAATCAGGTTCATTCATCCCTTGTCAGCCTGTACCTGATGACTCGCGGCAAACGGCCCTGCCGCCGAGGTACCAGGAACGGGAGCGGAAACAGGAACAGGAAATAATACAGGGGCTGGCGTGCCCTGGAGGTACCTGTAGTACTAAAGATCCAATCACTGGAAACCCCGGATTTCCAGATCTGGGCTAATGAAGCTGGAGCATCAACCTCTTTAGCAGCCTCGGCCCGCGAGATCTCCCATCCAGCTCAACCTCCCCTCCAACAGGCCATTGAGATGTGAGAGATGGGCTGCTGGAGACAAGGGATTGAAACTGGATGAACCTGGTTTTACTGATAGGTTCCTGGCGATCAGAGCAACTGGCGGCTAATTTTGGCCTAATTGCGCGACTCCAAGGACGGCAAATGGCGCTCGCGAAGCAGGGCAGCCCGGCCGCTGCTGGCGCCGTATTAGCGGAGATTGAGCGTTTCCACTCCAATCTTTGCTTGCAAATAACGGGCAGCTGGGAGCAATATGAGCTAATCAAAAGGACGTCAATGTATCGATCGACCAGGTAGTAGCTATACGGAGTAACAGGCAGAAGAGGCGCCGCTGCCGATTCTTCAATCGATCACTCACTCACTCAATCAATCAATCGACTGCTGCGGCTATTCGTACTGCCAGTGACTCGAGTACCGCCATCGAATAAAACCAGATCTGAGGCAAGTAATCGCTAATAACTTTGGTTGACGGAGCATCTAGGCCGGGAAAGCCCACGGTCCGTCCTTCCTCCCTGGATGTCACTCGGACAGGCAACCCTCTGGCCTGGTTTCTCTGCATCCAATCTTTCTTTTCCTTTTTCCTTCTTTTCACCTCCTCCCCTCTTCTTCCGCCTCTTCCCTCGCTTCCTCCCCCTTCTTGCGACTCCTGGATTTGCTCCTCCATTACGCTCCTTTTAATCCTCGATATTCAATCATTGTTAGACTTCCTTCCTTCTCCCTTTCCCTTGTTTCTGTCAAGACCCGGTCCGTCGACCTGCTGCTTCATCCACGCCCGATCCGAGACGCTGACCAACTCAATGCAGCCCTGACGAAGCGAAGCAAAAGCCAAGAATACGATTCGACTGCAGTCTCCATTCTCCAGGCAGCGGCATACTCAATCTGCACAGTCGGCAGCAGTGGCGTCCAGTCCAGCTGCATCCAGCGGCCGCGAGTAGATCCACGTCGACTAAGCTGACCTGTCGCTGTAACCTATAACTTATCAGTCTTTATCGGTCTATTCGTCTTCCTTTGGTGTCGATTTCCATCATTGGCCTCTAGTTCATCCTCTGGGCGACGGCTCCTCTCTCTCTGACTCTGACGCCGCCTCTGACGCTCTCTGACGCTGTCCATCTTGTCTCCCCTCCGACACCCCTGACAAAGAAGGAGAAGAGAGGAAAAAAAAAAAAGTTTCGGCGCTTCCCAACAAGCAAATCAGACAGCGCCAAATCCGGGGCCCAGCTCTGAACCGTGCCACAGCGTCTCTGTGGATAGCGGGCGAGCTTGAACCGAGTCAAATCTCAACAAGCGCCTTTTGCGCCTCCTATCCCGACCAGATTCGCCTCGTTTTTGCGCTGGACCAGACCCTCTTTTTTCTTTGCTCATAAACGATAAGGTGCACACATACATGTTGTCGTGTCATCGGGCTGAATTGCTGTGGCTTGGGCATGGGACCACATGCGATATTCAATCCGACGTTCGGCTACACCTTCTCCCAAGAATGGAAAGATGACACCAAAGTCCAACACACCCCCTCCAGCAACATCCAAGCATAACCGACACAACCACAAATTCCGCAACCACAACAGCGGCGACGACATGATGAACGGCTACTTTGGCCAGACCGCCTCTTTCCTGACCGCGGCTGCAGGCTACATGCGCCTGCCAACTCTGGCCTCAACGGTAAGCCCGCGACGCTTCTTGCTGCATTGCATCCGCAGTTTGGGATTCGCGATGGCGGCTGTGATTGGGATTTCGGATCAAGTCCGCCGTCGGGATTGGCCAAGGGAAAAGGAAAATTGGGCTGACAGCGAACCGCGTCTTGCAGGGCATCGTGGCCATCTTAACCTCTCTTCTCTACTTCAAGCAAAAGTGCGTCGAGCTTCCGAGCCCAGCTCCCAATCCCTTCCTCTCCACTATCTGCGCCCATTGCATCACTCGTCTCATGTCGTCCTCGACACTCTCGTCATTCTGGCCCATGCTTCTCGTCCGAGCTGCCTAAAGCTAACAGACCATCCGTCATGGCAGGGCGCTCATCTACCCGTCGCATATGCCGCCCAACTCGCGAACCGACATCCCTCGCCCTACGCAGTTCGGAATCAAGGACTTTGAAGAGCTGGTCATCCCCACCGACGATGGCGAGAAGCTGTCGGCTTACTACATCCGCGGCCCCCGTGGCGGCAAGAACTCGAACATCACAATCCTCATGTTCCACGGAAATGCAGGCAATATCGGTCACCGCCTCCCCATTGCCCGCGTCTTCATCAACATGATTGGCTGCAACGTCTTCATGCTCGAGTATCGAGGCTACGGCGCCTCCACGGGCGAGCCGGACGAGGCCGGCCTGGGAATCGACGCGCAGACGGGCCTCAACTACCTCCGCGAGCGAGCAGAGACGAGGAATCACCGGTTCGTCGTCTACGGCCAGAGCCTCGGTGGAGCCGTCGCGATCAAGCTAGTGGCTAAGAACCAGGAGCACGGAGACATTGCGGGTCTGGTGCTGGAGAATACTTTTCTCTCCATGCGAAAACTTATTCCCTCCGTTCTCCCTCCTGCAAAATACTTCACCCTGCTCTGCCACCAGGTATGGCGCAGCGAAGCTCTCTTGCCGTCCATTACCAAGATTCCCATCTTGTTCCTCAGCGGACTGCAAGATGAGATTGTCCCGTAAGTCATCTCTTGTTTCTTTTTCAGTTTCCCACACCTTGCGCCGGGATCAAATGATGAACAAATTGCATCACCCACAAAATCTGAACCACTCGTGGCTCTGATTAAAAACACTTTTTTCCAAAACCCTGAACGATCCCGTGTTGTCCTCTAGGGATACAACACAAATTCCTTCTCTCATCATTATCAGGAACCTCATCGTGAATATCAGAAGCTGACAAGAGAATCCTGTCCAGTCCCAGTCATATGACCCAACTGTACAATGTCTCCACCTCCTTCAGCAAGACGTGGAAGGCCTTCCCAGGCGGCGATCACAACTCGAGTGTGCTAGAAGAGGGTTACTTCGAAGCCATCTCCGAGTTCATCGCCGAGACCATAAACGACGCCCCCTCCAAGGAGAGCAAAGACGAGCGATAGGACCGCTGTACTGTGCATGTGCGTCGTCGTTTCTGATACGAGTGTGCTGCTATGGCAACTGTATCTTTTTTTGCAGTACTTGCATCATCATGGGCTCTCCTTTGGACCCTTGGCGCTTGTCTCTTGCATGCAGGCCCCGTATACGCCCCCCGAGGTCTGCTGATCCCAGCTCAGCAAATGGGAGGTTCTCCCGCCGACTCCAGACAGAGCAGCGAGGGCGGCCTCGGACGGGACAGGCCAGGCGAGAGCGGGATGTTGGTGGTCTCTTCCCCAACCCGCGTCTGTCCATGTGACGATGATCGTTTGGAGAGAAGAGTGCATGTGTGGAGGGGGCCATGCGTCGCGTGATATACTACTACCTTATACCCGGTCCCAACTGGTTTTTTTGCATGCCTTTTTTGATGCTGAAAATATTCTTCTGTTTTTTTGTTTTTTTGGCTGTTTTTGTGCGTGCGTTTCGGTTCTTTTTCTTCATCCCCATATATACACACACGCGCGCACACACACGCCTCTGGGGTTCTCCACTGGTGAACATCCATGTTCATGCATCTCATACAACGCGGGATGCGTGGTGCAAGCGATGTCTTTTATTGGTCAGCATACCGGACTACATTTTTGGCTGTTCTATTCTTTCTCGAGAGCACGTCTCTTATTCATACATTGCATGATGGGGTAAGTATATACGGAGGACTTATCGAGTACGTGACCTCGGTACGATACGAGCAACAACAGAAAAAGTGCACCCTTGGGGAGAGGCATGGCATGGTTGGTTAGGAGGCGGTTTGGGGATCATAGGTCACAGTGCTTTGGGAGCATAGAATCGGTGTTTACTGCATAGACGGGGATGGGTTACGGAGTACGGCTCGGAAAGAGTAGTTTATATACTATTAACGTCATAATATTAATGTCTTGTTCAATGCCTTGTTCAAATGCTTCTATTCTTCCAACTTGACGTGCAATGTTCGCTCAAGGTGTTGTCTCTAAGAAGCAAGACGAGTTGCCGCGCTTGTATATACCGGATAGGCAGGCATGCCTCTTCTGACCCCAGCAAACCCAGATCACCAATACTCCACCTCCATTTATATGCTCTACCCAATGACTGATACCCACTGAAACATAGAGCAGGGGCAGCTCATCAAAGCCACAGGCCGGCTCAACACTCGACATCTCCATCAAGCTGCGCCGTCCAAGACTTGGCCGGCGTCTCCACCTTCTTCTTCCTCAGCCCAAGCAGCACCCGCTTCCCGGTACCACCGCCGGAACCCCCTACCGCCGCCGCTCCTTGCTCCTCCTTCTTGGCCGGCGTGGCGGCTCTCCCGGCGACGGCGCTCCAGCCCGAGGCGTCGCTCCTGCTGAGGTCCTCCCTGCGCGAGACCTGCTCGTTGGCGTCGACGTGACAGAGGAGGACGTTGCCCGCAATGTCCTGCCGCTTGACGGTGCCTTCGAGGCGCGGCTTCATGCTCCGAAGGGCCTGCTCGAGGGCGGCGGGTGTGAGGAACGAGGAGTAGTGCGCCGTGGCGCGGATGAGGACTTCGTCGGACGGTAAGAAGGCCGTCGTGAAGGAGAGGCCGGACTGGCTTGCGAGGTCGGGCCGGATGGCGGCCTCGACGTCTTCGACGGTGAGCCCGAACCGGGGCGAGACGAGGAGGAAGGCGTTGAAGGGGTCGACGACGATGGCGGGCGGAGGGGTTGGCGGGCGTGATGCGGCGGCCGCGGCGGCGGCTGCTCCCGCCGCCTGGGCCTCCCGGATCTTGAGGCACTGCGCCAGAGTCTTACTCGGGGCGGAGACGAACTTGGCGCCTTTCCAGATGACGACGTAGCGGTACGGCTCAATGTCCTCGCTCTTGCTCTCTAGGCCGTAGTCTTCGGCGAGGGCGTGTAGGAATTGCCGCTGGTGGCTGGGCATCGGCTTGAACCGCAGCCGCTGCTCCTCGGGGCTCTTGGAGAGGACCCTGAACTCGCGCTCCTGGACCTCGGCCCAGGCGAGGTTCTCCTTGAAGAGCCGGAGGGTGATGTCTGAGTAGGGGACGTGGTCGTTGGTGTGAGAGGCGGGATCGATGTTGAGGGCCGCGGCGAGTCGTCGGTTTCGCTCCAGGCGGAGACACTCGTCGTCGCATTTGATCTCGGGACGAGAGGGCGTGGGGTTGGAGCTGCTGGCGAGGCATTTGACCTCCTGTTGGCGCTGGCCGCAAGGACATGCGATGATCGCCTTGGCTGTGCAAGGGGCTGATTCATTGCAAGCTGTGAGACGGCGTATGGTGTTAGAAGCTTGTTCCTTGCAAGTCATTTTCGAAGTGATTTTGGACTGAGACTTACGAGTCTGGCCGTGGCAAGGGCTCTGGCAAGCATGATCACAGAAGAGCTTGGTCTTGCCGCATACCTGGCCGCAGGTCTGGCTGGAGCTTCCGCTATCCTCGCACTCTCCTGGTCGGTGACATAGTTTTCGGCATTTGTGCAATCTAGAGATCAACGTGTCAGTAACTGTAAAGGCCGTAGGGTCTCAAAGAAATAGAAAGCGATACGTACCCGCACTTCAAAGTCTTGCCGCAAGGCCGACCGCAGTGAGCTGCTTGGAGGTGGCATGGCTGGCTATGCAGCTTCTCCTTGCCGCAAGCACACCACTTGTCCACCAAGAACGGGCACTTGGGGCACGATACGTCGTCCATATGACAGTTGTGCTCGACCGGTGGGTGTCCGCAGGCCGGTCGTCTCGGGCAGTTAAACCGACACTCCGGGGCGTGCGTCCCGCAAGGCTGCGGCGGTTGGAGCACTGTCCGGCCACAGTTGCAGCTGATCTCGTGGAAGATGGCCTCGGGGCAGCTTGCGCATGCTCCGCGGTGGCACATCTGCTGGCAGTCATGGCTGCCGCATTTCAGCGGCCGCCCGCACGTGCGGATGCAGATGTGTTCGGCTTCGACGACGGAGTCGCCCGGCTGTCTGTTCTTCCTCCTGCTGGCGGCCTGCCTCTCCGCAGCCTTCTTCTCCCCTGGGCAGCAACGCTCGCCGCATTTGTGACGGCCGCAACTAAGATTCGCCTGGCACGTTCTCATGCACCACGGTTGTTGGATGTCTCCCTGGTGGCAGACAGATGTGGACGTCGTTCGCCCACATCGACAAGATATCTCAATCTTCTCCATGCAGAATCCGCAATCGCCAGTGTGGCACTTGGCTTTGCAGAGATGACCACAGGGCAGGACCTTATCACAGACCTTGTCGCAATGGGGCACCGGATCCTGACAAGATTGCCTCGGAGCCTCCAACAAGCTTTCGAGCGGCGTCTTGCCACAAGGGCAGTGGGTGACCAAGTCGGGTGAATATGGGCAGTGAGCCGGCTGCTCATCCTGAGCATGGCAGGTCGCAGAGCAGCTGTGCGTCCCGCAATCGAACTTTCTCTCGCAAGGATTCAGGCAGCTGAAAGAGCCTTCGAACCATGAACCGTCCTCCACACTATATGAAGGCCGTACCTCTTGCCGCTCGTAGCAAGGAATCTTCTTCTCAACACGACCGCAATAACACTTTGCGTCCACCTTGAGATCGCAGTCTCCGCAGAGTCCGGGATGGCAAGGGTTTGGGCAAAAGTGCTCTCCGCAGGGCAGAAGATCGCCGCAAATCTCCTGGCAGCTCCAACCATTTTCGTAGTCGGTTTCTCTGCACAGCTTCTGCGAGGTGTTCTTCCCGCAGAAGCAAGTCTGCGTTGGGCCGACGAGAGTACATGGCGGGCATGGTCCAGCGTGGCATTGCAGGCCGCAAGGGTGCGGGCATGTTCCTCGAGGTTTCGAACATGTCTGTCCGCAAGAATGCGGAGGGAGCGATGTGCTCGAAGGCCTCGGGTTGATATCCTTTCCGCACCAGCAGTGATACGAGCCCGGTTCTTCAGACAGCTTAGTATTACATGCCGGGCATCTCCACGAATTCTCCGGCTGTGTTTCCGCTGGCCGGGCAGCATCCTGCTTCATCTGATTATGATACCACTTTTTGGCGCACTTGAGATGAACAACGGTCCAACAGACGTTGCAGGACCACACGTGAGACTTCCGGAGGACCTCGTCTGTGCACACTGCGCATTCATAGTTCCCGTTGCTGATGTCCTCGTGAATCCTGGTTCCAAGATCCGCCGCCGTCGACTTTGGTAGCTTAGCCTCGGGCTGTCTAGGAGCCCTCGAAGCCTGAGATTGCCTCTGATTTCTACAGACTGTGATTAGTTTTGTAAGCAAAGGAACGGCATCATCAGGCAACTTACACTCTTGGCAAAATCGGCTGGCCAGGCACAAACTCGGGTGCCTCTGCACTTAATGAAAGGCCTTCAGATGGCGTATCCTCGGTGTCAACAGTCAGATGACCGCCGAACCGCCGTGTCGTGGCTGGCTGGGGAGCTCGAGGGGCGCTGTGTCTTGTCCCGCCTCGCTCCCCCTGCCGCGGTCCTCTCCTGCTTCTTCCTCCACGAGCCTGTCTTGACGAGGTCGAAGAGGGTGTCGCGTCCTGCTGAGATGTGGGAGGTGTCGTAGATGCGGGGGTATTCTCCGAGCCGTCGACCCGAGGTGCGGAGCGCCCCTGCGCCTCTTGAGCGGAATCTCCATGATGCCCTCGGCCTCTTCCGCCGCGGCCTCTACCTCTGCGCCCTCGTGAAGCCCCTCTCGCGGCTCCTTGAGACTGACTCTGTGCCTGCGAGGCCTCGCCTTCGGGCATGATTACAAATGGGCTCTGGGAAGAGCTTGTTCGTAGGTGGTGTGTGATCTGATCGCTGTGCTGCATGAATCGTAGGTGGTAAGGCTGAGTGAAAACAAGACTCTCAAGTCGCGGCTCCAACGTGAGTAATATCGCTCTATCTCACAGACCAAACAATGAACGGCAGTATCTGGTCAAGATGTACAGAAGAACAAGAAAGCAGAAAGAAGAAGAAGAAGCCCGGGAGCCGTGGCGATACGCAAAAAGGCGGCTCAAGGCTCTTGATATGGATATTCAAAGATGATGGAATTCTTGGGCCTTGCATCACAGAAGTTTTAGTGGGTCGCCAGTGCCTTCCAGATCTGGTGTGGCAAAGCGGCAATGAAAAAAAAAGTTGCTGACAAAGGCGTTGGCTCGACCTTTTTTCTTCTTAGCTGCTGCTCTCTAGAGACATGTGAGTCACTGGATTTGCGGAGATGATGAGATTGGCCAATCGAAGCGTTGGCGATTATGATGAACGAGGAGAAGGGAGATTGTCGAAGAGTCATAGTCGCAGGATTGCAGTCAGCCTTGCTGTTACTGCGGATCAAACAGGCACCGTGTGTCTAGTCGTTGTTTGGTTGACTCAGTCCCAGGGACCGAGGTTTGTAGGCTGAGTATACCTTAGGCAAGATATCCCCGCATCCTTGTTTGCTTCATCTTCTTCTGACTCCAAGTATGCAAAACGCAATAAATGCAGAAGCATGCAGAAATGGTCAGTGCACCCGCTGTAGAATCCAGGATCAACCAAACAGTCTTTTTACTTTTTGAAGCTACGCTTATGCACCCCAGGAAGCCTTGGGAATTTTTGATGATACATTTGGCTGCCTCTGTATGAGGACCGGAGTTAGTCGCCGGTAATTCAACTCACCTCAGTTGTCAAATACGGTTCATCCGCTACGAAATGGGTTGATTACAGAACTGCAGGGGAGCAAATGAGCGCTCCGTGATATTTTTCGCCATCACCTTCAGATGAACTTCTACATTATACCGTCGATTGGCAGGTCAAGGTTCACAACTGAGACAAAGCATGCGGCTTCTACTGTACAGTGGTGCCCACACTTACCCGGTAATCTGCTGCGACAGATTCAAATCGGACATCAGTGGATTCAACAGACTCAAAGTCAGAATCTCTGCAATGCTCACAATACATTTAAAAATTCGTCCAGTAGCAAAATGGCTGCTGAGGCAGCTCTCTTACTCGGTAGCTCTTCGAACACCCTGCAAAATACCATCGATACAGGTCAACCGAGCACGGAAGTCGAGATTTGTGGGATGTCGATATATGAGCGTTTCCTGGCATCTACCCTATGCATCTGTCCACACTAACTTTATGATTCGTCGCGATGTCTGTCGTAACAGGAATCCTCCTTTGGCATGACAATCTTCCTCCGTGTCCGAAATAGGCAGCCAAGGATCCTATGTACTACAGATACAGCTCGGACAAGGTCTAGATTCGGAAACTCTGTCGAGGCACACAGAATACATGTAGGATACTCCGCGCGAGCAAACCTCTGGCGGTGAGTTCAATGCTCCCAATAGCCTCGTTCTGTCATGGTCAGCAGATGGACCAGACTATTGTGGCTTGAGCGGCTGAGAAGGAAGTGGCATCTGACAAGCAGAACAGTGGCGCCCGCTTGGCGTACCCCGGAGAGCAGCAGCAGCAGCAGCACGGAGGAGTGGCATCAAGATGAAAATGTTCCTGTTGATGCTCCGAGGACACACATGCAGGCAGCACGTCTCACTTGGCCGCCTCCTCCACAATGTGGCGGATTGTGTAACCCGTTGGTGTGAAGAACAAGAGTCCTTGGTGTGGTAAGAAAGCTACATACACTCCGTGCCTACATGGACCTGACCAATGTGACCAACATGACCACCTGCTCCTCGATATGCAGGGCTCAACGTCAGATCACCCCGTGTGATGGAGGCGTTGACTGAGCTTTCGATAGACAATTTCGGCAGGGACGCCACAAACGCCCTCTTCATGATCTCGAACCAAACACCCCGTCCCTTCTCAAAGGCGACTACGTAACAGTATTGCTTCCCCTCGGAACCTCGCAGCTGGTTTTCACACGGCACATGAAGGACGCAAGGCGTCTGCAAAGCCTCGCTACACATATTCTGCATAAGCCACTCACTGCAGCGCAACCCCAGTTAGAGCAGGCCTTGGAAGTTGACGAACTCTTTGGATTCGCTGCCGCTCCCCTGCTGTCACACAATGGGCGCAACTAAGCATATCTGCAGTTCGTATTGCCAAGCGCTCCTCGTTCTCTCGTCACCACGCAGAATCATCCTCAAAGCGGACATCATCAAGCCCGAAGCGGTGCCGCCTGGGTGCAACAAGAAGGCTCGGTCATTCTGTGAAGTAGCCATCTACTATCAAAAGGCGCGATAAGTGGCTGCGCAGCTGCATGTACGCGTGTGTTATCAGTCTCCGAGCAGCACATGTAAATGATAACGTTGACCGTGCAGGGGTTAGGCGATGCGTCTCTGTATTTGCTAGCAAGGCTTTGCAAGGAATAGGATTGCCGATAGGCACTTCCAAGTCCCTATGCGGTAAATCCACTCAACTGCGGCTGATAGCTCCCTTGTCCCATTCCGTATGGACAACGATTCCGTATGGACAAGAGATCGGCTGGGATCCTCCGATGGTGGGTGTTCGACGGGATGCGTTTTTGGGGGCCCGGCGCAGTCTATTGGCCCTCATGGTGGTCTCTCGCTGGCGTGTGTGTCCCCAAAGGATCTGGGCAAGGCATTTGTATGCACGAAGTACGAGGTACGACCGCTGCTGGATGCCCTCTGCCGATACGAGCTGCAGCCTGGGCGTCATGCATGAGCGAGGGTGACTCGACTCTCGGAAGAGGACAATGGCCCAGGAAAGGACAGCCCTGTTGCCCCTTGTCATTACCAGATATTTGCACGTAGTCCAGATATACATATGGATGGGCCTGTCGACATCCGGAGCCAGCATCCCACGTGCCTGTATGTCTCTCTCGCCCGGATTGCCGTGAGACAGACACAGATAGACGTAAACTCCGAGAGCACGAGGCACAAGAATGGAGCATTTCATTGATACTTAGATTACGCGCGAGAGAGTGGGTTTCCTTGCTGCACTTCGTATGTCGAGTCTGCAGTTGATAGCGCCTGCAGTTGATAGCGCAAAGAGAGACGAAAAAGCGAGCGCAAGCAAATGATTGCACCCCGTCTTTGCGCTTCCAGTGGGCGGGGCGGGATGCATGCAAGAGGGCATTGGCATCCAAAAGTGGCGGCAAGGGGGGGGGAGAGGGGGCCCTGAGCACTTGAATATGGACGCCTCTGTTTATTTCTCCTCGTGCTTTGTCTTTTATTTTCTTCAGACTGAAATTTCTGCTCTTTGACCCTCCATCCGCTTGCTGATGTTAATATGATATGCGTACCTTTTCGCACCCCTGGCAGAGTTAGTTGGGGCCGGTGCTTACGCTTCGTCGATAAACTTTGGTTCCTGGCTTAGCATCCTGTAAGAGGAAAGTTTCCATGAAGTGTACAACATGCGGCCAGGACGGCACACGAGGTTGTGGTTTGTCCACTAATAAGCACTTGGGCAAGCGTTTGTCGATAGGTCTGCAGACTGAGAGGGGAGCGTCTTCTTCCAGTATGGCTTGAGAGAAGACGAGCGGGCTGTAGGATTCCTCTATTTGGTGCATAGGACCATTACCTCCAAAGTCTATCTCGGGCCAGCATGGGAGTCCCTGCCCACCAACAAAAAGGGCAGCAGAACTATCTGGGCATAGTAGCACGGAGTATTATCAGCGTGTGTGGGTGGCTGGCCCAGTTGCGTTGGACGGTCAGTCGGTTCACATGAGCCGATTAGACGGAAATAGAAATTGCCCATAGATACCGAAACGGCCTGTATATAGATAAATGGTCGTACTCTTCGTTTTGTTGGAGCATCTACCACATGGCGCAAGGTAATTACCTAGGAACGACGGAAAGGGAGAACAAGGCGATATAACGGCTATATCGCAAGGGGGAGGATAGAGTAGATACAATGAACGACAGAATAGGTGACAATATAAGGTCATAACAACAAAGAGGGTGCTATGTTTCAGGTCATTCCCAGAACAATACACGTCCAAACTCTGCCCTCCCCCCCTTGTCCTGTCACCACCCCCAGATTGAAAGTCTGTCCGCAACACAAACAAATGGCGTCGACTTACGACTAGCTGCCGCCGCCAAAATTGTCTCGCCCGTCTTTCATCCGCCCAACAAGCCGCCCTTTTTTGCTTTTTCCTTTTTTCGCTGGTCTCTTTCCCTCATGCTTTTAGTTCAGCCTGAAGAGGGAAATGTGCCTGAGACACTTCAGCTTCGGCCAATCCCCCTGGTGGCTAGCGGCGAGCGCCTTAGTATCATGCATGTGGCAGGCTCCAGGGGCACCAATGTAAGGGGAGGAAAAGGTGAGATCGTTGCCAGTGATATACAAAACTCTCAAAAGTCCCGGTGTTGAAGCCGAAGGTCTTCCTCTCCCTCTCCTTCTCCCAGTGTGCCTCGTGCAAAGTCTAATGTCAGACGTTTGATCGCGTCGATGCCTGTGCAACGTACGCCGGCCTCAAGGGTTCAACCCATACCATCTCAACCGGGCTATCGGCTGGCCTGGGCTGGGGTTTCCGACCTGGAGATGCCCGCAGAGATCCAGGCGTGGCCAGGGCTAGGATCTGAGCCTAAACCTTGATTCGCGCCATGTGCCGTGTCAATAGTAATACTACTACAAGCAAACAAGCCATCCTCGCATGGATACTATTGCGAAGCCGCTGTGGCGCCCAGCACATGAGGCATCCAAGGTCATTCGCAGTCCTCAGCCCCACGAGGAAGCAATAATCGTGGCCCAACATTATCCCGGGGGAGACAAGAAGGGACAATGAAAGACGCGGAATCCCGTATGGACAAGCAGCTGGCAGAGGTACAAGTCTCGTATATGCGTCTGGTTGCAGGTTCGCATCTCATCACACACACCTGTGATTGGATTCAGACAGGCAAATAAATGGTTCGAAGCCCTTCCGATGGCGGCACACATAGACTTACACAGCAGGTAAGCCACCAGTGGGCGGATGATCAAATCGTCGTACAGCCAAGGCCTTCAGCTGCTGCGCATTGGCCGGCTCTTGCACGAGTTGCTCCCCTTTCCTTGGAGGTAGAACGGCTGTCGGTTTAGGCATCATCGAGAGGCGATGCCCAGCGGTCCGGTCGACGCACGATGGAGGCACATGCAGACATGATGCCTGTAACTCCTTGGGTTGGTAGCCTGTGGTGGAAATGAGGCTGCCAGTGCTGCTATTGAGTGTTGCATGTACGAGGATGATGCTGGGAATATTACCGCAGTCGAGTCTGCTAGAACTCGTACCATCGGGATGATTGATCTGGTAACTAAACAATAGTATGAAGCACTACACCAGTAATGGCAGCCGCAAAGGATTGAGTGATGGAGCAATCAGAAGAGGATTCGGAATGACGAGCCGCGCCTCGTATTTCTGGCACCAAGTCGATGCGCTGTACTCGGTACCTTAGGAACCTCGAGCTAACCCTCTCGCACCTCGCATCCTCTTCCCACCTACTACTAGGTGCCACCATCAATCAGCTCCCCCACCACCCGCAGCCTGGAGAGACCCTCGCTGCGGTTTGTCGGCACGCTTTCACTTTGATTCCTGGCTGGCCTCGTCTGCGGGGATACTTGACTCCGGCATCCCCCAGATTGAAGACGCAGGGCATCATCAGCTGCGCGGGACAAGGCCTCACAGAACGTCCAAGATGCCGCCTCGTGACCGCCACCCTCTGCTCGTCTCCCTGCCTCGGCTGGCTGCAGGCTGGACCGATGGCTCGCCGTCGACGAGAGGCAGAGGCACAAGCTGATGCCGATAGTATTGCATTGGTGCCCTGGCCGAGGCTGCATCCAGAATCTCTGCTGCTGCTGGACGCCGGCTGACCGACCCTGGACCTTCGCGAACGGGGGGGTGTGGCTCTCGCCTGCATACACGTAGGCGCCTTACTGGATGGCCTCTGATTCCGATTCTGCGTGGATGGATGGGACCAGCAACTGATTCCCCTGCAACCGCAGCCGTGTGGGTGGCTCCCTGTCCCCTGCGCGCGCTCTTCTCTTGTTCCGTTGCGGCATGGCATGCCATGGCATGGCATGATGGATGAGGGCTGGCCCAGCTCGCCGCGCAGGTCCAACCTTCGAACGAGTCTCGATCCCAGCCGTGGCAGCATGCGAAAGTCGTGCCAAGTCTCCGGCTTGCCGCCTCAGCCCCGTTAGCCGGTCCTGTTCCTGAGCTGCCATCGCAGCAGCTTCTCGACGCACCGAGTACAAGAAGCTGGGCCTTGACCGCGGCAATTAGACGAGGCCGTTCCTGTCTTCTCTTCTCTCGTTCAACCCTGAGCCCGCGCATTCGGCCTGGAGGATCGCCGGCATCACACAATCGCTCGTTCCATCGCCGCTCCTTGCCATTGGCGAGAGCCACGACCCGCAATCATGAAGCCCTCTCCGGCGGCTTCCTTGCTGTCCGTATCGCTGCTATCTCTGACGTCGTGTCACGCCCAGTTGCTCCAGAAGCGTGATCTCGCCGTGCCGCCCTCGCTGGACAATGGCTGGACATATCAAGGTTGTTTCATGTATGGCGTCTTCCTTTCCCCTCTTGGCAAACCTTGGCTTGCATGGGCTGACTGGAGCATTACTTGTGTGCAGCGATGTTGGACGGACAATTGGCGCAGCGTCCATCACTGATGACGATATGACAAACCAGCAGTGTGCTGATTATTGCTTTGCGCAAAACTTCCCGTACGCGGGAACCGAGTACTACACTCAATGCTACTGCGGCTCTAGCCTGGCGACTGGAGGTGTCAACACTACTGCGACGTCCTGCAGCACTCCATGCGGCGGCAACTCGACAGAGGCGTGTGGTGGCCCTGACCGTCTTACTCTGTATAAGACGAGTCAAATCACAGGTCCTCAGGTCAACCCGGGCCCCGATGGATGGGCGTCCAAGGGATGCTATTCGTAAGTCTGATGAGAACCTTGAGCATGCAGCTAGCCCTCGAGACCTCATGCAATCCTGCTGACACATGCCCGCAGCGAGGGCACCACCGGCCGTGCTCTGACTTTTGGCTACAACGGTGTTCCCAATGCCCAGATGACGGTAGCGGGCTGCACGGCAGGTTGCAAGGCTGCTGGTTATACCTTTGCCGGCGTCGAGTATGGTGGAGAGTGCTGTAAGTGGCCCCATCCCATCATCATCATCCTCATCAGGTGGCCCATGTCCTGCCTGTGCGACACCACCTGTTGTTCTCGTCCTCTTCGCCTCTCGCCCTTCCGAAGAATGGACCACTAACGATTCATTCCGACGTGCAGATTGCGGCAAGTCAATCTCCAATGGCGCGTTACCGGCGACAAGCGGCTGCACAATGACTTGCAATGGCAACAGCAGCGAGTACTGTGGAGGTCCCGGCCACCTCAACGTCTACAGCTTCGGCACCACCAGGTAAGCAAGCAAGACGCAGGGCGATGAAAGAAGCTAGGACGGCGGTGATCTCTCGTATTGTGGCCATGCTAACACTGCTTGTGCAGCTCCGGAACTGCCACCTCTTCCGGTGTCCAGCCCGCTCAAACAGGCGCTTGTCCTGGGCAGCCCGCCCTGGTGGGCAAATACAACTGGTATGGTTGTTATACCGAAGGAACAACGGGGCGGGCTCTCAGTTCCAAGACGTACGCAGATGACGGCATGACCCTGCAGAGCTGTGCGACCTTCTGCGCTGGCTTCACCTACTTTGGTGTCGAGTACAGCAGAGAGTGCTACTGCGGCAACTCCTTTGGCACCGGCTCCAAGCTCACTGCGGCATCCGATTGTAGCATGACTTGCGGTGGTGAGGATTGCGAGTTCTGTGGTGCCGGCAACCGCCTCTCTGTCTACTCGACCAACGCCCCGGGCTCGGGTACCTCGTCTGGACCCTCCGGCCCTCCCTCCACTACCTCGGCGGCTCCGCAGCCTACAGGCTTCCCGCAGGGATGGCAGGCCTACGGGTGCTGGGTGGACGGCGTCAATGGCCGCATTCTTAACCAGCAGCTCCCCGACGATGATGACCTGACCCTCGAGTCTTGTGCCAAGTCCTGCTCCTCCCAGGGATACACCATTGCTGGTGCCGAGTATTCTAAGCAGTGCTTCTGCGGTAACAACATCGTCAACGGCGGTGCCAAAGCTGCCAACCAGGCCGACTGCAACACCCCCTGCGCCGGTGACGCCTCCGAGATTTGCGGCGGCGGCGGCAGGATGAGTATCATTTCAAAGGGAGCTCCGGCCATCGAGGCGCCCCCAGGCCCCATCCCCAAGGTCGGCAACTGGACCTACCAGGGTTGCTACGAGGATAATGTCAACCAGGAGCGCACCTTCTTCTGGCAGAACATCTTCGCCAACACCATGACCCCTGAGCAGTGCCTGAACCAGTGCGGCCAGTTCGGCTACATGGCCGCCGGCCTGGAGTACGGCCAAGAATGCTACTGCGGTGACCCGGAGAACATCAAGACCGCCGGTGCTACCAAGAGGCCCGAGAGCGAATGCGGTGTCCCCTGCGCGGGCAACGCCAGTGCCATCTGCGGCGGTGGCTCTCGTCTCTCTACTTACTTTTGGACCGGAACGCCCTTCTACTCGTGGGATTTCCCAGCAGCCGGCACCGCCGCCGCTGGTTCTTACGAGCAGCTCATCGGCGGTGTCTGCATCCCCCTGATGACGACCCAGTCCATCACCGGCAAGGTCACCTTCCTTGAGAAATGGGGCACTGGCGAGCCCAACTCAACCGGTGCTTATGAGCTCGACCTGTCGCTTGTCAACCAGTACCAGCTTGCCTGGCGCGAGATGCACGTCAAGACAGACATCTTCTGCGCCGGTGGTGTTACTCTTCCCGACAAGGCCGGCCGACAGCTTACCGTCGGAGGATGGTCTGGTGACTCCACCTATGGAGTCCGCCTGTATACCCCGGATGGCTCTGCCGGCGTCAACGGCACCAACGACTGGCAGGAGAACGTCGACATCCTGAAGCTCCAGGACGGCCGCTGGTACCCCACTGCCATGAACATGGCCAACGGCTCCGTGCTCGTCATCGGAGGTGAGACGGGCTCCAACAGTGCTGCTGTCCCGACCCTCGAGATTCTCCCCTTTACCGGCACCGCGCCGCTCTACATGGAGTGGCTCGAGCGTACCGACCCGAACAACCTGTACCCCTTCTGCACCGTCCTGCCCTCGGGCGGTATCTTTGTCGCTTACTGGAACGAGGCCCGTATCTTGGATGAGAACACCTTTGCCACCATCAAGACGCTGCCCAACATCCCCGGTTCCGTCAACGATCCTCTGGGTGGACGAACCTATCCCCTCGAGGGAGCCGCTGTGCTCCTCCCTATGCATGCCCCCTTCACCGAGCCTCTCAGCGTCCTCATCTGCGGTGGCTCTAGCGAGGGTGCCTCCAATGCCATTGACAACTGCGTGAGCACATATCCCGATGCCGCTAATCCGACCTGGGCTATTGAGCGCATGCCTTCGCAGCGCGTCATGCCCTGCATTGCTCCTTTGCCAGACGGCACGTACATCATCATGAACGGAGCCCACCACGGTGTTGCTGGATTTGGTCTTGCTACCAGCCCCAATCTGAACGCCCTTCTCTACGACCCCGCGAAGCCCATCGGCTACCGCATCACCGTCATGGCCAACACGACCGTCGCTCGTCTGTACCACTCCGAGGCCATTACGCTGCTGGACGGCCGCGTGCTCGTCTCCGGATCTGACCCGCAGGACGACATCCACCCTGAGGAGTACCGTGTCGAGACCTTTACGCCCCCTTACCTGAAGAGCGGCAAGCCTCGCCCGTCATTTACAATCACCAACAAGGACTGGAGCTACAACCAGGCCATCACCGTCAAGCTCGGTGGCCCTGCTCAGAACGGCGCCATCAAGGCTTCCCTGCTGGGTGCCGTGACCAGCACCCACGGCAACTCAATGGGCGCCCGCACCCTTTTCCCTGCCGTGAGCTGCGCTGGTACCACTTGCACCATCACCTCGCCTCCTTCCAAGTACATTGCTCCGCCTGGTTGGTATCAGCTTTACATTCTGGATGGGGGCATTCCCGCGGTTGGTGTCTACGTCCGCATCGGCGGAGACCCGGCGCAGGTCGGCAACTGGCCCAAGGGCGCTGGCTTCACCACCCCAGGTGTTTGATTCAACTTGTTGAGCGCTGTTTATGTTCAGGTTTCTGTTTTAGTATGATGATGCTTTTTACTTAATTTCTGAAGTAGATACTTGGTTCAGTTGAAGGATAGGCGAATCAGGCTCGTCTCGATGTCATAGGCAATCCCGGGGTTGATAGGGTTCGGGAATTGGGGAACAGGCCAAGAAGACATTTCGAATGAAACAATACCCTCAATGGAAGGCCAAGTTCCGTCTGTTGTGTACATCTACGTTTTCGCCATGGCTTCTGCAGCTGCTTCTGTACGCGGCTGGGTTTGAGGCTTCAACGGGGGACGGACCAACTAATGTCAACAGAAGGACCAATGACTGAATATACGAGCTCAACTTCACTGTGTCTTCCAATATGACAGGCTTATTGATGTTTTTTCTGAGATGGACTTGACAGAAAATCACTTCCTTAGGGAGTAGGTCTGGCAGATCACGTTCGTGTAATTGGTCCCTGCATCCCGTGCCTGAACTGCGGCCGCACTTCATCGCCGCTAGCATTATGGGCTCAACCTCCTTCATGCCTGCCATGTGTTGACCGTACAACTGATGATCTAGAGATATTTCGATTCGACCGAGAACCCAAGAATTTATCTTATATGTAGATTCAATCTTAATCATACTTAACAAATTGCAGCATACACAACCAGTTTCACCCTCATGCATTGTGAAGAACTGCCTTGTACTTGATGTGCCGTTTCCCTGGCCCAGCACGTGACCCGCTTCCCATCTGGTTCGGCCTCCAAAATTCCGGCCGACAAGGATCAAAATCAACGCCGCTGACAATCAAAGAGCCAACACACGGAAAAAGGGCCGCGGACTTATTCTTGCGCAACTTCAATCCCAGCAACTCTCCGCGAGGCACCTCTTCTCGTCCTTTTCTCCCTCCCTCCCGGCTCGAACCGCGCCTCGTCCCCATCGTTCGTCACAATGGCTGCGCTCGCAAAGGCCATCAACGCCAAGATCCGGTCCAACCCGATGGTGAGCTATGTATTCACGACTCGTACGTGTTGAGCCCTACCTGTTCAACTTTCTTTTTCGAGCTCGGAGGAGGACGATGCTGGGGCGTGCGACCTTGAGCAAGGTTCGATGTGAAGAACGAGGTTGGGCCAGATCATCCTTGCTCGAGTCTTCGCCGTCCC
Organism: Trichoderma sp. PF4103; assembly: GCA_023628735.1. Classification (NCBI taxonomy): domain Eukaryota; kingdom Fungi; phylum Ascomycota; class Sordariomycetes; order Hypocreales; family Hypocreaceae; genus Trichoderma; species Trichoderma sp. PF4103. Next base: position 214,893 of record JAMAKC010000027.1, read on the forward strand.
CTCAGCCCATAGCCCTCATCGGAGAGCTACGCGATCACACTTCACATCTTCCACCACGAGCCAGTAGCTGACCTGGTATACCGCGACTAGACTTCTGGGGACCCGTCTCGAACTTTGGAATCCCCATCGCCGCCGTCTTGGACACGCAGAAGAGCCCTGATCTGTAAGAAAGCGCAACCTCTCTCCCTCCCTCCCCAGGGGATTGCTTCCCGCCGATACCGGCCCGCCTGGCTTACCCATTCTTCCGCGCCTTGTATAGCATCTCCGGACAGATGACCGCCGCTCTGTGCGTCTACTCCGCGACCTTTATGCGATACGCTCTCGCCGTCCACCCCCGGAACTACCTCCTCTTCGGATGCCACGTCGTCAACGAGGCCGCCCAGCTGACCCAGGCCTACCGCTACATGTCATGGCACCACTGGGGCGGAAAGCAGAAGGCGGCGCTGGAGGCGGGCGTCGAGGCTGGCAAGGAGGCGGCTCCTATCAAATAAATCGATACTGGAGGGGATAAAATTTGTTGAGCAAATGATTTGTTGATCTGTTTGGATCGAGGGACAAAAGATTACGCGACACGAAGGAGAAGCGAGGGAGGAAGAGACAGTGGTATTCGGTCGGTAGGGGCTGCCGGCTGATGCTGCGAAGCTGATTTGCGGAGGCCGCATCTTGAGATTAGGAGTTTTCAGTGACTTATAGACTCTCTCTTGTTTGTGTGCTCACGGTTTCCAACACATGGGGTCAAAGAGATCTGTATCAGGAGCCTGGGGCTTGGGTAGATGGCAAAGCAGCAGGGCGGATAATAGAGGCTGATTGAAAGCTCGGAACCTGGACTCATACATGCTCCGCCCCGTGCTTTCGAGTAACGATACAACTGGCAGCGTGTAAGAGGGTGGATATTACCCTTGCACCGTCACTTATTCTGATCCTCGAGTGGGTGATTGACGGGTGGACAATCGTGGACGGTTGTGTTCATGATACCCGTAGAAGCCACCATCCGCAGTGATTACAAGTGGAAGGGAAGATTGGAAGAGAAGAGTTATCCTACAGTCTAGATATCCTACCCAATACGACTCCCTAGTAGGAAGGAAAGACATGTCGAAGGCTTTGCGTCATGTGGGCCGAATTCCATGTACCGATGAGAGAGGGAAGTGGCTGACGTGGTGGGCTTCAAATGTTCTGGAAACAAAGATGGAAGACAGACGGGATCCAGGCACAGAAGATGTACCAAATACAATGGTAAACCTACAAGGCCATTTACCTAACTCAAATGCAGATGTACCGCACCTTGGGCACGAAGTTGTACACTTGAAGCTAAGGTAGAGCCTCCATTCAAATCGCTGGCGGACTTGCCCGAGGCTATCCTCTTCTAGCCGGGATGAGAGTTGACCGAGATCGATGTCGGCAAGAACGTTTTTTGATGTCATACGAAAGATTGACAAATGGATATCGTGATGGTAAGAAAGACGCAGTGGGATTGCTGATCCGGCTGGTAATCACGCTTGTGAGACAATGACTGTTTTGTGAACCGCTACAGGGTTTGATGATGAGACATGCCGAGCACGGCATGGTTGGATGAACCACATCTCCAGACAGAAAAAAAAACACCAAATCGAATTGACACAAAACAACAAGATTGTATAGTTATCCAATTGAGTGACGACATCAATATTTTATCAACTACTTAAACCACATACAATGCCTTGCTTAGTCCGGCTCCTATCTGACTCCAGGGCCAATGACACATCCGACGTCGGAGAAATCTCGCCCTCCTACGAAGCCGTTGACAGGCAGAGAAAAAACTCAACTCCAGCCCAAAGACGGCTAAGTCAACTGAGCCGGCGTAGAAGATGGCTAAAAGATGCAACGTCAAGGCAGAAGGAAAACAGCCGCGCTTCTGGATGGCCAAGACGCGCTAGATCGGCGGTGCGATGAGCGGCGACGTTTAGATAAGGTAGACGTCAAGATGGAAAAGTCTTCATCAGTAGTGACTTGACTGTTTGATGGGGCCTTGTTTGGTGGCTTGTTGATCGACCAGACAGACGAAGGGGCGACGCCGTCTAGGCCTCTCCAGCGGCTACTGTATTACTACATTAGACAGATAGATATGATTCCAAGTCGAGTGCTGAACTGAGCGAGGTTCGGGGCCCACGCGCCGAGGTCGAACTAACTGGGCATGAGGCAAGCAGGCAGCTCATTCGCCGGCTCAGGTTGGGGGTCCCTTTCAGATCTCGGGTTGCATCTCACATTAGCCATCTCACGCACGGAGTACATCTGCAAGATATGCCGCCCGCCATTTGACAAGGAACCACTCAGATCGGCCTCAACGGCTAGAATCTGCTTTGCTAATATAACACCTCAATGGCGGTAACGCCTTATGCAAGTTCTAATGCGGTGACGGGGATCACGGGATTGCCTCGGGCCGGCGATACGATAATCTATTACGTTACGGGAGACTTCCCCCGAGCCGAGAAGGAGGCATGTCTGTTTCGATGGACTGCTGGGTTGAACGGATGATGATGAACCATGCAGACTGGTCGGCTTGGACGGGATCAAGTCGTGTCGTCTTTTCCCGAGTTTCCGTCGCTTAAGGGCCATGACCGTGCTTGCCTCCATACAGCCGCGTCTATGCGAGGTCTAACTGTTGAGATTTGACGACTATTATGTACGCAATATTGCCATATCCTCGGTAATGACTTCGTGGAAAAGGAGGGTGCATGCGTCGAGGAGGGGGTCTGTCTGCGATATGATGGAGAAAAAAGCAGAGCCGGGATTGGCGAGATAGGGTGGGCGTCCTCTGTTGCGTTGCGTGCGAGACATGAGATGGGGGAAAGGCAGGCAGGGCGAGACAATGATCCAGATCCAACACGGTTACGTATATTGGTGATGTGCAGGGAACTTCACTTAAGGTACCTCCGTATGAGTGGGAGGCAGCGGCAGGCACTTCTAGCTCCGGAGGGCTCATCTCGATAACACTGACAGAGTCTCCGCAGTCGCATCTGGGAGGCAATTTGAACCGAACCAGACCCTTCATCTGGGCTTCCATCGTTCCCAGCATCTGGAGCCTCGGTGGATACGGCATCTCCTCAGGCGTGGTGCTAGCATCTTGGCTGGCAGGACAAGTGTCTCCGAGAGAAAGGTAACAGCACAGGGGGAACCGCTAGGCCTGCTTGAGACGATGCCCTGTGGGCTTCTGGCAAGACGAGACGAGGGCGTGCAAGGAAGGCAAAATAGATGGATGGAGGCAGTTGGGAAGACAAGGCCCGGGCAGGGCATCATCCCGCTCCTCTTGGGACGAAGCTTAATATAACAGCGCCAAACTTGTAAGAGGCTGCGTTATCCTGGGCCTGCCATTGGTTGGTATCGAGGGCCCCCGCTGGGTTTGAGCTGGGAATCGACGAGACTAGACGGTTTGATGCATGGCGGACGATGAGGCTTGGCCCGCCTAGTTAGCTGGTAATGGGTTGGGATCCGGTGTGTAATGGGAATGACTCTTGGGTTATTTTGGGGCGGGTTGCCTTTGGCTTTGGAGGCTGCCACTCCGTGATAAGACGGTGCGTCATGGCTAGGAACAGATATGAACAGAGAGAGGAATATCTTGAGCGTAAGGTAAGGTAGGTATTAGAATAGGCAAGTTGAGGCTGGACCGTCATCAAGGCAGAAAGCAAAAAAAGAAGAGACATTTTTCAGCCCCCAACTGACCAAAAGACCCCTCCCGCGCTTCATGCTTGCAGCTGCCACTGGCCAACATGAAACCAAACACAGAGCCAGGACAAGCACATCTGCCCGTCTCACCGATGCAACCAGCTTGGATCTCTAGATGCATCAGCTGACGGGCAGCCGGCACAAGCTGAGACAAGATGATCTCGCCCGCTTCCAGATCCAACCGCATCTTGCCTGCGTAGCGTTGCCTTGCTCACGTCGTGGCGTCCCATTTCGCTCAACGCCGTAGCCGCCTATATTCAGCATTCCTGCAGCCCCTCCTCCAATGGTAACACGACCCCTAACATCATGCGTGCGAGTACATGTATCTTGCCTTATTCCTGCTTGATGTCATGTAGGTAGTACGTAGGCATAACGGCACATCTTGCCTAGCACATGCAGGCACTACTACGGGCCACACAGCAAGGATGCATCGCATCTGCCCCAGAGCATGTGTCTGTGTCTGTGTCTGTCTGCGTGGGCGAGCCGGAGTGGGCGCGCAGGTTGACCAAGGCATGTCAGTGTCACCGTGGACCTTGAGGGGTGACGAGTCGAGGATTGTGCTTCCAGCTTCTCCGGGGAAGCCATTGGTACCTTCTCGGTAGTACTTGATTTACGAGGCCATCGTAGACCGTGCTCTTCCCTTGATACCTACCTGACCGATGCTTTCGTTGTCTCCTCGCGGTTAATGCTTGCGCTGTTTGTTGTCCCCCAGTGCTGAAAGTTCCATGATGGCTGATACCCAGTACCTGTACTTCACACCACCACAGACTGAGCGCCGACACCGTCGTACACAGTACTTCCCACCCTCTCGTCCCTCCTGCCCGCTGCAATCAGCGTCACAAGCGCTGGAAGCTTTGACTTCCGGGCTGCTCGAACCCCACCCCCCACCTTCTGCAGCACCCCGCCAGCCATTCCTGCCCCTCTCCAACAGCCCCGAAACCGTGGGCCGAGCTCCTGTGCTGTCTGGTGCAAGTACAAGTACCTACAGGTCACTCGTACCTCTTAAAAGGCAGCCGATCCGGCCGTTTCTCTGCTCAAGCTCTCCCCTCCGCTGCTGAGCTGCTCTCCTTTCCCCCTCTCCCTCTTCTCTTCATACCATCCCCTAGATTTTGAGCCAGTATCCCCTTATTCCATTTGCTTTCCGTCTTGCTCCAGCCCCGACTTGCCCACCATGGCTGGCACTCCGGTTCCTCACCCTCAGCAGACGCTGACCTTCAACGATGTCTTCGAGGACGACGACGTCGATGAGCCCAAGGAGAAGCAGACCATCCACCACATCCGCGCCAACTCCAGCATCATGCAGCTCAAGAAGATCCTGGGTGAGTGGCAGGCCCCAGCGGTGCCTCGTCGATGCCAATTGGCGCTCCGAGGCGGCGAGGAGAGTAGGAGACCGTTTACTGACGTGCTGGCCGTTGCGCTGAATAGTTGCCAACCGTGGTGAAATCCGTAAGTCCTGACAGCACCCCCACCATGACTCTTGTCGCGACATTCTCTTGCTGACGCCCCCTCGCAGCCATCAGAGTACGTTGAACGAGGCAAAACATACCAAGATCGAGGCTTTTTAGCACTACAGCAGCAGCGACGCATGCAACACCTTGCTAACGCGCACTTGTCGCATCGCCCATAGATTTTCAGAACCGTCAGTCTGCCCCTCTCTGTCCGCCGCTGCCGACCTCGCGCAGCTCAGTGCCTTGGATACAAGCTTACCCCTCTTCGCAGGCCCACGAGCTGTCATTACACACAATCGCCGTCTTCAGGTAAAGGATGCTGTCATCCCGATGAAATAACGTTTAGCCAGTCTCTAGGGCGCCGGGCTAATGTTTTTTTTTTCTTTTCTTTTTTTGCCCAGCTATGAGGACCGGTTGTCGATGCATCGCCAGAGTAAGATTGGAGCAATCAGTCCCTTATCACATGCACCCCGCTGCAAGACCCAGCACTGACAGCCCCTTTTTTCCTCAGAGGCCGACGAAGCCTACGTCATTGGCAAGCGAGGCCAGTACACCCCTGTCGGAGCTTATCTTGCCGGCGACGAGATCATCAAGATTGCTGTTGAGCACGGCGCTCAGCTGGTTCACCCTGGTGAGATGCATCTTGTTCCCATTTTTTGATATCACATGCGTTTTGAGAGAATTATTGCTAATCTCGCTAGGCTACGGTTTCTTATCCGAGAACGCCGAGTTCGCTCGCAACGTCGAAAAGGCCGGCCTGATTGTAAGTCCTCGGCCAGCATCGGAGCCCCCAGCATACTAGCATCCCTTGGTCCGGCTAACACTGATGCCCTCCAGTTCGTCGGCCCCACTGCCGATGTCATTGATGCCCTTGGCGACAAGGTCTCGGCTCGCAAGCTTGCCATTGCCGCTGGCGTCCCCGTTGTTCCCGGTACCGAGGGCGCCGTTGAGACGTTCGAGGAGGTCAAGGGCTTTACCGACAAGTATGGCTTCCCCGTCATCATCAAGGCCGCCTACGGCGGTGGCGGCCGTGGTATGCGAGTTGTTCGCGATGCCGACAGCCTCAAGGAGAGCTTCGAGCGAGCAACCTCCGAGGCCAAGACCGCCTTTGGCAACGGCACCGTTTTCGTCGAGCGATTCCTCGACAAGCCCAAGCACATCGAGGTCCAGCTGCTCGGCGACAACCACGGCAACATCGTGCACCTGTACGAGCGTGACTGCTCCGTTCAGCGCCGACACCAGAAGGTGGTTGAGATTGCTCCCGCCAAGGATCTCCCCGCCGAGGTCCGAGACGCCATCCTGAACGATGCTGTCAGGCTGGCCAAGTCCGTCAACTACCGCAATGCAGGCACTGCAGAGTTCTTGGTCGACCAGCAGAACCGCTACTACTTCATCGAGATCAACCCCCGTATCCAGGTCGAGCATACCATCACCGAGGAGATTACGGGCATTGATATTGTCGCCGCCCAGATCCAGATCGCCGCTGGCGCGACTCTTGCTCAGCTCGGCCTCACCCAGGATCGCATCTCCACCCGCGGCTTTGCCATCCAGTGCCGTATCACCACCGAGGACCCTGCTGAGAACTTCCGACCAGACACCGGAAAGATTGAGGTCTACCGATCTGCTGGTGGTAACGGTATCCGTCTCGACGGTGGTAACGGCTTTGCTGGTGCCGTCATTACTCCCCACTACGACTCCATGTTGGTCAAGTGCACGGTATGTCACTTTCGTCTTCACGACCCTTTGTCTGGCAGAGGCATTTACTGACAAAGGACTAGGCGCATGGCAGCACATACGAGATCGCTCGCAGAAAGGTCCTCCGTGCCCTGATCGAGTTCCGTATCCGTGGTGTCAAGACCAACATCCCCTTCCTGGCTTCTCTCCTGACGCACCCTACCTTTATCGATGGAAACTGCTGGACAACCTTCATCGACGATACCCCGCAGCTGTTCGATCTCGTCGGCGGCCAGAACCGTGCTCAGAAGCTGCTGGCCTACCTCGCAGACGTTGCCGTCAACGGCAGCTCCATCAAGGGCCAGATTGGCGAGCCCAAGTTCAAGGGCGAGATTGTTCCTCCCGAGATCTACAACTCCGCTGGCGAGAAGATTGACGTCAGCAAGCCCTGCGAGAAGGGTTGGAGGAAGATCATCCTTGAGCAGGGCCCCAAGGCCTTTGCCAAGGCTGTTCGCGAGTACAAGGGCTGCCTGCTCATGGACACCACCTGGCGAGACGCCCACCAGTCTCTGCTGGCTACCCGAGTCCGAACCATCGACCTCCTCGGCATCGCCAAGGAGACGAGCCACGCCCTCTCCAACCTGTACAGTCTGGAGTGCTGGGGTGGTGCCACCTTTGACGTTGCGCTGCGATTCCTCCACGAGGATTCATTCGACCGACTGCGCAAGCTCAGGGCGCTGGTTCCCAACATCCCCTTCCAGATGCTGCTCCGCGGAGCCAACGGCGTGGCCTACTCTTCGCTGCCCGACAATGCTATTGAACATTTCGTCGAGCAGGCCAAGAAGAACGGCGTCGACATCTTCCGAGTCTTTGATGCCCTGAACGACGTTAGCCAGCTGGAGGTTGGCATCAAGGCCGTTCACAAGGCTGGCGGTGTCGTGGAGGGTACCGTGTGCATCTCTGGCGACATGCTCAACCCTCACAAGAAGTACAACCTGCAATACTACCTGGACCTGGTCGACAAGCTGGTCGGCCTCGACATCCACGTCCTGGGTATCAAGGATATGGCTGGTGTGCTCAAGCCCCATGCGGCTAAGCTGCTGATCGGATCCATCCGCGAGAAGTACCCCGACCTCCCGATCCACGTCCACACCCACGACTCCGCCGGTACGGGTGTTGCCTCCATGGTTGCTTGCGCGCACGCTGGCGCCGATGCTGTCGATGCCGCAACCGACAGCCTGTCTGGCATGACCTCCCAGCCCAGCATCAACGCCATCCTGGCCTCTCTGGAGGGTACCGATCTGGACCCCGGCCTGGACCACAAGCAGGTCCGAGCCCTGGACACGTACTGGCAGCAGCTGCGTCTGCTGTACTCTCCATTCGAGGCTCACCTTGCCGGACCCGACCCCGAGGTGTACGAGCACGAGATCCCTGGTGGTCAGTTGACCAACATGATGTTCCAGGCTTCGCAGCTCGGCCTCGGATCCCAGTGGCTTGAGACCAAGAAGGCCTACGAACAGGCCAACGACCTGCTTGGCGATATCGTCAAGGTTACCCCCACCTCCAAGGTTGTCGGTGACCTTGCCCAGTTCATGGTGTCGAACAAGCTGTCCCCCGAGGACGTCAAGGCTCGTGCTTCCGAGCTCGACTTCCCCGAATCGGTGCTCGAGTTTTTCGAGGGCCTGATGGGCCAACCCTACGGTGGCTTCCCCGAGCCTCTCCGCACAAACGCCCTTCGTGGACGACGGAAGCTCGACAAGCGCCCCGGTCTTTACCTTGAACCTGTCGACTTTGTCAAGGTCAAGCGCGAGATGGGCAAGAAGTTTGGCGCCCCCGTCACCGAGTGCGATATCGCCTCGTATGTCATGTATCCCAAGGTCTTTGAGGACTACAAGAAGATCACCGCCGAGTTTGGCGATCTGTCGGTCCTGCCGACCAGATACTTCCTTGCCCGACCCGAGATTGGTGAGGAGTTTAACGTACAGCTCGAGAAGGGCAAGGTCCTCATTCTTAAGCTTCTCGCTATCGGTCCTCTGAGCGAGCAGACCGGCCTCCGCGAGGTCTTCTTCGAGATGAACGGCGAGGTCCGACAGGTCACCGTCGTTGACAAGAAGGCTGCCGTCGAGAACATCAGCCGCCCCAAGGCCGACCCTGGCGACTCTAGCCAGGTGGGCGCCCCCATGTCCGGTGTCCTGGTTGAGCTTCGCGTTCACGAAGGCTCCGAAGTCAAGAAGGGCGACCCTCTTGCTGTTTTGTCAGCCATGAAGATGGTAAGATATCTGATACCCCTCCTTCTTAGTCAAAAGATGTTGCTAACAGTCATGGCAGGAAATGGTGATTTCAGCGCCTCACAGCGGAAAGGTGGCCAGTCTGCAGGTCAAGGAGGGCGACTCCGTCGACGGCTCAGACTTGGTGTGCAGAATCACCAAGGCCTAGATGCTTTGAACGAGTCACGATGCAAAGGGTTGTTGATTCCGCGGTGCTTGTCAAAGGGCTGTTTGGACTGGGCAAACGAAAAAGAAAAAAGTTTTCCTCCTAAAAACTGCAGGCGGCGTGTGTTGGATTATAGGTTATTCAGTATGGTTATACAATAGGATATCAATGACAAAGTACAGTTAAACCAGTTGAGGGCAAGTGTTATGACGATGAAACCTACACTGCTCTTTCTACCCTCCCCCTGTCTCTCACTGTTCACATTCAAGGACAGAGTTGTAGACAGGACTAAACAGCGGAGTATCAATGGCATCTTCGGTACAAGCAACTGCTTACGGACGATAGAGGCTATATGGGGATACGAGGTAATTTGGGGTCAAAGGGCTCTGCTCGTCCTGCTGCTGGAGGGAGGCAGAGGAGGCTGGTTGATCCCCGGGAATGGGAAGATGGACCAGGAAGTAATAGGGGGACTGGACAGCTGGGGGAATTTGGCCGGGCTTATACGGGATTACGCGACAGGAGTACGGAAGGGGGAGGGTTGCGGGTTGGAGAGGAGGGAGGTTCGGGCGGCGCCATGGGGACAATCCGAGGGTTGAGGGAATAGAAGTTGGGGGTTGTTCTTGGTGATGGGAGATAAAGGGTACAGTGGGCATGAGGTTTCCTGATGAGGAGGCTGGGTAGGGGGGATGTTTGAGCTTGGGGCGCTGGGGTTGATTTCGAGATTGAGGAGGATTGTGATGAGGGGAATGAGTGGGATGACGATGGCGACGGTGATGGTGAGAATGTTGACGATGGGCATGGGAGGTCTGTGGAGATGGAGTGCTGAGACGGGGGGTTGTTCGAGGGTAATGTCTTTTCTTCCTGGTGCGGACGAGGGCGTATTCGTAGCGTTGGTTGTTGGTGATGGTGTGCTTTTTGAAGGATTTCCATAAGTGGGAGATGCCTCGTCTGATTTGGGAAGCTAACGAGCTTCTCGGTCTTGATGTTTGCCTAGATGAGGTTCGAGCTGCGTAGAAGGGGTTGGATTCATGGGTGGCTTGGTATGATGGAAAAGGGGGGACGTTGTTTGGAGGCCTCGCGTGGCGGTACCTGGTGCTTGTGTTGTTGCTGCTGCTTGTGGTGTTTGCTCTGGTAAAGGGAGAGGATGTTGAGTTGAGGGAGGATGGATAGTGTCTGGCTTGGGGAGGCATGGTTGCAGTGAAGAGGGTTCTAAGGGGCCTATGTTCTTCGGAATGGATGGTTTGCGCTTGCTGGATGGTTTGCGCTTGCTGGATGGTTTGCGCTTGCTGGATGGTTTGCGCTTGCTGGATGGCTTGATGAATGTTTTGATGCGAACGCTCGAAGACGGCATGGGGGGCTGTCTTGAGGAGAGTTTGCTGGTTTGCTTGATTGTTTGTTTATGAGGTTTTGTTGAGTTGGGCAGTTGTTACTAGGAAGGAGGCTGTTATTAGGAGGCCTCGGAGAGTGTCTGGGGTGTATTCTTGGTGGATAGATGAGGAGAACTTTGGAAAGGGGGGAGAAGGGAAGGACATTAATTTGTAGGCAAGTTGACATGCTTCATTTGCGTTGTGTTTGTATAGTAAAGGGGGGAGAATGTCATGATCTGGAGGCGGAATTTGATGTTGATGATGGACATTCAAGGCGGGATCAGGTTGTATGTGAGCGGGATCAGGTTGTATGTGAGCGGGATCAGGTTGTATGTGAGCGGGATCAGGTTGTATGTGACAGAGTATGTTTGATCCATGATTCTCTTGCAGTGGACTCCTGTAGGGTACTGCGACGATAATTTGAGATATGGTTGGTGACTCTGCTTCTTGTTGCTTCTTGTTGTTGGACATGCATGCTGTAATTGTTCACGAGATGCATGTCAGTTTGACTCAGGGTCTCGTTTCACTGTTGCCCTAGGTATCCATTTATCAACGTTGCTTTTCTGAAACTGATACAATCCAACATGAAAAAAGGGCTTGATGTAGGTTCGCACGTTGAAAGGCATGAAAACCTGAGCATTTCCGAGTGAAGAAGCCTTGGGAACTCGAGAGATGATCCGCTTCACGGAGCAGGAGGTCGTCCAAATTGACCTGATAGACATTGTTCATTGACATGCACATCGAACGGAACCAGCAAAACCCACAGCCCCCCTTCTTATCAACTCAATCTCAACTCGACTGGGCAATCTTCGTGTTCAGAACAAACAGTGCTCGGGTTCTTCCGTCACACATCCAATACAGGGCTCCTAGGTGCGCTGGCACTAACAGCTGGCTTTCTCACGCTGATGTCAGCGCAGAAAAGCACTGTGCTTGCGGATATGGACGAATCGTAGATATGGATGAATCGTAGGCGACAGAGAAAGAAAGATATAGGAGAAGCAAGTTCATACGTGACATGTTTATGTAAAGGATGTGCTGTATATGGTGCATTCGTTTAAGTACGTGCCATGCAGCATTATCTCGCCGGGTGAGGGGAAAAGCTCCTGACCTGAATCACTGCATGTCCAGGACAAGTAACAATGTTTCCATCTCGGGAGCCGGATAAAATGAACACGGCGGGAGTACCCATTGGGTGGCAGGAGTGTTGGAAAGGTACCAGCTCCGTGTCGGCGTCAGTTGTAGCGCCGGATAGATGGGGGATGCGGAGGTCCTGAGAGGCCGGATGAATTGAAGGGGGAAGGATTCGACAAAACAAAAAATCAGGTTTCGGGGGCTCGTCAGCGTACATTGAGCAGTGTCAGCTGAGGTTGGTTTGCAGTACATACAGCCGGTTGCACGGTACTTGTTCTTCTGCTGTTCTTCTTTGTCTGCGTGAACGCTGCACGTAAGAGTACGGAGTACGGAGTACGAGGCAACTGGTCTCGTGCTGTGAGCGAATCGGTGCGCAGGGATTACCAAGTCTTCCCTAGAGCTGTTTCCTGGTACTACTAGTATTTCGGTCGGATTTGCTTGACCCGTGTGGAATACTAGACCTACTGTACATGCAGACGAAAATTTGTGGCCGCTCGTATTATCTTGCCGCGCTCGTACTGGACTGGACTGGACTGGACTGGGAAGTCCATACCGAGGCTCCCTGCGGCATCCTCATCCCTTTCGCGTCGGCTAGAGCTGCTGTGCTGTGATGCCGGAACCAGTGAAAGACAGCTTCAGGCGCAAGCAAGCGGCTGCACAGGCCGTGCTTGTGCTTGTGCTTGTGCCTGTGCAAGGGCGCTGACCACAGCTCTGGTGACGCAGAGTTGCTGCTGCATCTCGATGATGAGAGTTGGAAGTCCAGTTCAGGTTTATCGACGAGATCTCGCCTTCATCGCCGATTGTTTCGTAATCAAGACGCAGGTTGATGCGACGGGGATCAATCCATCAAGTGCGGGAAACGCCCACGCGGGATTTGTGGGCCTTGGGGGACGCACGGGGCAGCGAGCAGCGAGCAGGGGTGTTGATCCCTTAGCGGACTGGCAGCCCTTGCACTGCAACAGGCGCTGGCCCTAGGTGCTGTAAAACACTGGATGCCCCGGAAAAGGGACCCCAAGAAGCACTAGGATCGATGCACGGATTGAGCCCCCGCAGCAGCAGGGAAACAGTGGGCGGAAGCCTCTCCACAGTGCCGCCATGGGGGTCGGCTGCTATGTATGGAGAGTTTCCACGGCCAGATTCGGTGGCGACCTGCCGGATCCCCGCTCTAGGCTTCCTGTTTTCAGCACCTCCACTGCTTGTCTTTGACGACTGTCTTACCTACGTACCCCGTCTTTAAACTTTTTCGGCCACTTTCTTCTCGTCCAGCCTCGCTTTTCCCTCCTCCTCCGCCTCCTTCTTCTCCTCCTCCTCCTCTTTCTCACTCTTCTCCTTCATCCTTCTTCGGCCCTTCGTCCGCTTTTTGCTCTCGCCGCTTCGACAAACTTTGCTCCCCCTCCTCATCAATAACTGCCAGACGCAGCGCTTTTCCAAAATCCTCTGCACCGACGACATTATCCACACATCCAGCCCCGGCTGCTTCCTTGCCGCGCACGCGATCTTTACTCGTATATGCGCCCGCTAGGAGGAGCTCCAATATCTGAACCCGCCGACCCCAGCGCGCGACTCTAGATCCCTCGCCCCGATACAGACTTATACTCCGACATTACAGAACAAGAAGAGAGAACGAGCTGCTTCCATTGCAATGGAGAGCCTGCAGCTGTCCCAGGTCCTCGCCGACTTGAGCAATCTCGGCGCAGCTGTATGTCTCACCAGAAACGCCTTCCCCGTTGTCACTAGCAAGAACACTATGCTAACTGCTGTTGCTTCAGGAACCTGAGGCTGCTGCCGCCATTGTCAACGCCAACCTCCCCATCACCCAGGCTGAGTTTCCGAAATCCGACTCCCCAGCTCCCTCCCAACAGCAGCAGAGGCCCTCGTCCGGCCTGAGGCGCGCATGGTCCTCCGAAGCTGCCATGCAGCCCAGGTTCGACAAGATGGGCCGGCGCATCCTCATCAGCTCGCCCAAGTCGGGATCAGCGGCCAATTCCACACCTGGCACGCCTCAACCATCCAATGTAAGATGCGCCACCATTCAGGAGCTATGCAGGGAGATGAAAACGCATTGCTCTGCTTCCGTCTCGTGTGCGAACACGACTGACAATGTACTTCACTCTAGTATGAAGAAGATCTCGAACGCGCCAACACGCTCATGGCCCTCTATAACATTCGCGCCAAGCTCAAGCAACAGGACAACAGTAGCCTCATCAGAGCGCGCGAAAAGATCAACGCCTTGGCTGCAAGGCAGCAAGCCCAGCAGTTCGCCGAGCTCAACATGAAAAAGGTCGAAGAGATGCGACGAAACCGATATTCTTTCCCCAAGGCATGATGTGCCACGCTTTAGGCGTTTTGCATTTCCTACCTTCCCACGGACCTTCCCACGGGAAGTCATCAACGTCAAAAACAATCAATCACGACGGTGTATTTGTGATTCGAAACGACCTACGACCCCTAAAATCATACGGTATGCTCATGGCGGATGAAGAAGCCAAACCAGCCAGGGAAGAACTGGAGTTTGGCTTGGCGAATTATTGTTATACCCTCCTTTTTGGTCCTTTTTGGCATTTTTGGATGATATTCTTGGTATTCAGAGTACATGGCAAAGGGACGGTTTCCTTGTAACGACTCTCCTTTGCAAGCGGATTCAGCATGGAGTCTTGGGAGGAAAGGCGTCTTGTTTTGCCTCGTTCGCGCCGTAGGCCGACCATTGGTATCGTTTTGTTATTCCCTACTGCATCATTTTCCTTCATCGCTCAGAGAATGACGGAACGACTCTCTAATTTGTGGCTTTTCCACCCAACCTTTTGGCCGAGCGCATACGGTGCTCTTGTACTATAAGACAACTAATACAATCGGCATTGCTATCTCCAGCGTTTAAGCTACTTCGACCACATCGTGGCTGTCGCCATTACCTGAGTGAAAGGAGTAATGGTTTCGCTAAAGCCCAGCAGAGCCTCCCATTACCCCGCGCGATTGATTAATTGGACGAGGTCGACACCGAAGAACCCGGGCTGCTGCGGCGCCTCATGATTCGATGTCGGCCCAGATGCAGCAAGAGGATGAGGCATTTTTGATAATATCTTGACCGATAGGAGGTCATGACCTTTGAGATTTGGAGAAAATGGCGAGGTTGATGCAGGAGACATATATAACTCGACTACCTACGTATGCTACGAGAGGGGCGTATAAGAGCTTCTAGAATACGCTTGACGAGCGGCGTATTGCTGCCCCCCTTTGAACTGATTACGATGCTCTACGTTGTTATGTACGAGAAGGGTATCATCCGAGGTAAGCCGTGCCTTGTGCCTTGTACCTTGTGCCTTGTGGCTAAACAGGTCGTGCGTCAGATGATGGAGGCTGAGTGTGGGAAGATTCGGGGTAAGATGGTTTATGACTGAGTTGTGACGGATTGCCTACGATGTAAATGCGAGTACTCCATCATATCCGACGGGTTTCTGTGTGTCTTGTTCAAATGCCAGAACAGCTGCCCAGGAGGTGCTGGTGAGTACTCCAAGATTGTAGCGCTCCAGTGACAATTACAGCGGTTAGAGGACAAGTCGATGCGGTCTCTCTTAAGCGAAGCTAGAACAGAACAGCTTACAGCTTACAGCGCGCAAGTAAGGCCAGGTCAGGCATGACAACGTTCAAATTGGGGAATACGGGCAGAGCCGGAAAGGCGTTGCGCCAGGATTCGTAATGCGTCATCTGGCTGGGCTTGGATGATGTGAACTGCCAGAAAGGGCGATGATAAGGTTTTCTGTACACGAAGCGTGCTCGCAATACTTAAGGTACCGTAAGGTAGATATGTGGAAGACACGATTGATACGAAGTGGCTTCAAGTTAAGAAGACGAAGTGGTGTTCAAGCTGAGACGGAGTAGCTTCAGATGAAAAGAGGACAAGAACACAGACGAAGAGCACCAGATTGATACCTGGAATAAGATACGTTTCCATTGACAGGATTTGCCATGCCCACGCGAGGCTCAGACAAGTCAAGATCCAGAAGTCGTCGTCTTCTAGAAGCGTAAAAAGGTGCACACGTTCTTGTCGCTGATTTTCCGTCTGCGGCCGGTTCGCATGTGCAAAGACTGCCTGAAACTGAACTCTTTGGGATCGGAAAGCAGCGCCACTTTCGGGGCTGATCCACCACCTGGCAAATCCGGGCGGTGGGGGAGAGCGTTGCTCCCGCGAATTGCTGATTGGATGCGGGCAGATTTGAGTGGAGAGAGCACAGCCACTCCACGATGGAGTTGAGGGGAAGAGACGAGAAGGTTGAAGACGAAGACGAAGACGTCGAGAAGTTCAACAGGCGTTCAAGTTGATCGATTCTCGTGTTACTGGAAGGCTGGTGCTAGTAGATGCCGGGAGAAGCTACAGAGCAGATTCGCCGCCATTTGGCGCGATTGATGCCGATGCCCATGAGTTGGCCTGAGCTGTTCGAATCGTATGCTTTTTTTTCAGGTGGTATAAGCCAAGCTTGTGGTACGTTTGCTGCATCGTGGCAGTCCACTTATCCACCACCGCGACACCAGATGGCCGGTATTTGCATTCATTCACCCTGCGCAAAAAGGGCGGTTTGCTGGATGATTCCAGCACTTGCTGATAGTAACAAACAAACCCCGACATGGGCCCTGGCCCCGGAGCGCAGCAAAAGTCACGGCTGCGACACACTGGAAACCTCGAGGAATAAGCACCAAAGACGTTACAGGGGTGTCAATGCGGTGGGCTGGGCGGGCAGTGCTGGTACCCGTAATACCCCGTGCAAGTGACTTTGTGATGGCCGGCTCCGTCTTGTGGCGGGTTTGATGCAGTGGCACTGCCGCCTTCTTTTGCGTATCGTAAGTGTGAGTACTTGGCGACTTGGTGGCACTGGAAGATGCTGAACTGCCAAGGCGCTTCAACAATGATATGATGAAAGAATCAACCGACGCCCAGAGTATATATTCCTTGGCTTTTCTCTTCATTCTTTTGCAGTGTCTTTTTTTCGCTGACTGGCTTGCTTCCGTGTTCAACCATACCATTTAAACTGCTTACCTAAAGCACCCAATTGGGCAGTGGCGCCATCTTGGAAAGCGGGGCCGTGATTCAGCGCAGGGATTCCAACGTCATACAAGACGAGTCACAGACAAGGAAAGCGCAGGTGCCCAGTGAGACAAACAACCGGAACCTTAGCAGAAAAGGCCATAAACAGGGCACTTTGGCCACCAACAGAATTCTGAGAGCTCTTGCAATCCTCCCTCGCAAATCTAACACTCGCACGACCTCACCCTTTTTTTTTCTCCGTTTCCTTTCATCTACATCTTCGACCTTTTCCACTTTCTTTGCTACCGCGCCTCGGTCTGCATCGCAAATAAGCATCGAAAGGACGATCGATACCCTCAGGAAAGCGACCGGACTTTAGGTGACGACACTTGATTCCGTCATCGTTGATTTCATCGACCTGTCTGGTCGGAAACGCAACTCTTTCTTTTTCGCATCTTCCTTCTTCTCCAGCAGACATGGCTCCAGTAATGGACCTTTTCGCTAGAGACCATATCTGCGGATATGGTTACTACTACGATGGATTTGGCTGTCGGCGCAGGAGCGGCTGGTACTTTTGGGGCAGATGGGTGCTTGCCGGCATCGCCATTGTTCTGGCCTTGATTTTCTTGGCTAGCTGCCTGTAAGTGAACCCGACATGAATGCTTTTCTTCTACTGCCACATCATCGCGCACACGGCATTGAGTACTGACATCATCCGCTGCAGATGCATCACAAGACGGAATCGCAGACGCGGCGTCCAGCCCATGTACGGAACTGGCTGGCTTGGTGGCAGCACTCGCCCCTCCGGCAACAAGCCCAACAACGGCCACGAGATGAACAACTACCAATCTTCATACAATCAGGGCGGCTACAATCAGGGCCAGGGCGACTACAACCAAGGCTACGGATACACCAGCCCCCCGCCGTATGGCCAGCCGCCCATGGGCAACCAGACGACGGGCACGACGTTCAATGCCAACGATGGATATTACACCAACCAGCCCCAGTACGGTGTTCAGCCGCCTCAGAGCGCGTACCAGCCTGATGCTCACTACCAGCCTCCAGCGGGACCTCCTCCCGGAAAGTAAACGACTGCTGAGGAGTATGTGAGGCTGATGCAAAGACGGTTCCTCAGGGATACATAAATCAAGAAGAAAGAAGAAAAAAAGGGATACAACGGAAGGCTTGGTCCGGCGTTTCGGTTGGGCCTAAGGATTGACGGAAGAACGATATCCAGTTTTGCTTTTTTTGTGGTCCTGATGCGGGATGGACGATCAATGATCATTTGAGAGTGGCTGAGATGCCTCGCCTTACGATGAATGCATGCTCTTCTTTTTCCCTTGACACCTTATGTTCGACGTGGCCTATTTCCACATATCATAGTCAACTTTTAATATGCATACTTTTTTAAGGCCCATCCTAATGCTCACATACAGAGAGGTTGTGACTTGCTTGGTTCGCTTTGAGGTCTTGGACAGACGAGATTGTGATGCTCTCCACGTTGTGCTTTGCACTCTGCACTGCCAACCGCCAAGGCTAGCACCGGGAGGCCTCTTGGTGCAGAGGCGGGGTTTGCGTGCCAGCCAAGTCCTACCAGGTGCTCTATAGATGTCTA
Organism: Trichoderma sp. PF4103; assembly: GCA_023628735.1. Taxonomy (NCBI): domain Eukaryota; kingdom Fungi; phylum Ascomycota; class Sordariomycetes; order Hypocreales; family Hypocreaceae; genus Trichoderma; species Trichoderma sp. PF4103. Next base: position 233,277 of record JAMAKC010000027.1, read on the forward strand.
TGGAATCTTTGCTACAATACACATAAAGGCCACGTACAGTTCACATGAGGCACCTGCATGAGACTGTCTTCGTGCTCAACACCTTAAAGAGCATCAGCAGTGAGTACTATCGGAGATGATGCTCCTCGTTGCTCATTTCAGATCTACCGGTCTGTACGCCCTAGTCGCGCTACAACCCGCAGGCACCTACAGCTTCGTACACTCACCCGCATTTTCAAGCCTGATATCTGAGCTGGAGGTCATTCTAGGCGCTGCAAGGGAGAAGAGTGGCTTGATGAGATGTCTCACTTTTTTTTCCTTTTTATATTGACCGGCCGAGCTCATTATGGATCGTTTGTAAGTGTTGGGACTGGATTTGAGGCGTTCGCGGCAACCTAAGAATACATTAGGCAGGGCAGGCCCGGAAGGACGGCCCGTGGGAGCGCGACGGCTGAGAGCTGAGAGGCGTTTGTTCTTTTGGCTGGGAAAGCTGAGTACTATCACGGGACGGGAGGGAGGGAAGGGCTGGGAGGCGGCTGGGTAGGTGGCTGAGGATCAAGGGAGAATGGGAGGTTGGATCAAAAGTAGGTAAGCAATCATCCGAGACTTGACCGGGAATATGGGGAGACTCCAAGTACTGCTTTCACGAATGAGTTGTAGCGGAGAAGAGAAGGACATGGGAAATCGCTTTCAAGATGTCAAATCCCCCACGATATGCTGCTAAAGCAGGAACCCCCATTTTTCTTCGAATTGGGATCCTCTGGCGCCAAGTCGTAGTCCCCGTTCTTGGCGTGAGGCCCGATTCTGATGAGACGGCAAAAGAGGCAGGGATTCTCGCTGCCACTGCAATCGATTCTCTCCAGGAAGATGATCCAAGATACCTAGCCTAGCACGCACATTTCTCCCTATTTGATTGTGAAAACTATGCTGATGGAGATGACGTCGACAACTCCCCTTCTACTCTCCTGTATCTTTCTAGTCTTGCCGATGCTTATTTGCCGTGATGACAGTGGATCTCTCTGTTCGTCCTTCCGCCTTCTCGTCAATCAGCTTTCACGGGTCTGTCAAAACGCGGGTCGAGATTGCGAGAAGTGCTCGGGTACCTGACTTTAGTGCTGGCAGCCCGGCCCCCCGCCACTCACTGTAACTCCCACTGGACCGCGTCTTTCAGTCCCAACTTCCAATGGAACATCAGCGCCCACTTCCGCGGGAGTTTTGTATCCGGTACAGGGCATGCCTGGCATCCTCTTGCCCTCCTGACAGGTACCCGCTACCAGCATTTGGCCCCGGCGGGTTCGCTCCTTGCGCCCCTGCAAGGCACGTTTCCAACTTGCGCCTTCCCTGCATTGCATATGCGTGATAAACGGCTGGAGCGACAGGCGCCCCTTCCCACGCCGGACAATGCGGCACGATGGCTCTGACTCCAGATGAATTTTCTCTCTCTTGCCTCTTTTCTCCGTCTGTCTGTCTGTCTGTCTGTCCCCTGTTCCTGTTTCGGTGGGGAATTCCATCGTGGTGGATGACTTTTTGTTCTCTTCATCCCTTCCTGTCCTTTTTTCTCCTTCTTCCCCCAACCATCTCTGCCTCCTCCCAGGCTTCATTCCTTTTTTGGCCTCTTGCCTTGACGGCCCCCTGCGTCAACGGCCGCAATCATTCATTCTCTACTACAGGAAACTCGTTTTGCTTTCTGAGTTTCCGCCCCTCATTTTTACGTTCCCTGGGAGAACGGAATTGAAACGAAACCGACGCCTCGACGGCCCAACGACGACAGAAGCGACACAGACTGCGCGCGCGCGCTAAATTGCCTGCGGCCTCAGCTCTCGAGAAGCGCGCTCCTCTCGTTTCAACGAAGCGACGCACTCAGTTGCACAGCCATCGCACTCTCTTACGAACCTCGACTTTTCGTCCGTTACGCGCGGGCCACTGTGACCCAATCCTCTCATTCTATCGGTCTTGGCGGCCTTTACGATCCTTGCTTGTTCGCGGAAGAGGAATCTCGCTCTCTTGCCGTGTTACGATACAACTCTCTAGCAGTCTTTTGCCAGGGGCAAAATTCACGCTGATACTTTTCGCTGGTGTAACGAAGTACACGGCGAGCGACACCACTCCTTTTCGCGGTGATTTTGTTTTTGGTTCCAACCAACGTTTAATCCTTTGATTTTGCGACGCCAGTGGTGCCCTGTCGAATTACAAGATAGACCTGTCTGTTGAGAATACGGTCACCCTTCTCTACTTTTAGAGCATATACCTTCTTTACAATCCACGACCTACGAGATCACGGCATATCGTTGCGTCATCCTATCAGACACGCGCATCAAATCCAATATCGACAACCGTTACGACTGACAGCCGACTGAGTCGCAGTCTCGTCTTGCTAATTTCGCTTCCAAGGCTTGCCAATTGGAGCATGACTTAGACAACCGATTGTTAGCAAAAGACAACCTTCACTTCGAGCTACAAAGCTTTCGACATCATCCACACTTCACGGAGAAACGACCGATTATCTCATTGACTCAAGTCAAAACATACACAATGCCTGCGGTCGACGTTGCCATGGTCCGGAGCCTTCGCGGCGGGCTATGGGAGAATATAGTGGATAGTGTGGCGAGGAGCCTTACTGCTGAAGTCGTGAGACGAGATCTCGCGGCCGACGCCGACAACAAAGTCTCTGAGATCAAGCAGACTTTTTCCAGTTGGGATGGTTGTATGGCTCACGCCTACTGCAAGTAAGTGTAGCAGTCTCATCGCGGCATCGCGGCGCGGCTCCCCAGTAAATATCACTACTAACGCTTCGACAGATGGCCTGCCATTGCAATCATGGTCGTCGGTGGTCTCATCCTCATCAGCCTCATCGTCTGCATCGTCCGATGCACCTGTCTCGGCATGTCATGCTGTTGTTCCTGCTGTTATTGCCTGAAATGCTGCGGAAATTGCTGTGGCTGTTGCGATACTCCCGGTGGAAAGTCCCGAAAGCATCTCGATGAACCGTACAACCCTCAGCAGTCCGGCTACGGAGGATATCGCCAGGAGGCACCCATGGCGGTCAACGTGCCGGCGCCTGCGCCGGTGCCCGCCTTTGCTCCGGCCGCTTCTCACGGACCTCCGCAGTATGCCGAGTTTGACGTGTCCAAGCAGGATGCCGACGCGCTCCCTGCTATGCCAAGCTGGGAATCCGCCAACTCGAAAAAGATTGTGCTCGAAGAAGAGGTCGAAATGGACGATTTGCCCCCCAAGAAAGAGCCTGCTCCTCAGCAAGTCCAGGCCGTGAACAGCCCCAGGTACGGCGGACCACAGCAGCAGCGAGGTCCCCAGCAGCAGCAGGGCGCCATGGGACGAAACGACCCCTACAATCGTCAACAGAACAACTCTCCTGGGTTCAATAACTCTTACGGCCAGCAGCCCGCTAACCCGTACGGCGGACATGAACAGGGCTATGCTGCCCACGACCAGGGCTTTGCCGCTCAAGATCAGGGCTACGCTGCGCAGGGCGTAGGCTTTGGTGCCCAAGGCCAAGGCTACGGCGCTCACGATCAAGGCTATGGTGCTCACGATCGGGTTTATGGTGCCCATGACCAGGGCTATAACGCACATGATCGGGGCTACAACGGCGATCCTTATGGTGCGCATGAGCAACCTTATGGAGGACATGTCCAGGGTTACGGCGGCCACGATCAAGCCTTTGGCGGACATGATCAAGGGCTCAACGGACATCAACAGGGCTTTGGCGCACAGGATATGAACTACGGGGCACATGACCAAGGCTACAATAACCACGCCGCAGATGGATATGGTGCCCACCAACCCTACGACCACCCAGTCCATGCCGCAAGCATGATGAGTCCCGGACACCAGTCACCCACGTCCATCCAGAACGGATTCGGCGTCCCGAGGCAGATGACGCCTGGCCCGATCAACATGCCCACCGCTCCGCAGGAGCTCGATGGACACGCCTCGCCTGATGCCTACGGCGCGGATCCGCACATGAGAAAGTCCCCCGGCCCTGGTCTCAACCAGAGGACCTCGCCAGCCCCTCCAAATGACTTTGCCATTGCCCCTCAGAACAAGCCGGTGCCGTTCAGGACATACACTCCGGCGCCGCCGAAGGCTCTGCAGGAACCTCCTCAATCTCCCATCGTCAACAACTCAGGATTTGACTTTAGCTCAGGCTACGCTCGTCCTCAGCACCAAGAGGGACCAAACTACGACCGTCGCCCGAGCGAGTCCCATGAGCGTGAGGACACTGAGGGATATCCCGGCTACAAGCCCTACAGCCCTTCACCACAGAACTGGAGCGGTGTCTAGAAAGCAACCTTTCAAGTGATTGACGCTTCATCTTTGATTTGTGGCAAGTATGTTGGTGTATCATGTTCCTGACGACAATTGGCGTGGCGTTATCAAAAAGGCGAATTCGTCGCTATTTAGAGGTCCAGGGGTGTTTTTTCTTTTTGGCTTGTGTTCGGGTACTTGGTCTTGCACATATAATGACGGTACTGCTTGGATCTACCTGCTTGGGTTGTCTCTTTTTTACGTTCATTGACAGGCATGGTTTGCCTTGACCTTTTCTTGGAAATAGGGGTGCCGGCTTGGTGTTTTAGTCTATGACATGAATCGATTGGAGTTGACGTATTTATCTGATGCTAAGAAGCCGTCCAACTGAGCCTTTTTGGTTCCATATCTGTTGGCAGCGGCCTCGAAATCGTATTCACCCATGGTTCAAGTGATATTGGCCTCGCAGTTGTATTTCATCATGAGGCCCACCCACACTCTGCGGGAAGCGCAAAGGCACACAAAGTCAAGACGCATTCGCATTTCCTCAATCAGGAATTCAACCAGTAAACAAAAGCAAGAACAAGACAAGAGAAAATAAAAGAGCAAAAAAATGAAGTTTCTGAATGAAGAATTCATTACTTGTATTGGACGAACGGGGAATCGAACCCCGGACCTTTCCCAGGCTGCAGAACCAATCGTTGAAAATCGGAACCGACGATGCTAAGGGAAAATTATACCACTAAACCATCCGCCCAGCGTAAGCTGTTGTTGAGGGCGTCGCCCGCAAAATACGGTACAAGAATACGGGATGACGAGAAGATAGGACGAAGGCGGAGAAACGTGTTGACTGGGGAAACATGGGACGGGGCAAGTAGCAAGTAAATGATCAGATGAGAAATTGTTCGATGACGGGATGAACAGATGAGACCGTGTATTGATTCTCCAGAGTCGCTTCTATACTGTATCAAAAATGAAGTTTGGACAATAAGACTGCAAGAATCACGAAAATGAAACAACGCAGAGGAAAAAGAAGCACAGAAAAGGAAAAGAGAATGAATTTCCGACCCAGAAATGATGTGCGCCCGCCAAACAGTTCACCAACGCCGAGAATGAAAAAGGAATCCATGAGCCAAAACAGAAAACAAGCTCCTGAGCAGAAAGCAAGACAAGCCAAGCGGAGCGATGATGACGGCCGTTTATGTACAAACAATGTGTTGCGAGTGAGACGTCTAACCAGAAGCATCGGCGGGGCTACTCTTTCGGAAACAAATCGACTGAAACTCCGCTCGGCTTGGAGCCGGGTCGGCTGGAGCTGCTGCCGTGAATCGTGGGAGCGTCGCCGTCGACGTCGGGATCGTACTCCTCGTCGCCGTTGCGCGAGCGTCCGTTGTACTTGACGGGAGTCTCGTCCTGGTCCGAGCCGATGCCGCGCGAGCCCGTCCCCCTTCTCTCGTAGTCGTCGTCGTCGTCGTCGTCGTCGTCATTGTCTTCCGAGGGCAGCAGCTCGTGGTCCATCTCCTTGCCCTTGATGAAGGAGTCGATGATGTAGTACTGTAGCGCGTTCATGATGAGGGGGAAGATCATCATGACGAAGGCGACCTGCAACTTCTCGTTGCCTTCCGTCCATCGGAGCGCCCAGTCGCCGACCTGCGAGATCCAGGGCATCATGATGAAGATGACGAGGACGCAGAGCTTCATGCCGAACAGGCCGGCAAAGTAAATGACGGACTGCTTGAGCCACCACCAGACGTTGGGGGGGTTGCCGTAGTAGCCCGACTTGATGGACTCGGCGGGCTTGCCGAACGGGGTGAAGGAGGCCAGGGCGCTGAAGATTCGCAGGAGCACGATGAGGATCGGGATGCCGACGGTGGTCTGGATTATTGGTTGTTAGTATGCATGTCATCGCCCAGTGGTTCGATATATATAGGAATATGCGGTAGTAGCTTACATCTATGGCCAAGTTGAGGAGGTAAAAGGAGCAGGGATTGGGCGTGTAGTCGTCGCCTCTGGCCACCAGCCGCTCGACGACGCTGGGCTCGACCTTGATGGAGAAGCGGCCGCTGGTCAACATGGACATGAAGATGTTGGAGATGTGCACCAGGACGGAGCCAAAGACCTGCTTGGAGACGTCAAAGAACCAGACCTTGACGGGCCGCCGCGGGTGCTCCCTCCACCGCTTGTAGACCAGCGACAGCATGGCCAGGCCGCCGAGCGCCGCCTGGACGACGAGCGCAAATGGCCCCAGGAGCTGGCACTCGCCCTGCGAGGCGTCGATGTGGAAGGGCCCCGAGGGGCTGGCTGTGGCGCTGGCCGTGGCCGAGGCGAGGGCCGACGATGCTGTTGTTGCGAGGGTGGCCATTGTTGTTGTGAGGAGGGCGGGAGTAGGAATGTCGACTCCTATCGCCGCATCGCGAGCGACTTGCATGCCGTGGGAGATGGATTCGGAAGTTGAAGGAGAAGCAGAAGAAGAAGAGGAGAGGAGGAGAGCTGAGATGTTTCACGGTCTTTGGAGGGGGGAAAAGATGGTAGGACAAAGCTCTGGTGAGTGGCGGAGCAAAGTCTCAGTTCTGGTGAGGCACGGGACAAAGAACCGGTGATCGCCACGGGAGCCCCCAGGATAAGGAAAGGCTTTCTCAGGTGCTCGTCTGGGGTTGTTGTTCAAGCACGATACATATATGCAAGTTACAAGCAGAAAAACAAAATCATGCAAGATGGAGGGAGTCAGAAAAGACAAATGCAAATGCAGGGCTCTGCAAGAAAAAAAGGGACCAGGTTGAAACGCAGCCAGGCGGGTGATTCTGGTCGCGGTTACATCACTGGCCGTCTGTGATTGATTCCACCTTGATTTCAGGCGTCAGGACTGCCGAGAGTATCGGGGACCGGGTGTCTCGTATTGGGCAAGGTGCGGGACGGGGTAGGGGCTACATGTCTGGGCGGGAAGAGGGGGGGAGATGAGCCAACCAGGAGGCGAGAATTGGGTCCGGCAAAGAATTATGTAATCCCGCCTCTTTGATCATACAAGATGTGGCTGGTAAGATACTAAGGTAAGACGGCATGAGTGGCTGGTGACGGTCCTACTGACAACAAAGTACCTTCGTACTCTATTCCATCTCATGGTGGGGCACTCCAATCCGAACGAACTGCAGTGGGCGGGAAAAAGTTCGAGAGGGCCGAATTTGAAGCATCACGACCAAAGAAAGACGCTCTTCCCGTCTGTCTCGACGACTCACCACCAGCGCCCTCCCCTCCTCCCACCCAGCCCTCTCCTCATACACATCCAGCCCGTCATGTTCCGCACGCGGCTGCTGCGGACGCCCCGGCAGGCATTGGCCCTGAACCTGCGCGCATCCGCCAACGGCAGCAGCTCCAATGGCAGCTTCAACACCATTAACGCCATCGCCAGCAGCAACAGGGGCAGCAGGCGGAGTCTGCACTCGGTGCCCTCGCTGCCGCACGACTACTCCCAGGGCGTGCCCAACCTGATGAGCCCCGGCGGCTTCGCCCTCGCGTGGACGGACTACATGACGGTCACCCTCGACAAGCTCAACGCCATGATTGCCGGTGAGTCTTTACTCATGTCCAACTCATAGAAACGAACGAAACCCCCCTTCTGACTTCCGTCACTAGGCACCGAGCTCGAGAGCCACGACGCAAAGACAATCGCCCTCATGACCGCCCGCGAGCCCAACCAGGCCCCCATCTTCAACCACGCCTCCATGGCGCACAACAACCACTTCTTCTTCCAGGGGCTCGCCCCCGGCGGCACCCCCATGCCCGACGACCTGCGCCGCGAGCTCGAGGCCTCCTTCTCCTCCATCGACTCCCTGCGCCTCGAGTTCATCGTCACCGCCTCCGCCATGTTCGGCCCGGGCTTCGTCTGGCTCGTCAAGGCCGGCCCCGGCGACTACCGCATCCTGCCCACCTACCTCGCCGGCTCCCCCTACCCGGGCGCCCACTGGCGCATGCAGTCCACCGACATGAACACCGTCGGCAACGACGGCTCCGCGCGCCCGCACTTTAGGAACCAGCTCCTCGGCGCCGGCAGGAGGAGGGCCGGCGATCTGCCCCCCGGCGGCATCGAGCTCGAGCCGCTGCTGTGCCTCAACACGTGGGAGCACGCCTGGCTGCTGGACTGGGGGATGGGCGTCGATGGCAAGGGCGGCAAGGCTGCGTATGTCGATGCTTGGTGGAAGTCGATTGATTGGGAAAAGGTGCATCAGAGGTCTGGCATTACGCGGCCTGAGTTTATGACGGAGAATTCTCCCTGAGGAGGGTGAGTGTATGATTACAGAAAGAAAGAGCAATATGAAAAAAAATACAAGGAAAAGGGACATGGAGGAAGAAGCAAAAGAGAGGGCGCGGAAAACGTATATACATGTGACAAGGGAGACAAAAGGATACAGTCCGCCAGCGTCTTCGCTGACACCAGGGAAGGTATTTTTTTGGAAAATCTCTGGTGCCGGGAAATGTCTCTGGCTGGAAGGGATGTAAGATTAGTGTAAAGGTGCTATATAGGTATACATATACTGATTATGCTCTATCTGATATAAGGAGAAAAGACGTTGGTTCTGAGTCGTCTCTTCGTGAAGTTATTCCTTGTCGCTAATATAGAGGACACTACCCTACAATAGAGTCGAATTTCTGGCTTTTGATTGAAATGATGAGTCGCGTGGCCTTTCTCTGATCCTGCACGCGTCACGCTATATATAGAGACCTAGTCCATCAGAAAAATTACATCGGTAGCATCGATCATGTGTGAGATCCTGGCAAAATTCCTGCAGAGATACCGAATAGAAGTAAGGTGAACAGTAGGGATGCAGCGAGACAGCAATAATAGTTCAATTATGCACTCACCGTGGAACGATTCAAAGTCAATCTATACACCAAGAAGTTTGATGAATTCCATTGTTATTGCTTTGGAATTCTGTAACCCAGCTACCTCAACCGTTCTCAACATCAACTTGTCAACAAGTCCCCAAACCAGCAACAATCTTTCTTCCCCCCTGGTTCATAATCCTTTGAAGGACGCAATCTTTTGTTTCTAACACGTAAACCCAACAACAAAAGGTATCATCAATCTCAACTCTCCAGTAACTAGTAACAAACAAATCGGTATCAGACTATCCTTGCGTCTCGCTCGCCATGTATTTCTTTTCTCTCTTTCATTCGTTTGTTTTGTATGAATTGAATTGTAGCAAGAGGATGTGTGTTTCGGAGAAGTAGAATAACAGCTGGAGCAAAAGGGCAGTCTAGCTGCGCGTGGGTTCAGCGGGAGAAGGGGATATATAAGAAGAACATCAAGGAGATTGAGAAGAGAGAGGAGGATATAAGGAATGAAAGGATAGTAAACAGGTCATGAATCATTCTTCGTTAAAACACAAAGGAGAGTCGTCAGAACAGGAAATGAAAGCTCAAATTCAGAAATCAAACAAGATTCAAAGGTTAACAAACAAACGATGGAATGGGGTTGTGTATGAGGTATGAAGCCGTGGCTCAAATCATGTTGCCGTTGACGCTAATCTCGAAGCCATCGCCCTTCTGCTTCAGCGCCTTGGCCAGCATGAGCTCTCGCATCCAGTCAATCCGCTCATCACGGTTCTTGACCGCAAAGTGATGCGTCTTGCCGGTGCCGTTGACGCCCTCGGCGGGCGCAGTGCCCTGCTGCAGCGAGCTGTCCCGCTTGCGCAGCCGCGCCCCGTTCTTGTCCTGGGGGATGAGCTGGAAGCTAAAGGCGCCGACGGGGTCGCTCTTCTCGCGGTTGTGGATGGACACGGCCTTGAAGGCGGCGCTGAGCTTGGACGTCGACGCCAGGCTGGAGCAGGCAATGGCGTAGTCGTCAATGTCGACGTACTCAAGCGTGCGGTCCATCTGCTGAGCGTCCTTGTGCATGTTCAGGCGGGTGCCCTTGAGGGTGAAGTACCCGTCCTGCCACTCGTGGCGAAGCATGCGCATCTTGCGCTTCTTCATCGGGCCCTGGAAGCTGATGCCGCTCGAGGCCATGGCGGCGGGTGCCTCCCTGGACTCACCAGGTCGCAGTGCGGGCATGGAAGGAATTGCCTGCTCATACGTGGTGCGGTCGGCGGGTGACCAGGGATAGTTGAAGCGAGGAGGTGCCTGGGTAGGCTGCTGCTGCTGCTGCTGCTGCGGCTGTTGCTGTTGTTGCTGGGCTGGAGTTCGGGGAGACGCAGTCTTGGGCGAAGGGGCCCTGGGATAGCCGCGGGTCACCCGGTTCTCGTCCAAGGCAGGCATGACAGGGAACGACGGCCGGCGGCCAGAGGCTCGCGACTGGGACCGAGTGTGGCCGGCCATGGGGGCAGCCCGGTAGTTCATATCGGGAGGCACCGATTGAGAGGCATCTCGAGCGACGGGGCCAAGGGGGACGGCCGTGACGGGAACGTCCATCTCTGAGAAGGGAGTGCCGAACCGATAGGGGTTCTTCGCCGTCTCCAAGTCCGGAGACAGCGGGTCAGCCTTGTCCATCTGGTATGGCACAAACTCTTGCTGCAAGGGAGAAGAGCGGCGTGATGCTTGCTGCTGCTGCTGGATCTGCTGCTGTGTCGGCTGAGTAGTAGCTGGTCGGGGAGGTGCCTGTTGTCGCGCGGCAGCTTGAGAGTTGCCAGGAATGGACAGCTTTGGCAGCCGTCGCAGGCCCTGGTGAGGTTGCGCAGACGGGGTAACTTCAAAGGGAGGGGTGAGCGGCACCTCATTGCTGACGACGTTGTTCCGCTGGAAGTTGAGGAATTGGCGGACATTGTCCTGAGGATCGCGAGCCTGCAAGTTCCGAAGGGTCGCCTCCTGGAGGTACTGCAGCGTCGGCAGGTTGCCAGGCCCGAGAATGTCGGACGACGCCACCACGGACGGCACAGAGTCGGAGAATGGCCGCATCGTCTCGTTCGGATCCAGGGCCCTGGCTGTGTCGGGGTTGCCCACGTCGCCGTAGACGAGGACGGCACCACCGGCCTTGTTGATGTCGATGTGTGGGTTCAACCTCTTAAAGTCCTCAATGGCCTTCTGCTGCTTCCTCCACTTTGAACAGTTCTCGCCCTTGGAGCAGTTGTGTGGCTTTGGGATGACCTGCTCGATGCCAATGATGGACACCGACTCCATCGGCGTAATGGGATCGTTGGCCCGGCGTACCCTGCGCTTGCTCTCGTGGCGCCGCACCGAGCTGGAGCCATCCTTCTTCATCACCTTCCTGGCTTCACGGCTAGGCTTATCTTCGATGGGGGTTGTGGCGTCGGGCGAAGCGGGTGTGCTGTCCAACAAGGCCTTGATCTGGTTCCATAACTTCGTCCGGATGCCAAATGAGTGAATGTCCAGCTCTTTCAGGTCTTCAAACTTCAACGTGATCAAAAGAGCACCATTGATGTCATTCTCGATGAGCCTCTCGGTGACCGCGAGCTCTATGCCAGCATTGAGCATCGACTGCGCCACCATCTCGGGCGTCCATGATGCCAGCGTCGACACGTCGAGCTCCGCATCGGTGTATTGGAAAGGGCCGCTCCAGCGAGACTTGCCATGAGATGCTGCTTCTCGAGATACATGTGGCGTCATGGGTGACAGGGTCAGGACGACATCGTCCTCGCCTGCAGGGTACCTCAAGTACTGATCGGCAGAGGACTGGAACAGGTGCGGGCCGCGAGGGCCTTCGACCTGCTTGGGGGAGTGTTCGAGGTAGACATACGGGCCTCTACTTGAGCGAGGAGTGGGGACCTCGTCGTACGAAGAGAGTGTTGTGAAACTGGGCTGGCCGGACTGCGAGTACCCGGCGTTAGCATCGAGTTCACGCCTCCATGAAGAGGTGGTGGTGAAGAACAAATCAAACGGAGCCCACTTACTGACTGCAGACTCACTCGGGGTGAGTTGTCCTCCGGCTCGCTCACTTCATCGTCGTCTTCCTCTTCATCCCAGTCCGTGTCCACAAACTCCGTGGCTACCGATGTCGGTCTGTGCTGATGCTGCGATTCTTGCTTGAGGTTAAAAAAGGTGTTCTGAGGAGCGGGCTTCTGGCGCATCTCCTGGTATGTGCGGCTTTCGCCGACATGGAAGGATGTGTAGTCCTGAATAAGCTTCAGTTAGTGACGGGCCGGCTCGAGTGTAAGTGGCAAGCCGCGTACCATCCTAATCTTGGGCTGCTTCTTCCTCGTTACTATGATCCCCTTTCCTTTAGCTTCCTGATTCTTTTCCTTTGCGCGGTGAAAAGATGGTCTTTTCAATACATGGAAGTGGTGAGAGACGCTTTGGGGCGCTTGGGGATAGCCCGGGAAGTGAAAGGATGAAAGATGCTTCCGATACAGCAGCCGTTGCCAGCAAGCTCTCTAGACCAATGGAAGCAGCTCAGTATTGTAACAACGCAGGTTACTCTGCGGTACACAAGCAAGCACAAAAGAATCAAAGAGAGAAACGAGAGTCCACGGGGCCAAGCAATAGAGGCTTGAAGCGGAGTAGATGTCACCAAAACGAAATTGAGGTCGCAAAGGGGGAGGAGAGAATTCTGCTTCTCAGTGGGCGGCTAGCGGTTGATAAGTATTCCTCAATGAACCGGCCGATGGTCGCATCTCCAAAGACCGCCCGAGAGCTGCTGCGGGCGAAAGATGCGCATACGCAAGACCTGCTCCGTTCATGGACAGGGACATGGACAGCTGCGCGTCTGAGCAAGGGGCACTTCGGTCCCGGTAGTCAGCGCAGCACCAGAGCTAGTCTGTAATGCGAGGTGATGAGCACACCGATCCAGCTCGCAGAGTCGTTGCGGGGGACCAAGAATAGCAGTATGTAGCAGCAGTTGGGCCACAGCGGCGTCGGCAGCGAGGGCTGGGCATGTTCGAAGCACAGGCCCGGACGAGAGCAGGGTGATACAGGTGCTAGAGACAAAGAGCCGGCTCCCCATTGGCGCCTGAGGCCGGGCCCTTCTGCCGTGAGGGCGGCGCGAAGACGACGGGATCAATTGGACCGTCAGGCAAACACTGGCAGATGGTGTCGTTTCTTCCAGCCAGTCAAGCGTCCTGGCCGCCCATGGAGGCTGCCGCACAGGTCCCATGTGTGGAGTCGCGAGCAGGGTTGCTGGGCGTCGCGATTTGCTGGATGGCCCAAGACCGCGGACGCCGGTCCTCGTCCAAATATAGCCGGCGCTTAGGCGCCGTGATCTCGCTCTCTCTCTGCGTGTCTCTCTTCTCCAGCAGCAGCAGCAGCAGCCGACCAGGATCGAAGGCGGCCCTTGTCGACACTGACAGGATCTTTCATGCACAGACAAGGGTGCTCGACGCAGTCTTGCCGTGCCCGTATGCACGGCGCATGGGGCGAGGGCCTTCCAGTGCTGCGAGAATGCGAGAAACAGAGACACAGGCGAGAGAAGTAAAGCAAGGGGCCCGGGAAGGCTTTCGTCCATCATGCTTCCACCACGGCCCTGGATTCATGCAATGCACCCCCGCTCCATCCTGCAGATAAAGGTGAATGCTCAAAGTCTGTTACGACATCACTTGCTTGAAAGTGTAAGTGCTCCGCTGTCTGGTAAGTCCGTTCAGCCTCGGTGACTTATTCCCATCAAGGTGACGACTCTTGGACAGACCCGAATGCCGTCACCGCGCGGCACATAACACCGATTGTCTCCTCCGTCAGCACCGTGATGCTCCATCGAACCGCAGAACAAGCACGAGCAGTGACAAGGAGGACCCCAGAAGATCTCACGAGAAACCACTCCATAAAAACGAGGCGGTGGAATATCTGATGCCGTCATTGTGGCCTTGTGACTCGATGAAATCTTTTCCCTCGCAGTCCAAGTGAGGAAACAAGAGGGAAACGGCTCCATTCGGGGACCCGTCGTTGGGCACGCAAGGTTCTCTTTCTTTCCTCGCTGCCGCCGTTCAACAGTCTCATACTCGTACGTGCAGTAGTCGGTGAGGCCCGGCTAGCCGTCTAGGCGCAAATCCGCCGGCCGGTGGCTTGAGGGTGTCTCAGCCGCCATGTTCGTAAACGGCCACGCCCAAAGGCCGAGAATCCTCTCTGACCGTTGCCCACCTTGTCTGCATGTCTCTGGCGTCCCGATCTCCATGCCTATGTCCATCTAAAGTGCGAACGGGACGGCAAAGTGCATGCGTGTTGGTTCTGTCGTTGTGATAACCCCACCGTCGGCCGCCGCGGCTTCTCGAGGCGCTACTCCGAACCATGGTGATCGTTGAATTAACGCCTGCATGACTGCCAGAAGCGGCAATCGATGATGTTGGTGTCAGATGAGGGACGGACAACAGATGGAAATCCCCAGCCCGTGATCATCCCATCACACTGTTGTTGGCGTTGTGATGACCTCGGGCAAGCTAGTGGGACGGTCCGGCTCACCATGATGACCTCTGCACGGCAAGCAGATGGCGCCAGAGGCGGTCATCACACAGACCGATGTGACAAGCACGTGAAGCGCAGCTGTGAGACATGGCAGCATAGAAGCATATCGGGTCGCACATAGTCCCAGAGCCCGAGTACCGAGTAGTAGCTGGGCGAGTTCGAGGCCTTCAAGCCGACCTGCATGTCCTGCTTCATTCTGCTTCTTGCTTCGTCATCCGGAACCCAAATATCAAAGACTTGCAGCTCTCTGCTTCCGCGACCCTTGCGGTGGTCACCTCAGTTCGCGATGCCGAGCCACCAAAAGTCTCGGCTGTCGGCGTCTCAATGCTTGCACAATGACGACAAAGAACGAAGCACAGAAATGACGACGGACCGGACCTGTTGACAATGAGGCCTCGCTCGGCCGCACAGCGGTCAATCTCCAGTTCTCCATGGGCGGAACCTGGCCATGCACGTTAGATTTCATGTGCAGCGCCGCTCGCGCATGAAGAGGATCTGGAGCTTGCGCAACCTTGATCACGTCCGGCCGACTAGCCAGGCCAGCAGCTAGCCCTCTAGTAGTATGGAATATCAGAGCAGGAGGGGGGGCCTAAGAGAGAAGAAGAAAAGCAGGCCATTTTCCAAGCCATCTGCGCAGAGGCCCTACCAGCCACTAGAGGCCATGCGTGATAGGGCAGGTTGGGGTATCACGACAACGTCGCTGGGGTTGCTGCAGCTCCGTACGAGTGAGTCCCTTACCTGTGCACGCAGAGAGATGATACCAAGCAAGACTGGCGACCTCGGTCAACCAGAGATGCGACGTGACACCAGGGACCAGGGAGCCGATCGTTCTTTCGGAATCAAAGCAGCCTGCCAGCCGGCACCCCACATCATACGGTAAGGTGAGAGACAATGCAGTAGAGGAGGCATGGGTCGGTGCCCCAATTGGCGATGCAAGACGGCGATTGTTGATGAGGGAAAAAAGTCGAGACAAAGAACCCCGACAAGAGCCAAGCCGATAGTGGGAGAGACACAGTGGGAGATGGAGGAGGGAGGTTGAGGGGGGGTGTGTGGCCTCTTGCGCTACCCAGCATTAGCGGCAGCCCAGGGCACTAAAGCCTGGACCCCTGGTCCCTGTGGCGTTGATGGCTTGGACTGTATGGCTTGGACTCGACATACGGTGCGTGGGAGAGGCAAAGGCAATGTTCATGGATCAAGCTCTGGGTGTGCTCTCACTGGAGAGAAAAGACAGGGCAGGGGGGAGAGGAATCGGACGATAATGGCCCCCTTGTTGCTCTCAATCAAAGATGGCACACACATGGCGACCTTGTCGTGCTGTGGCGGGTTGACAGGATGTGGGAATTCACGCTCCGTCCATCTGACTGGGGTCCAGGTCAAGAAGCTCAAGGATCGAGGTGCTCTGGACGAGTTTCGGATGACGAATTCCTTACCTGAGCATTGATGTGAGCTGCTTCATTGAGCAGAATCAATTTACAGGTCAACCAGGATATTGAATCACATCGGAGAGCCAGATTGTACGCGATAGATTGGCACCAGGCAACCACATTTAGGAGAGAAGCCACAGAAGCATACAGGGCAGAGATACCATTCACGACTAGTAGCAATTTCTTCATCACGACAGAAAGAAATCGGCCGAGGACTTGAAGATTTCTCCTCTTCCTCCTCTTTTGCGCCGGCCAATCCAGACCGGCGATATCCCAGAGACTCCACGTGCCGTTCGAGGTCACGCAGCAACTGAGGGCCAATTGGGCATCGGCACAATTACACCGCCAGCAGCCAATCACAGCCTTGCACCGGCCTCGGCGCCGCCCATTGGCTGGAATTCCCATCAATCGCATCAATCGCCTTCTTGGTATTCATTTTAATCAATCTGTCTGCTGGAGTTTACGGAGAAGAAGAATAGGCAAAGATTGAGATGGACCGAGGTGAGAGGGAACATGTAATCGCCCGTCTACCCTGCAAGGCGGTCTAGCGAACCGTCTGACTTTCACGGGCCGTAGCTGTTGGTATGCCAATACTACTACTAAGTGCAAGCGTGTGTGTGTAGTATGTCTGTGTGTGCGTGTCCTTACCGTCTTGGGTAACTCGCACACCATCGTGAATCTTGTTCTCGACCGGCCCTACGGCTGAACCCGTCTCACAACTAGCAGCCAACAGACTTGAAAAACTAGAAGCAAGAAGCAAAACAAGAGCAAGCCAACCACTAATACTAACACCATGTAAGTGCCTTTTTCGCTCCCGTCTTCGAAAAGCCCACCCCGGTCTCCGCCCAATGCCTTGCATTGCCCTCACGCAACGGAAAACGGCGCCGGCAGAAAACAATGACTAGCAATTGGGACACGGACCAAGCCTCGAAGTGGCCATCGACTTCTCATCAGACATTGGTTGACGCTCACCGACATGTTCGTCGTGCAGCGGGAAACAGCCTCTCCGAACTCCTCTCTTTTTTGTCTCAGCCCTTTGTTGAGGCTGGGCTGGCATCTCACCGGCATCAGAGACAAAGCCGTTATAATACTATTACGCGAGAAAAGTTGAGATAGGTAACTCGTGCCAAGGAATGAAAACTCACACCCCCCTTTCCCGGCGGCGCAACGTGCGGCAGACCTTGTCGGTCTCTTTTTCGTTGATTTTCACACTCTTTTTCGTGGTGTCTCACACAATTCCGACGTTGAGGGCTACCTGGTGCTACTACGTGCTATACTCCATGTACCGTACAATACAGGGCACGGAGAATGTTGGTCCGATTCTTCACCAAACGGCCTGCTAAACAAACGCTAGACTCCCGCTAGGCTTCGAAATGGGGGCATCGTCAGGCTCATATCGCAGACCAGAGGGCCAGTCACATGTGTGCAAAGAGTTGATAAACGGCACAAGAGTCCCCGGAGAGGAGACACGCCAAGATCAGACCTGCTCCTCCACCGCGGCCCCGAGCTGCCACAAGGCTCGCAGGGTTTTCCGCGCAGGTGAGCAAGAAGCACAAATCCTTCGGCTTCCACACCCCCATGCGAAAAAAAGAAAAGGGCAGGGCAACAGACGAGAGCCAGTCCGATCCGGCCGAATGCTTGCCCCTTCGTAGTAGTGCTGTGATGGCCCGAGCTACTAAACGGCCACTGCCAGGGTCTGGGAGCAACTTTGAAGTTCTGATGATCACCAGCTAGGAGATGCTAGCACCCACTCGCCACAGTGCGCCAGACAGCTTCTGCATGTCTATCAATCTAGCAGGCAATCTTGGTCCCCCCTTGTCTCTTGGCTGGGGAGGGGGGGAGGGAAGCTAATGGACACATCTCTCCTCCGCCAGTCAAAGTCCCGAGAGAGGCAATTGCTGAAAAATCCGGCGGCCGGTCGTTGCCAGTGCTCATTTCCATAGACAGCCGTCGTCAAACACCCGGAGCATCAGACACTGACCAATGAATTGTGCGAAGCCCCCTTTTTTCAACGGCTCACATGGCCATGAGTGAATGCGCCCCGATATTCGTCGTGTGGTGGACGGTTCGCAGCTGTGGGACTCGGACGATTCTCGTTGGCTGGTATGAGAGGAGAGAGGGAGAGAGAGGGTGAGGGTGAGGGGAGTGAGTGGCTGGGGACAAGATGCAGTCGGCACGTAATTGCTTGGTGGGCCACCAACTCCGACGAGGCTTCACCAGAACGCTGCATCGTCCACTCGGTGCTTCGTACTGTACTCCGTACTCGTACTCCATGCCAAGTACATACACGCTCGTCCTCCGCAGACCAGAATGCCGTCACATTTCACTCAACTGGGTAACGCTAGTCTCGAGTCCGCGTACAAGCAGCATCGGTGCCGAAGGCACCACATAACTGCTTCTAGTCAAGCTCTTTGAGACAGAAATTTTCAAGGGCTTCGGAAGCACATCACCCGGCAAATCCGCTAAGGTGATAGCAGTATGGCGCTGGGGCCGGCGATGGGAAGCAAAACGTACTCCGCAATCAAAGATATGTACTGTGCATCTGTCTGGGGATAAGGACCCTGGAGGGCCTCGGAAGAGGATGCCTCTGCCCTTACTATTTCCACCCTTGTACAGGTACTCGTATGCATGCATTTACTGCTCGGCTTGGTTCCTGGAGAGCCGTCATTTCACCCTTGCTTTGATGGAAATATTACCAGTCACTCAGTAATCTTAAGAACCAGGATCAGCTCACATGGCACACGCGAAAACAAGCACAAGGGGCCATTGTTGATTTGATCCGTCACTCTGCTCAGATGAATTCTTCTCTTTTCTCCCCGAGAGAGACCCGGCGTGGCCGGCGCAGGACTGACTGACTCGAAGTTGTCATGCACGTCTCGTACGAAAAGCCAGGAACCTTTTTTAGAGTCAGTCTTGAACCACCCAGACTAGAGACTGCGCGTATCCGCAACAAGGTGGATGAGTGCTAGTTGCCCTCTTGAAGAGGTGACATTAGTCGTAAGCGGGAAATCAGTAGCCTCTTGCGAGAACTGCCAGTCGTAGCTGTACTTTGAATGCTTTTACCTCAAGCTCGAGATCGGGGCCGGACAAACTACAGCTTAGGAGCGAGCTATTCGAGCAGCTTTCTGCTCCGCAACATTCTGTTGATGGCTCCAAGGCTAGTCATTCGAGCCATGTGCGGGGATTTGGCATGTCAGGCTGTGGAAGAAAAACACCGGACTGGCTGACACCGGATTGGGTGCATTTTGTATGGCGATCAGTCCGGTGTTTTCTTTCCACCGCATGCATGTGTACATGAGACATAGGTAGCGTAACGGAGAGGGGGTCGGCCGTTCAGAAAAGGAACTGATTAGCTCTCCGAAGTGCATGTGGCGTCCTTGAGGCTGAAGGCGAGATCAGATATCCTTCCTGAGAACCCCTGAGCGTTGATGTGTTTCTCAGAAGCTGGCAAATCCCCTGTTCGCGCGGTCACGCCATGTGGTGGTCGATATCCGAAATGAAGGCGTGCCATGTGCTGGAGTACGGAGCCGAGCGCCGTACCTCGTGGAATCAAGCCGGAGATAACATCATGACGAGGGACGGGGAAATAGGCTTCACAGCCGGCGTAGATGGGCTCGATTCTGAGAGCAGGGCCTGGGTCCTCCACTTTGCGGACCAAATTTCAAACCATCCGCCTAGCACAGCTCCTCCCCAGTCATGCTCAAGAGAAGAGACGTAGATCCAAGAATTGCAGTCAAGGGCTCCGTACTACCCAGGACGGTTGCGATCGGTCGAGAGGGAAGTGAGGGGTTGCGGCCAGCAGCCGAGACTCGGACTGGTTTGCGCAGGGAGCCGATAATAGAGCGATCCAGGCATCGAAGGTCGGACAGGGAGCAGAGGCCGTGATGTAAAGCGCAATGGCAGGCAGCCAGCGTATTGCCGTACCCTGTATCTGATATCAGCCCAAAGGCAGCGCAGTCCGACAGATCCTCAGCTCGCTCGTGGACCTTTGGGTAATCCTCGTGGCTCGAATCGCGGTGTATTGGTCGTACGGCCTTAGTATGTAGCCACGGGGCACTTCGCATACGGCGTACGAGATGTAGTGAGAGAGTAGCGCCATACTTCTTTGCCGAGTGTAGACGCTACCAAAAGCCGATGCTAAGAAACGCGGGGCTCCTGCGAGGCCCAACAGTAGAGGTCCGGGCGGCGCTCAGCATCTTGGTGTGTGCGGCCCTGCTCCTAGTCATACACAGCTTGGGTAGGAGATGGAAAGAAATTAGCGAGCGCGAGGCCGTCTGGCTTTATACTCCCAAATCTACAGAGGCAAGGGAAGCGAGAGGAACGATGTGACGGAGGATAAGCGAGTCTCCGGCGCTTCTGCACGCCTTTGCTGGCCGAGGACGCATCAAGATACTATCAGTAATAACGATAGGGCTTTCCTCAGGCCACCAGATTCGCACTTTGCGCATCGTACAGCCAGATACTAGGTAGGTAGTAGTGTTCGCGGCCGGGAAGCGACTGAGCGGTTGCGTGGCACATCTGTTGGCCTAGGCGCTTAACGGTTCACGACAGCCGAGATCAGACGCAAGATGCACACGCGCATGGCGGAAGGGCGGAGATCTCGCTGGAGGGGCAAGTTTATGCCGAGATGACCAACCTAACAGCAGCAGCAGGAATCAGGGTTAAATTAAAAATAGCAGCACATCTGCAGGCTCTCACAGGGGGCCATGGCAGAAGGACAGACACGTGCTGCGATGGTCGCGATAGCGCTACTAGTAGTGTGATGTGCCGCGTCACGACAAACAGCGGGAGGAGCGTATCGGAGGTATCAAGGTACCTGCCTATGCTCGTAAGCGCCCAGCTGGGAAGAGCTCAAGGAGATAGATGCCAAATTTAGCCCGGAATGGAATCGGAGTGAGGGGTTAATTGACTCTCGGGGGAAATCTGGAATCTGCCGGTGCTTGTGGCCCTGAAGGAAGGAGGAGCAGGCAAGAGGAACCGTTAATACTTGTCTCATTTGCTCGTGCTATGGCGTACCGAGCAGGTGCGTTGCAGATCCCTTAGGGGACAGAGTTTCCTGAGCGTGGAATCACGGCGAGGTGAAGGAAGGCACGAAGCAGTTTGTGCGTACGTGACCTGGACATTTCATGTTGTATGACTTCTCCTGCATCAGGGGACTGTTACTTGCTGCACCAGAGATTGAGAAAACCCATTGCAGTGGCACAAAGCATTATCGGCAGCAGCAAAGTCTCTCGTCTCTCCTCCAACATGGCTGGTGCTCTCTATATCCAGCCGTTTTAGGCAAATGGATTTGGATCTTCCCGCGTTATCTCGTCTCCCATCTCGAAAACAGCAAGAGCAGCAGCAATCAACTTCCCAATGCTACCCTCTGGAAGGAACGATCCCACCCTCCCCTTTCTTTATTCGCTCACTCAATGAGTCAGCCACCGGAGAGAACAGAGCAGGAGCCGTCCGTCCGCCTTCTCCTCAACTTGCGATCGGTCCAAAGTGCGGACTTGGTCCCCACAGCGGCTCCCCACGCATGCGATTGGATGTTTCTCGCAGCCACGTCCCTGCTAGGGCGGAATGCCACCAGCCCGAGTGAGCCAATCTCGATCGCCAGCCGGGCTGCGCGCAGGGATTGGTCCTTGACCTGTGCAGGCGCTACAGTCGGTTGGTCCCGCGGCCCCTGCCGCTTGCTGCACGGGCCACCATTTCATCACAGCCCACTAGCCAATCACCGCGTCCGGAAGCTCTTTCCTCGCCCAGCGGCCCAGCCTACTAGCGCGCACCTATGCCGCCACAGAAGCAACCTCACCCTTGTCCCGTTTCCCGCTCGACAGCCAGGGTCTTGTTCTTCGTGCATTTCGTATGGGCATTCGCTCTCGGCATCCTTCCTACGAAGCTGTACGGACAGCCTGCGGATTGCCGCATCTGTACGCGTTGTACGGAGTACAGGTCCCCGTACGCGGTACCTGCGCCTGGCGCTGCAACGCCGCAGCCACCCGCGTACTCGTACTTCGTGCCTGCACTCGGCATCTGCAGGGAGAACGAGGGAGAACGACTCGCAGGGCAACGCGGAGTCCTCGTACCACTGCCCAACTGAGGTGTTGCCATTGACTTGAGAATGAGCAGTCAGGGTTCTGGCTCCTCCGAGGGAAACGCTCTCAATGACTCCCTGCTCTTTCGACGTCGATGACGGAGTCCAAGGCAGCAATTGATGGCACCCAACAACTGCCAGCAGTATTGGAACTCAGTTGTCAGCGCAGATAGATTGCCTACTAACCCGTGTGTATCCAGCCCCCTCCTCCATCGGTTTCGGCTTCTGATTAACAGTCATTGAGTGTTCCTGTACCTGCTTCGTGCGATCATTGCGCCGCCTTAGCACTGCTGCAACGATCCCGCCGGCATACACTTCGTACGAGTAGGTGGCTATTACAGAGCTGAGCGACTCACACCCACCAGTTGAGCGAGTGTCAAATGCCCTGTGAACACTGATGCTTTGGGCAGTTACTTGTACAACATGAATCCGCAGTGGCTAGGTAGGTAGGCGTGATCTATCTCCTTGGGTCATCTTTTACGTACCAGAAAATCATTAATATCAGCAGTCACTCAAAGAGGCATGTACTGCGGAGACGCAAACTTTTTCAAGGATAATGAAGACGACACCATCATGCTTTGCACCAGGGATCGATCTGCAGCTCGCTCCGCCCAACTTCGCCGCGAGTCGCCAATGCAGTTTAGGACTTGGGCAGAAGATGGAGAGCAACCCTGTCAGCTCTCCTCTACTTTTCATTTGCACTCGCGAGCTCGAGATTGGGCTGCAGCTGCATGCCGGGTTTGCGTTCCCAAGCACGAGGCAAGGTACCTGCTCGTACGGAGCATGTTGAACGACGCACCATGGCGAAGCGATTCCGGCCATTGTATGGAGGACCAGTGCTGGATGGCACATGTATGCTGTCCGTCAGAACACATGATGCGGTGCGTTGATGCACACATGGCCATCTGTTGGGGAAGACCGACACCGGCTACAGGGCATCGGGTAATGATCTCTCGTCGCCGAACTACTGCCCACGTTCCCATAGGGGGCCATGGATGCGCATGCTGGTGGTATCACTGCTGGCATCACCCTTATTACAGCGTCATCGGTTCAAGGTCCAGGCCAGGTGGCCGCAGGCTTTTCACCCTTGGCCTGTCTCAATGGCCTTGGGCTGCGGGTCCTGCGAACAGACATCCGGAACTCGTCGTGCATGATATTACTGCTGCTGCCCGTTCTCATGCGTGGTCGGGGTACGGCATTCAGCTCTTGCCCACTGCTTTCCGTTGTGGCGTTCGGCGTGGGTGACATGTCCGCAGGTCCAGACAGGCATCCACGTCGAGTTTTTCTGCTCCAGGTGGTTGGCCTGACCCCGGCCAGCAGCTCACATTAAGAGCTTCTCTTCCGCACCTCCACCGTCCTTGATGACCCAAGCAAGCGGTCCCTGGACGATGCTCATTGGCTACTCTAAGCGCAGCTCTGGACACAAGCGTCTTGGTGTCCAGATGGGCATAATTAGTGCCATTTAGTTTTCAAAAATAGCAACATGAGCTGCAAAGAGTTCCCTGCGGAAGCGGTCGAGATGGTCCTGGACGCTTGGCCGCGAGAATCACGGCCATGATATAAGTCTCGTCCTGTCCTGCTCTTCGAATTTAGCCCTCTTTTTCCTCTTGTGTTCGAGCAAAGGTGAGAGTGTCCAAGTTGTCGCCAGAAGGTTTTCCCTCCTCTTTTTAACCCTATTTCCCCCCTCCGCCGCCCGCGTCCTCGTCCTCCTTTGATCAGGCATCATCATCATTTCCAGTGAAGAGCAAGCCGGACTTGCTTGGAACCAGTCGTTCTCTAAACGCACATTCAGCTTCATTTCGCACAATCTCACTAGACTCCGTTGACGGACGAAACAAGAGCGACCGTTGTTTGACACGACGGCTCCCCACGACTTAGACCGACCACTCAGCTCTGAAAAGACAGGGCCGTAATCTAATACCAACTCCAACCTCGGGCCCGAACCACCAGCGCTGGCAGGACAGCCTCACTTCACTTCCTTGTCTGGCCACAGTCCACTCCGGCCCTTATCGCCTTTATCCATCGTCCGAGAGCTTTCAACCCCCCGGACACCACAAGCGGCGGCTTTGACTGGATTTGCTCCTCGTCCCGCTCCTTGCCCACAACAAAGGAAAGACAGTGCGAGCATCTTGCAGCCCAGTACCGTGCCACACACCCCTAGGCGGACTGTGCAAGCGACACCCCTCCCCCCCTTGCACTCGAGAGCAGTACCCTGTGGTGTTGAGCATCGCAAGCTACTACAAATGTCTACTCTGCCCCCCAATCACCACAGTATCTTGTCAAGAACCTCAATGAATTCCGTACACATGGCCGTTTCGCAGTCTGGCAAGGCCAAGACGGCGCCCAAAGCCAGCAATGGCTCAACCCGCCGCGGCACGCAGATGCACCGCCGCTCAAGAACAGGTATGTGAATCTCACGATGCTGGGCGGCAGCCGTCTTACACACGGGCCGCATTCGGCACTTTTACCATTCTCTGGCCTTCCTCTTCAACATTGTACCCTCCATAACTGCTCCTTGGTTTTTTTCCCCCACATGAAATTCAAAAGCTGCAGACGAGGGACTAACGCTCAACGCCAACTCCAGGCTGCTACACCTGCAGGTTACGGCGCAAGAAGTGCGACGAGGGCACGCCTCTCTGCACGGCTTGCAAGCACCTCGGCCTGGCATGCGAATACAAGCGGCCCATGTGGTGGAGCAACAACGATGCGCGCAAGAAGCACAAGGAGGACATCAAGGGCATCATCAAGCGCAAGAAGCTGTCGGAGAAGTCGGCGCACGCGTCCATCTCAACCTCTGTCACCTCATCGCCCCCCGGCCTGTCACACTCGGTGCCCTCGTCCGCCACATACACCGATCCCATGGACCGCAACAGGTCGGCCTCCATCGACTCCCACTTCTCCAATGGCTTCAACTTCAACGGCCCGATGCACCACGCCGACTACTCCGCCTACAGCTCCCAGATCGCGCCCGAGTTCATGATCGGCTCCTACTCGCCGTACGAGATTGATGTCAAGACGGAGCGCCATATGTTCATCAACGACATCCCGACGCTCAAGGAGTCCCAGGTCTCCACCTTCAGCACCTACTGCCCGCCTCCGCCGCCGGGAACCATCCTGCAGTCGGGCGCCCTCCCCGGAAGCTGGGTCGAGCATGTTCACGAGGAGCGCCGCGAATCGCTGGCCGAGGAGGCGCTCAACGTGAACTTCTTTGACTTTGCTCACGGGCCCTCGTACGACTCCAGGCAGGTCAAGATTGAGCTGGACGAGAACGACCAGCGCCTGTTTGACCACTTCATCCAGTTTGTCTTGCCCACCATCTTCCCCATCCTTGAGACAAACCAGCACGGATCGGTCGCCTCGGACCTGATCCTCCCCGCGCTGCAGTCCAACAACACCTATCTGCATTGCTGCCTGAGCATCGCCGCTCAGCACCTCAAGTCCCTGACGGCTGGCCCCAGCGAAGACATTGACCACGACATCATGCGACACCGCTACGCGACCATCTGGTCGCTGTGCGAGTCGCTGAAGCGGGATGAGAACTATCAGCAGATCCTCGAGGCCACTCTCGGGCTCATCTTCTTCCAGTGCGTCGTGGGCCGCTCGTCCAGCCAGGAGCTGCTTGACATCCCGTGGCACCAGCACTTCCAGGCCGCCATCAACCTCGTCACCAAGCTGGACCTCCCCGGTCAGGTCTTGGACCCTGCCACGCCGATGACGCAGACGCCGTTCAACATGACCTTGACCGCCTGGATTGACATCCTTGGCGCCACCATGCAGGGAACATCCCCTACCTTTGCGCACACGTACCGCGAGAAGCACCTGTCTCAGCTGAATCCCTCGATGGGCCTGCGCGAGCTGATGGGCTGCGAAGACCGAGTCATGTACCTCGTTTCTGAGATTGCCTGCCTCGAGTCCCTGAAGCGCGACGGCATGGATGACTTCACCCTCTGCCAGCACGTGTCTGCCCTGGGTGAGCAGATCAGCCTTACCGAGGTGAATGAGCACACGCCCAAGATGCCCTTCAACGGCAACGGCACGCTGTCGCCCAAGCAGCTGTCCAAGAACATCACGGCCGCCTTCCGCCTCGCGGCACGCATCTACCTGTGTAGCCTGGTTCCCGGCTTCAGCCCCGAGCAGCACTCTCCCAAGGGGCTTGTCGACAAGCTGACCAACGTCCTGCAATTCATCCCCTCGGGCCCGGAAGGGTATGACCGCAGCTTGGTCTGGGTCTACCTGCTGTGCGGCTCCATCAGCCTGCCCGGCTCCGAGTTTCGCGTGCTCTTTGAGGATCGCGTTGCGCAGCTTGGCGAGCAGGCCGACTGTGGCTCCTTTGGCCGCATGGTCATGGTGCTGCGCGGCCTCTGGCTTCACAACGACAACCTGTCCAGGATGGGCACCCCCGAGAGCGTGGGCTCCGAGGTGGTTCAGCCATACCTCCACTGGCGGGACCTCATGCGGATGCAGAACATGGACTACCTGCTCATGTAAGGCGGTTCTTGGCGCATATCTTGACAAAGCTGGTCTTTGAGGTACGACAAGCACAAGAGCCCTGCCTGAGCAGTCACTGTTCCAGCGTTCTTGCTTTTCCGCTTCAAAGGCAAAGCAGGCATTTTGCCACCTCTTCTACTTTTCTTTCTTATAATCTTCTTTTCCACATTCTTTGATCTTACAATCTTGGCTGCGAGATTTGCCATCTTCAACATTATTATATATACCCCTACTGGCATGGGATTACAAGGGGACGCCGCAAGGCAAGCAGGGCTCACAGCGGTTCTCAAACAGGGATGAGTGCGACGTGGGAAAGTCTCGAATGTTGTTTGACACACTTTGGACAACTTGGACAACTTGGGAGAAATTTACGAAGATTCTGTGGGCAATGTCTGCCTGGATGGCAGACAGGTGACGAATGATGCATCTTTCATGTTTCTTCGCTTTTGCACACTTTTCCCCGTTGTGGGATTGCATTTTTTTACTATATACCAGGCTGGCATTGGGCTCGGCGCAAGATGTGTGTTGTATTTCATTTTCCCCTTTCTATTTTCATGTCGCGAGCCTTTGAGAGGTGGAACAACCTCCATGGCTTATGAAGCATTCAGCATGGGTTCGGGTTTCTGGGATACAGAAAGAGAAAGAGAAAGCTGGTAGCGACCATGGATGGGACACTGCGGAAACAAGGGCGTTCTCGCTGGGTGATACCAAACTGTCATCTTCTTTCGAGATGATGAGCATAGTTTAGGTAGTCTAGACATTTCAAATTTTGACTATTCAAAGTTGCACACCGGACTTGATTATGGGCTTTGCGAAGTTGTCGCCTATCAGTTGTCGCAGATCTGTACGAAGCATTCATTGGTGCAAGGCGACGAGATGGAACGGCGACTGTAGGATCGCGTAAGGCAGGGATGTGGGATCTCTTCAAATTGTAATGTTACGTTCAGACATATGAAGCACTACAATGTGCTTCTTTGGATCCTTTCGATTGGTCAATTTTACGGGCTGGCTACGGATGGAGATGCTTTGGGAATGTCATTCGGTAAGGAGGGTATGCAAGATTGTTAACCGGTGGAGGGTGGTATTGGCGGGGGTGGGAGAGAAAGCGAAGTGGTATTCTCAAGAGAAGAGAAGAAAGGGATTCTGTAGAGGGAAGAGAGAATAGGAGGGGGAACTTTTAGGTCAAGTTGGGGGATGATAGAACCATGAATATTGAAGAGGTAGATGGGTGAAATTGGGAACAAGTGGTCATTGGGAGTCTTTGCTCTTTGTCCTTTGGAATGCTTGGATGCCTTCCTGATCGCCTCACGAGAACAATCTCCAAAGAGGTTTGTTCGTCATCCAAAGGCTTTTTATCTAAACAATCATCTCTCGCCTGAATGCGTGCCCATCAACTGCACAGTATCTCTCGGCTTTTTTGGTTTCCATTTGCTTTTTTCTTTACAATTTACACCCCCTCTGTCACTTGCGTCCGTCTCGGCCAAGGTGAAAGCGGCAGCTGACCGGGTAAAAGCGTTTGTTTGACAGCTCCTTCATACGCATCCAGAGGCCAAGAAGAGGACCATAAAAAGCGACAAAAAGAGGAAGGAAGGAAGAGGACGAGAGCTGGGGTGCTTCGGCAAGGTCCTTCGCGGACGAGATCCGATTTTTTCTCTCCCTTTTTTGCAGGGAAATTCTGGGAATAGGGAGGGTGAGTGAGTGAGTGGGTGGGAAGGGCGGTTGGGTACGGTTGTACGACGCGATGCTACGAGAACTGCAAAGGGGGCACGAAAGTTGGGTTGTAATGGTGAGCCGAATATTACATGTAAGGTAGGAAGTGCTTTGGATTGGGATTTGTTGATACTGCTGCTATTATGCGAGGTAACGTGAACATATGGAGTGCAGGTATCAATGGGCATTTTGGTGTGAAATTCGCGTACTGTGCTGGAGAGAGAGGAACAATCAATCATGGAGTGAGCGAATGAAAACTCCATAATACAATAGCATGCATGAAAAGAGAGAGAGCCTCTCAGAGCGTGTCGTTGTAGGCGTACTGTGAGGAGAAGCACGATATTGGACAAGGGGTTTAGCACTGCCCTCTTGTTCTTTTTCGTTTTTGTTTTTTTTTTTCTTCTTGCAGGGCTTTTTGGCAGGCAAACGGGGATGTGACAAGGAATAACGTGGCGAGGGCGGCCCTGCGGAGGAAATCTTGCTGGGACATGGATGATGTGTGCGCTGATGTTTGGTGGTGATTTTTTCTTTCTTACAGGGCACGGGATGAAGAATCGTTGCCACCTGGCAAACAGGGGGTTGGCGTGGCGTGGCGTGGCGTGGCGTGGCGCGGTGGCTGTGCGGGCGTGAACGTGTGAAAGATGCGGTGGCGGATGGACAGGCTGTGAAGTTCTACAATTGACAGATCGCGTGGATGCGTGAATGACATTGGATTGGGCTCGATGGCCATTGCAAGCATTGCTGGTGGACGCTATTGATGCAGCGGATTGGGGGCGTGTTGAGTAGTGTTGAGGCCTGGGCTTGTCTGGTCTCTTTCAGCTGGGCTTTTAGCGTGCAGAGAAGCGATGAGCTGGAAGAAACACGTATGCAAACACGTAGAAAACAAGTTTCAAAACGGGGGGTGGATGCGTTGGTGAGGGAGCCCGAACGGTTGGGGATCGTTTCAAAGGGCTGGGATGATGGCAGAGGTTTGGGCGGTGTGGTGGGATTGCTCTATGAAAGATTGATAACGAAGTACGGAGTGCATATTACAACGACGAGGAGGAGTCAAGCCTTCATTTGTGACTCCTTGGTCGGAGAGGTGACAGATATCCTTGTCAAATTGCAAAGAATGATGCAAAGCTGTGATATAAGTCAGAGTGAGTGCAGCATGCAGGAACGTGGAGCCACCAAGGGCTCATCCGGTGCTCGTACGAGGTTTTGTTAGCGACGGGCAGAGACACACATTAGGCCTCAAGAGACAAGGGGACGGAACAAGCTTGCCGCTGCCGGGAGAAGGAGTTGGTTGAGAAAGAGAAATCAGGAAGATGAGAGCGGGGAAAAGTCGACGTGAATCAGGCACAGACAAGCTCGTTCATATCGCGAGATACGACTCTGAGGATGGAGGTGTGTGTGAATGCAACGACGCGGAGTTGATACGGCCGAGAAGAAGCGGGACGACGCGACGGCTCTTTTGAATGCGGGGGCCGCAAGAAAGTGTTTGGTTGGAATGGGATGGTGGTTGTTGTATCGTAGAGTGGCATCATGGGGTTGCATCTGGTGCTACTGGATACAGGCGTCTTACCGAGGGAGCGAGCAAGCGAACGATTGTCTGGGTTCATGGGAGGCTGCTCGTCTGGTGTTTTCGGTTTGGCATGTGCCAGTTGCTGACCTGTGCGTTGTTGCATCTGATAACGGAGAAGCAGGTTTGGCGACTCGTTCCCTGCCGAGTCCACTTGTACTGGCTCAGTGTCTGAACCAGGTGAGTGGAAGCAAGAGCATCGGTGTAGCGAAGACAGGCGTGATGCTTGGTATCACTGTATTGGACCAAATCCATGGTGTTGTCGTCTGGGTACATAAGGTACATCACTATCGACTGACAATGCCCGATTCACTCCGTCCTTGTTACCAGGGAATTTGTGTACTCTGTACGCCCTTGCCTACCCGTACGCGCCCAATTCGCAAACGCTGCTGTGCGATTGCAGGCATGCCTTTACCTCCGTTCCATCAATGATCCAGTCGTGCTCCCTCTCTCCATGTCCTCAGTGCATCCTCAGCGTATCCCCAGCGCCGTCAGCGCCCATCGGCAACTGGCTCTAGGCGCCCAATGACCCCCCGGCGGCTAAACCCCAGCGCCCCAGGCGCCTAACCCACCCCCCGCCAGCGGCTTCTCGCCCAGGGCCAATGAGCGCCAACCATCTGCCCGCGCGCGCCTCGGTCTGAAACCCCAGACCTGCAAACCTCGAGCTTCGACAGTCCAAACCTCTCCAATCCACTCAGCAAATCCAGCCCTTGACGGCGCGTCGCTGCCACATCCTGGGCACCAGCCATGACGCATCGCCCGTCTCTGCCGCTGCCTGCCGGCCAGTCGTTTGCCGGCTTGCTGCTCGTCTCCATGCCGAAACTCCGTCCCTGCCTTGAAGCCGCATGACTATGACTTACATGTCCACGAACTGATGCCTCTCAAGACCGTCTCCAGTCCCTTCTGCTCCTCCGAAGTGTTCGGCTTTACTGCCCCTGTCCGCGTGGGCGTGTGTCGAGTGGCACTGGCGCCCTGATGCCTCGCCTTGAGTGGTTCTCAGTCGTCCACAGGCTGCTTGGCCCTTGTTTCGACAGCCTGGCGGACCTGCATTCACTCGCTGGCAGTGCAGGACGGCCTTTCGAAACGTGCTCGTGCTCAACGTGGTGAACAGGCCTTGAGAGAGCAAGAATCCGCTGCCCAAGCATGGCGGCAGGGAGCATGGCAGATGAAGGGAATATGGAGTCTGATGGAGTCTCTGCCCAGCAGCCACAGTCATGCTGCCGCTTCTGAGACGCCCCGAAGCGGGTTCAACAGGCCAGAGTCTTCCGATTGCGCGCCTATCCTCTGCAGATATCGGCATGGCGAGAGTCTGGTCTGTTCTGATCTGTGTCTGTGTCCCGGGGGCCCTCGTTCTCGTCTTCTCATAACGTGTTCCCTCGTGACAGAGTCTCTTCGAGTTTCTTGCCCTACCCAGTTTTCTCTTCCATTCTTCCATTCACCTCTCTCTGTTCTGCATTCTCCCGTGTTTCTCTCCAGTTTTCTCCATCTGTTTGCTTGTTCAGGTCACGTTCATTCACATAATACTGGCAACCGTTCATTGCTTGTCCCATCTCCCGGTGTTTGGTATATGCGCGTCATTTTGTCTTTATAGGCACATTGTTCATTCTCTGATACGACAAACGACATCCAAGATCTACCTCGTGTCGATCCTCTCTTCTCTGTCTCACAACCGCCTTTCTTTACCAGACACATCTTCAGCGATATAGACCGACTGTTCAGCCAACCAAAAAATCTTCGAAAAACCCACGAACTCGAGAACTTTCACTGATCTATACCGTCTCCGACTGCTGCCTTGATCCCTTCAAGAAGGAAGGGACAGACAGCATCCAGTCTGCTTCTGGGGACGAGGGCCGTATACTCATCAAGTTGGACCATACGGTTGAAGCTGGGGACAGATCATAATGGCTCTCACATTACGAGCCGCTCGCCTCTTGCTGCTGGTTTCAGCATTGGCATCACTCGTCTCAGCCTCGCCGGCAGGTCTCATCTTTCAAGAATCGA
Organism: Trichoderma sp. PF4103; assembly: GCA_023628735.1. Taxonomy (NCBI): domain Eukaryota; kingdom Fungi; phylum Ascomycota; class Sordariomycetes; order Hypocreales; family Hypocreaceae; genus Trichoderma; species Trichoderma sp. PF4103. Next base: position 265,123 of record JAMAKC010000027.1, read on the forward strand.
AATGCTCCGCTGGCACCCAGTCTTGCCCTGCCGGCCTGCCCAACAACTTTTGCTGCTCCGAAGGAACATCTTGTATCCCGTTAGCCGGCAACACAACCGTCATGTGCTGTCCCACGGGCCAGACGTGCGAAAAGATCCAGCCCATCACCTGCGATGTCAGCCAGCAGGACCCGAGCAAGAACCAGCAGTCTCCGATCAAGACCAGCGTCTTCAACGTTCCGTTGGCGAAGTGTGGCGCCGACCTCTGCTGTCCGTTTGGCTACTCATGTTCTGGGGACGACCTATGCGTCAAGGATTCCGATCAGAGCGAGGCTCCGGAGAAGGCCACCTCGTCAACGACCGCTTCGCCAGCAAGTGCAACGTCGGCAAACTCTGCGCCGGCCACTACAAAGCCGCCTTCGACCTTCAGCACTAGCCTGGTCGTTGCACCGGTAACCACGGCGCCAGCCTCGTCAGAAGCTTCATCACCGGCCTCGTCGGAAGCTGCATCGCCAGCGTCGTCGGACGCTTCATCACCAGCTTCTTCCGATGCTTCATCGCCAACCACGCCTTCAACCTCGTCGTCCACGGCCGATGCAAGCTCCGGGACGCCGGGTCCCTCGTCCTCCCATGCCTCCAACCCAAAGACCGTCTCCATCATCGGTGGTGTCATTGGAGGCTGCGCCGTTCTGATCGTGCTGGGAGCCATCGCGTTCCTCTTCATTCGCCGCCGCAACCTGCACAGGAAGGATGATTATTCCGAGAAGCCAACGGTGGGAAGGATCAAGCATCTTGGTCCTGGCCCTCGAGCCGGCAGCATCATCTCCGACCCCATTCTCCAGCCGAACTCGTATCGCACAGACTTCATCCGCAAGAGTCCTTCCATTGGCTCTTCCATCAGCCAGAGGCCGCCGCAGATTGCCCTCAACAACGGCAACCCGCACCAGCGCTTGTCCATCCCCAACCCCTTTGACTCTCCCAGCCCGTCAAACCATTCAGACCACTCGCCCACAGGCTATCGCGACTCCGTCACCTCCGAGGACGAGCGCAACGCTCGTACAGGCATCGTCGGGTCTGGCTCTCGACTGCCCCCCATCAGAGCCATGCGAGCTTCCAGCCGGCGAGTCTATCCGCAGGACCTTCACAGGGTATCGACTGGCGAGAACATCGACGTCTTTGCCGACCCCTTCACGATGACCGGCAACTATGATCGGCGCGGGACGCACGCCACCACGTTTACGGATCTCATGATTGAGGCTGATCTCGGCGATGTGCGGCGCGGGCAGCCGTATCTCATGCCTCCCTTGCCTCCTCACTTGAACCGGATATGACGGCGATGAGCATCTCCATTCAAGACCTCTCCCCCTCGTTCATTATATTTGTCCCCCGCCATCTACAAGCATACTGAGTTTGGTCTTTTGTGTTTTTCTGTTTCACGTTCTCCTTTGTTTTGCGTCCCCTTAATTCTCCTTTCAAAGATTGTTTATACCGCGAGGGAGACGAAAAGGGTCTTTGTTTTCTTTTTCCTTTGTCAACCAAGAATGAGTGATACCTATGAATTTCCGAAAAAGGAGGTTCATCATTATAACGATATACATTTTCCTTTGTGTATATACCAGGGACACGATGGGCGGCTGGACTGCATGAGGCGCGTAATTTGATGATTTGGGCGAATTGGATGGTTATACCAATGGAGGAGCATGAGGAGGAAAGGTTCCGATGGGATGGTTCATGCTTATTGGGGAAATTGGGTAATAAAGTGGTTGGATATAATACTTTAGATAGGTATTCGAAAAGAATGGAAAACTGTTTTGACAATCACGGTGTTGAAGCATCTGAGTCGATGAAGATGACGAGATCATCAAAATGGTAATACGCTAGGTATTGAATATGTATGTATGTATGCAAGTATCTTCGAAATCATGTTCTCGCTACCTATCTACCTACATATAGATGGCAGATTACGAATGCAACTGTACATATATATATGTCAACAACATCCTCCATGTACAAATATCAGACAGATCATCGCTGAAGACCAAAACCCAAGAAGACTCGTAGAAGGACCAAGATGCAAATTCATCAAACCAAAAACACAACCAAAACCCCCGAACACTCTCCCTCTTGCTGTTCGCTCGCGCTTTTCATTCATCTTTGCCTTCTGCTATGCCGCTGATGAAGTATGTTCATTAGAATAATGTTCATAGGTGAAGGAAATGAAACAAATCACAAATCCCATAACAATACTGTTGCCTATAAGACCCGATATTCGACGTAAATCAAAGAATATTTCCGAGCGTGCAAATAATCACGAGCTCGCTTGCTTGAAATGATATAAGTGCTGTGCTGGCACTCGCTCATTGATGGATATCGCTGAGAGAAACGAAAACTCAAAAGCCGTGAAACACCTATCACATAACGTTGCACTTTTTGTCCTTGTCGTGGTCCTTGGTATGCGGCACATCCATGTCCATCCAGATGCTGCCATTGTTGTCCTCCTCCGTAATGGCCGGCTTGGGCGTCTCCTTTGACTTCTTCTTCTTGGCTGCCCACCCTCGCTTCTTCGCGTCACGCATATTCTTGGCCGCGCTTCTCTCAGCTCGACTCGGCCGTCTGTTTGCAGTGGACGGTTGCCTTCCAGGCGAGGCCGGGGGCCCCCGCATCCACGTCGGCAAGACGAGGTTGGTCTGTTGTATCGGTTGAGGGCCTCCAGTGGAGATGGTCTCCAGCCTCTCTACCGTGGGAGGAGCAGCAGAGCCGCCTGTTGGACGGGGCCGCCTAGGCACGGGAGCCACAATCGGTGTGTCGCCGCGGCGGGAGGACCGACGTCCCGGGGGATCAAAGGCACCGCCTACACCGCGTGGAGTGCTAATGATCAGGGGCTGGTCAATGCCCGTGTCGAGAGCGTTTGTTGGCGTGGTGGCCAGCGAGCCCGCAACTGGCTGCGGTCGATGCAGCTGCTGGTACTGTGTCGAGTGTAGACTGCCGGCTAGGTTGACAGGATTTCCCTGGCTGACTCTTCGAATCAGCCTGGCCATCTGATCGGAGCTTGGAGCCGGCGGCAAGGCTGAGTGGGAAATCTCCAGGGTGGAGGTCGAAGCAGTTTCTTGTCTGTCAGTAGACGGTGGAGAAACCAATGGCCATGTCTGTGCATTGGACAGCCTTCGTCCAATATGGCTTGAGGTGTTGGTGGCCTCTAATGCTGAATTCGAGGCACTTTCGAAACCGAGCCCCGGTAGGCCAAAGTCGAATTCGGGATGCACCAAAGGGCCTACCGTAGCCGGGCTGCTTTCATATACCCCCATTGAAGTGCTTGACGTTGCTGCTGTCAGTTGTGGCGTTACGGAATCCTGCGAGGTAACCATGGACTGGCCGTCTCGGCTTCGAACCCTCAAGGGAGAGGCGGGAGGAGAGACATCGTATATGTCCTCGTTATCCAACGGACCAGATGTGCTTGACAGGGGCAGAGGCAACTCGTCGGCAGCTCGCAGTCTGCTGACTACTGAAGAATCGCTCGCGGACCTGGCATGGCTTGACCCGCCCCGGTCATGATAGTTGCCATGACCATGGCCAGGAACGGAGACTGACGACAGATTAGGTGGAATGACTAGACTCGGCAGCTGAGGAGGAACGGAGTTCACGGGATGCTGCTCAGGCAGCGGCAGAGCCAGATACTGCTGTGCCTGCCCCGGCACGGAGACAGCCGCCAGAACTGCGCGGCCACGAAGAAAAGCGGGCGCGTCTCCCGGATCGTCGGGTTGATACGGAGGCGGCGGCGGTTCCCAATTGTCCGCATCGCTTTCGTGGGGATGCTCTCTCCTGCCGTCTGCTCGACGGTACTCTATGGGCCGCCCGTCAGCTGTCCGCGGATTCAGCCGGCGGTTGGCGGCGGCAACTGTGGCTGCTCGACGGAGAGTTGTCCCTGAGCGCGGGCTGGAATGAGCATAGGGAGCATCCATAGCCTCCTGTTCCTCTATCGACAGAAACTCCTCCTCATCGACGACAGGTTCGCGGACGACTGGGCGGTCCGCAGCAGGGTTACGGCCCATTGTGCGCGGCACTAGAGGGTCATCCTCCTCGTTGCTCCGCATCGATGCTGGCGAAATGGGCGACACAGCCGCGGCAGAAGACGTAGGCGTGACGGCGATTGTTGCCGTTCGCATCAAGCTGCCTCTCCTGGCTCCCCTTCCTCCGCGTTGGGCTACCGTCCTTCGCCGCACAATGGCAACTTCGGTTTCGATATCACGCTGCTCCTCTTCGAGGACTTCGGCATCATCAGTCCCAACCTCGAGGGTGATCTCGGTCTTGGTTCCGTCAGTAAGAGCATAACCAAAATCCAGCAGAGCAAGGCGACCTCCATCAACGAAATCCATGTCCTCATCTTCGGTGACAAGCCTCGGCCCTACAACCCCAGAGGCGGTGACAATGAGCCTCTCCCTGAGCAAAGTGTCACCGAACCCTGATACCCACTTGACGTTGCTCACACCGATCAGGTCCGAAGTCTTGTGCCCCGCCACAAAGTTGTTTCTGAGCTTATCGCACAGGATCTGCCACTGAGGAACTCTTGTGGCGCCATTTGTGGGAGGAACGACCTCTTGTGTTCTCGTCGATGGCGATCGCGACGTGTGGCTTTGGGCGCTGTTCCTCCGAGCCAGACCAGACGCATTGTCTGTGGCCAATGAGGCTTCGGGCACTGCGGCCAAGTCCTCAGGCACGCCGTAGATCCAAACCTCGCTGCCGTGGAAGCACGCCGAGACCAGCTCGCCATGATACGTAGCAGAAGGCAGAGTGCAGGGGAGCAACTTGGCTTGCGAGTTTGCTTTGGGGACTGGCCCGGTGAAGTGCGTGGTGCCATTTCTGAGATCGTCAATGCGGACGGCTCGAAAGGTCTCAAAGGTGCGGTCGTACGCAAACGCCCAGGCGGCCTCCTCTTGGCTCCCATCCTGCAGCAGCACGGCATGGCTGCAGTCGCGGCTCGAGTTGGGGAACAATATGGACGTGGTCCACATCGCGCTTAGGTTCTCCTCTCCCTGCTCCATTGACAGGGCACCGGGGTCGTAGTACGGCGCAGTGATGACGACGGTGCTCGGCGGAGAAGAATGAAGGGTTGTGCCAAGGATCTGGGTGCCGTCAAAGGAGAAAGCCAAGGCATCCACCGCATCACACTTGACGGCGCGCCGCTCAGTGGGAGACGCTCCCTTGAGCGACTGAACTTCGATGCCGCCATCGTAGGCTGCAGTGAGGACGGTGCCACAGGGAGACAGCGCAATGGTTCGCGGGTTGTTGTCGAGAATCATGGACTGCTTCCGCTTGGGCGGGGACTGCTTCAGATCGTAGACGTCGACCTGCATCTCGGTGGAGAGCACGGCCAGGAGCGTGGCGTCGTTGGAGACGCACGCCGAGACCGGACGGCGCAGCATCTTGAACTCGCGCTTCATCTCGATCCCCGAACCAGAGGCGTTGATGAGGTACATCCTCGACGAGTTGTAGGCCAGCACGTAATGCCCGTTTGGCGATGTGGTGAAGCCCATGCCTTCTCCGCCTGGGCAGGATGATGAGCTGATGGCCTTGGACACGAGCTTGACGAGGGTGACAGTTGGCCGGACGTAGGACGCAAAGAGGTTTCGCTTGATTTCCCTGGCGAACAGCTGTCGCAGACGAGACAAGTTGTCGGCATCGGCAGATGGCAGGCTGGCCGAGTGTGCAGCATACGTCGGACATCGAGCGAGATGATATCGGTATAAGTGTGGGCGCTGCGACACGTCCCGCCACTTGCGGTTGAGCGTCATGAGCGAGGCGAAGCCATTGGCATCTGTCGCGAGGAGTATCCTGCGATGCGACGGTTAGATTTGGTCCTTTTTCTTGTCCCGTCCAGTTCCCGTCTCGCTGCTCTTCCGGCAGTGCTCCAATCCGCCATTGTCTTCTTGGGCCATCACAGCCATTCCGGCGCCCGTCCAACAGTCCAAGGGGGAGAGATGCTCACTGCTCGATGATTTCGTCTGGTAGGCCGTCAAACGGTGGCGGCGCCTCGGGGACGATGGGCACCTTTTCGATGCTCAACCGTCGCGCCTCTGCCGGCGCCGAGGCGTCGTCCATGACGCTGCTCCGCTAGCAAAATCAGCAGCTCGTTGTGCCCCGTCCACGATGCGGCATGTCCAGGCGACGGTCGGCGAAGGAGGAGGAGGGAGGAGCGCTGTCGGTGGCTCAGCGGATGGGCAGCTGCTGCAATGTCGAAGGGACGAGAAAGAGGAGGAAGATGATGTAGAAAGAAGAGACGGAAGGGATTAAAGGAGCGATGAGGCGGAGGAAGCGTGGCTGAGAGGCTCTAGTAGTAGTTTAGGTAGGTACGAGTTAGTGGTGGTGGTAGGCACTTTCTCGAGGCAAAGCAGGTGCGACTGAAAAGCCAACCTGAGTCCTTGTACGGAGTGGCACCAACGGCGTACTCGGGACTTTGCGTGGCCTGCCGAATAAGGCCATTCCGCAGGTACCGGCAACCTGCTGATGGCATCAGGCCCTCTCCTGGCCCTGGGCTGCAGCTGTCTCTAGAAGCTGAGCTCCAGATTCTAGCGTGCGCACCGACCCCCGTCCAGGTCCGCTAGCGCCACGGCGACGCCCTGGAAGCATCACCAGTTGGGCGGCTTAGCGGGTGATACAGCGCTCTTGGGCTCACGGATGATGACACCTACCGTCTGTTATCATCAAGTGAACTCGTACACGACACGATTTCCTCCTAGCTTACAGAGACGTCGAGACGAAACACCAGGCAGGGTGAGGAGGGTGATATCAAGGCGCCATATAGTGAGAATCAGAGACACAAGCAGCCAAGAGGATGACATTTGATGTGCTCATCTATGGTCAGAGTGGTCTGCGCAATCGCCATACATACCCACTCACACGGGGCGCATCCATGTCTTCCTCGGAGCGCCTCTTTCAATGCCGCCTGTCGTGCGGCAATGCGAATCGCTGGCATGATTCTATACCCTATTCCGTGTTCGCCAACGGGATCACTAGGTAGATATCCATTGGTTTCTGCTAGGACTGCCAACATGTATACTAGCTGGCTATGCTCAGCTGGTCAAGTGCGTAATTCCTCCAGCTCGGAAAGCATTTTCATCCTATAAAGTCGCCCCTAGATAGGTATACGAAGTCGTTCTCTGCACATCAACTACCTGACTATTTTCTTCGTTGTCCCCTTTCACGACCTCACCGTGTCGGCATATGCGCATGCGCGCAAGAATATTACACCGAGCAATCGCTGCAGATCCCCCATGCCTCCCTTGCCTTGAAGCCACGGATTCGGCCGACACACGTCGTAAACCCCATGCAATTCTTCCATGACGTTTGCACATGGCCTATTCCTCATGTCACTGATGGTAGAATACGAATGTCAATGCAGCTATGTCCTCTCTTTTGGGATCACTGGCCTGGTGTTTCCAAATGCTTTCAACCTACCGCTCACTTATACAAGGCACCCTCAATCCTGATCAACAAGCTCCTTTTCTTGCCCACATTCCCATCCCTTGTTCTCACAAATGCTTCGGATCCGAAAATTCTTTCAAGTAATAGGAATGCAAGACTTCTGCGTGTTCGTGCCCCCTTTTACAGAAGTGATATCGACTTGCGTCCTCAAGTAACCCGGGCATGAACCTCTATCAATAGCAGCATCAAGGCCCAATCTCCCAGCAGGCTAAGCCCAAAGAATAAGGTGCAGACAAACGGCCTGGGTCTTCTCCACTCTTCCCGTCAAATGGTCCTATTTTTAGCTCACCGGAACCGAGGCTTCTTTTTTGTTCGGGACCGGCCTGAAGAGACAGGAATGTTTATTCGGAAGCATCCAAGATCACGAAGATGAATTCTTTCGCAAATGCAAAAGATGGTATTTCCATGCTCCACAGAGCGTAATATTTTGATATTAGTCGCCTCTCCCTGCTGCAACTCTCGGAATCAGCTGAACCGAATGCCGACAAACGCCTCAGATCTGCCGCCAAACCGGCTTCTCGTCAAAACAGCCCAGAAGGAATCAAATTGGACAAATATCCTGTGTGTTCTGGCACATATGGGGAGGAGCATCTCTCCCAAAGCGTCTATTACGTAGCCAACAACAAAGCATGTCCACAGCCGTCTGGGCTCCGATCCAGAAGCCTTGACCTAGTCGCCTGGACATGGCGGTGAATCACCCCCTCGGATCTCCAGGCTACGGAGTACAGACGCAAGGCTCCGCATGGCTGCATCCCTTAACATTTTGTTCCGGCAAACGGACACTGTTCTGGCCGTCATCCTTGACCAAAATGCCTCCGTCGTTGATTGACCGTCCGAGTCGGCATGACCCGACAGCTCCGGTAGATGTCATCGGAGCGCGGATAGGCAATCTGCTTCGGGATGGATCTTACCACAGTTCGCACCGGCAAGGGCTCTACTTTGGGTGGTAGGATGAGCATGTCCTCTCTCGCCTCAACGATAGGCGCAAAATATCACTGCGGGTTAGGTAAAGCAAACGTATCCCGTCGTAAGCCCCGTTCAAGGAGGTCCCGGAAACTGATTGAAATCAAAAGGCTCCAGCTCCTCATCCAGGAAAGGAACCTGCGCGCTGAGAAACTCATCCGTGATGAGCGTCCCGATATCGACGTCCTCTCCCAGATTCGCCAGGAAGCCATCGTGGCCCGCCACCCCCTCCAGCCCGTTCATCAGGCCCGGCGCGTTGAGGGGATCCTCCGGCGGCATCGTCGCCTGCGTCTGCTGCGCCTGTAGGACCACGGCCCGGATCTCGCGCACGCACGGCCAGGTGTGCTGGATCTCGTCCATGGCCTGCATGACGAGCGACAGCGCGCGCTCAATGTCCGGGTCGCTCCACGAGGCCTTTTGCAGGAAGCGCTTCATCATGACGGTGCTCGCGGCCGTGGAGAGCGTGTGCACAAAGTCCAGGGGCAGGGACCGGTAGCGGTAGTAGCGGGAGTAGCTTCGCATGAGGCGGAGGATGGCTTGCAGAGATTCATAGCAGATCTCTACGTCTTCACTTTCGGCAATGCCTGGGTTCTCGAACATGTGCGAAGGCGGGCGGTGGAGGATGATCATGATGGTGTGGAACATCATGCTATTGGTCTCTAGTCAGTCACGATAAAGAACAGCTTGAGATCGTACAAGGGGTGGAGGGCCATGCAAAGCAGCTCATCCAACTTACTGTAGATGCAAAACATAGGGAGGCACTTGGCCAACCGTCCACTGGTTCCAGTGCAGCGAGCTGGGGAGGTTCGTGAGCCACCTCGTCAACAGGACATGGATCCTCCGCGTCTTGGTCGCGATAATGGTAGGATCCGCGCCTCCCCTCCGATTCTCAAACAAATCGGTAATGATGAGGTGAATAATCTTGGCCAGTTCGGCTCGGTAGATGAACGAGCCCACGAGGGAAACGCCATTATCCCATTCATTCGCCGACGCCCCTTTGCAAATGTACGTCTCCAAAAGGCCTTGCCAGCCTGGGGGATATTGCAGCCGGATGGTATTCCGCACGTCCGACTCGCTGGGGTAGAGTGCTGGAGGTCTCCCGAAATAGAGACTGAGCTGCTTGTCGGCGATGAAGACTGCCCAGTAGACTCGGCGCAGGATCTCCCTGTCGCCGCTCGTCTCGTGGGGGGTAGGGCCCTGCCAGTTGGTGGGATCGAGATGGAGTCCCATCTCGTGCGCAAGGCGGAAGGCCATGCCGCAGAACAGCCAGCCCTTGGATGCTCGTCCCACGGCAATCTCGCGGTAGCCCAGCAGGACCAGAGCTTGGAGAACCGTCAGGTCGGGGCTGTCGAGCGTTGAGTAGAGGAGCGTCTGGGCCTGGCCCGCGAAGACATCCGAGAGGTTGAGCATGTCGTCGCACTGAAGCGCCCCAAGGGCACAGATGGAGTACAACAGAACGTCTGAGTAGTATTTCCCGGACCCGACATCGTAGTCTCTCAGAAAGTACTCGCGATATACAACCATGTTGTATGGATACACCTCCTGGAAGAACCTCGACATCATCTTCTGCGAAGTTTCATGGTGAGGCTCATACTGGAACGATGCGCCCATAGGGCTGAGATCGTCAAAGTCGCCATACAGCTCGCTCGGGTCCAAGTTGGGGTTGCTGTTGTTGGCGGCACCGATGATGTGGCTGTTGCTGTAGGGCTGGCTATCCGTGATGGCCAGAGACTCCAGAGCCGTCGAGTTCGCCGCAACCGACGATGACTTTTGAGAAAAGTGTATCTGGAGCAAGCTCGTCCCCCCAAAGAACTGCGCGGCGTTGCTCCCTCTCACCACCCTCAGCTGCCCAGACTTGACTCGAGCAGCAGCAAGGCTCGGATCCGTCTTGACATCGGCCGGACCAGCTTCGGGCAACAACGGCACGCTCGGAGCCCCCGAGGTCAGCGAAAGGTCAGAGATAATCTGGGTCCGCTCCGCGTCGTCTGCCAGGGCGAGCTTGTGAATGACTGTTTCCAGCGCGGCAATTTGGCCTTCCAGAGCCTGGACATAGCTTTTTGAGACTGGCCTGCGCGCCGTCAGTACACGGAGTCAGATCTCAGGACGAGTTTGCGCCTTACCGCTGCTTTTCTCCGATGCCTTGGAGGACGCACTCAGTGCCGGCCTTGGCACATTTGGAGCAGGGGCGCTTGCGATCGCATTTGATCTACGGGGATGCAAGACAAACAGCGTCAGCCTCGGGACACGTCAGACGGCATTGAGGGACTAGGACCATGTACGGACCTTTCGACGACGGCATCGCTCGCAGCTGGGTCGGTCATTTCATTAGCAAAAGTGTAGCCTCGAGTTGACAGGGAGGGCTCACGATGTCCTGATGGAGTCTCCCAAGAGGGGCTCCTCCATCGTTGCGCTGGGTCTCTTGGTTGAATTGCTACAACAGCTATCGATGAGTGATTATGAGGATCTGAGAATTAGCATGTCGATTGGTACTATGTCGAGTGTGAACAAGAGGGAATGATGGAAAGTGAAAACGGGACATCAAAAGATGACGGACGATGGTGAGGCTCCCCAGCTAACGTTGTATTTGACGTGCTCTTCTGGTGGCAGTACTAGACTAACACCTACTAGTAGCTTCACCTACAAAATCCCGGTCGCCTAAAGATTTGCCGGACGCCGACCCCGGACCCTCAACACCTCCGGTCGGCGCCTTTGACGAGCTATTAGGGACGCTTAACTGTGATCCAGCACGAGATCTCCAACTCGGAACTTGATTTCTAAAGTTCAACCATACCCAACAAACAACTGGGCAAATTCGATCGCCCAGGAAGAAGCACTTGTTCAAGACTTACGGAACAATCCACTTTGTATCAAAGATTGTGCCATTCCTATTCTCTCGCTTACATCATGCTGTTGACTCCATCAAGATATAGACGCAACACCACGTCGGAGCATCACCATCACCATCACCACCATCAACTCACTCTAGAATATCCTCATCCCTCGCATCAAGCACCAACATATGCCCCGGCGCATGCGCCATCACAACCCCCTCCAAACCAGCCCTCATCACCGCCTCCTGCGGCGTCACTCCACACCCCCAAAACACAGGCACCTCCTCATCCTCATCCTCCTCATCCTCACCACCAACCTCACCCTTCCTCAAAAGCCTCTCCCTCCTCGCCCTCCCAAACCCCATCACACCCCCCTCATCCAACGGCCCATCCCCCCACTCCGGCCCATCAATATCCCCGATCCCCAACCTCCGCACCGCATCCCACCCCCAATCCACCGGCTCCCCGTGCATCGTCCCAAACCTCCTCGTCACCTCCCTCACCCGCTCGACGTCCCGCCTCTTATACGGCCTCATCGACACTACACACGTCCCGCCACGAAACACCCCCGCCGCGCACAGCCCCATCGTCGTCCTGTACATCGGCACGTTGCGCCCCTGCACCAGCTGCCGCGGCGCCAGGCCCGCCTCCACCAGCGCCGTCTCGAACGAGTACGAGCACCCGATCAGGAACGCGACGTGGTCGTCCGTCCACTCCGCCGTCACGTCCTCGCAGTGGCTCTTCTCGAGCTTCGAGTCCTTGTAGACCATGTACCGCGGCGCGTCTCGCCTTACGTCGCTTCCAGGTCCGAGGATGTCCTCGCCGCGAAGATTCTTCATGTGAGATACGAAGGCATCGCTACAGCCTTTGGCTGCAGACTCGGCAATCAGAGGGCACGGCACGGGATTTCGGGCACAGAGAGTGCGGAAATCGTTGGCGTAGCGTGAAGGTAGGATGATGAGGTTGGCTTGGAGATGGCCCGGTGCCAGGCCTGAAGTCGACGATGTGTGTGTCCCGTTGCGCGAGGCGAGTCGGGCCTGTATTCCAGTGACAATCGACGTCTTGGTCATATTGAAATTGGTCTTTGAATGAAACTATTCAGAGCCTTGCAACTCCAATGATGAAGGGTATATGGGTGATATATATACTAACCTGCTTCCGATGTATGCTCGTTGCCTACCTATAAACAGTGCAACCTGGTGTAAGCGCCAAATGCTCCAACCGGCATCAACTGCACAATCCATCGGCTGTCACCAGACACGCAACTGGCGATAAGAAGCCATACCCCATCTTGCCCATCCAGTTAGGCATTTTTGGAGGCAATCTCTACGCTGTCAGCTATAGTACCTGATCGGGACGGAGTTGCGCCTCCGCAGGCGATGGGGGCCGCTTGTCATATTCCCCACGACGCCAGGTTCGCCGAATATGAAAGAACAGGGCGAAGATCGAGCATCATGTCACGAGGCATGTGCCTGAAAGCGGAATCAGATTGCCCGTCGGGAACGCACTCCGATCAAGCTGAATGGAAGCATGTGTCATTTGACGTCAGCTGCTCAAGCATACTTGGTTAGGTATTCTACAAGCTAGTGTATAATTCACGTCCCCCTCTCGGCCGTGCCACATGGTTCCCCTTCCATTGTCCCCGTATACGCTCACGATATGTTTCTGTCTGCCATGTTCAAATACCATATAGTCGTTAGAGGCGTTCCTCCAGCGAATGAGACAAATTCCACGTCAGCGCGTTGGATCTTTTCGTCGTCAGGCGCTGGCCCTGGGAGACCGTTCCAGGGTTCTCTTGACACATAGACGAACGGCCTTCCTAGCAGCTCGTGCCCACCTCTTGACGCGCCATTCCACCTTCTCCGGCTCAGCAGGCGGTTGCTCTTGATGGCAGATGAACTCCGTGTTATACCAGTCATTAATACCGTGGTTGACTATTCTTGCGGGTGTGGGCAACGTAGTCATAACAGGCAGTATCGTGCCCTCATCCTTCTGCGTGCTGGCAAATCGTAGCCGAAGCATTGAGAGCTTGTCCCGAAGCCCGCGCGGTCCGCTTGGCTGATAATCGGCGCAGCTGTCTCCTCCCTCGATCAATACCGCACCTCCATTCACTGGCTGTATGGCACTTGGATGTACCTCTGCCTTGGCCGGTGAAGGTGGATAGGGGATGTTAAACTGATCGGATGCCTGTGGCGACGGCTCAAAACGGATAGGCTTGACCTCTACTACCGCCGAGTCGCAACTGCTCGAATCAAAGCTCGATCCTCGCCCCTTGTCGTCGTTGTCAAGACTAACCTGGTCATCAAAAGTTTCCTTTTTGATACATGGCGTAAGCTCTGCCAGCGAGTTGCATTGTTTCAATCGGTTGCCCCATGGTGAAAGCCCGCTCTGATCCGGCTGAACTTGGCTGATCTGGCTCGGCGAGGCTTTGAGTCGAAGCTTTGGTCGCGATGCTGAGCCGTAGAATTCCTCAGTGCTGGTCAACGTTGGCCTCTGAGAAGAAGCGGAGCACGCCACAGCACTGGATTTGCCGAGAAGGGATGCCGGTGTTGCATGGGCTCTCACTCTGAATCTCGGCTGAGCGCTCTGTAAGCCTTGCGGTGTCGTGGGCGGTGTACACTTTTGCTTCGCTTCCAACCTCCGCTTCATTTCTGCAAGACCGTCTCTGCTCAACATCAAAGGGGCGTGCTCCACGTGGCCAGACGGCGTTGGTATACCCGCTGTACCGTAACCCGATAGCTTTCCGGCTTCCCTTGGCAACGGAGGCAAGGCTTTCATCAGCTGAGGTATACTCTCCTTGACTCTCAGCTGTCGTACGGGCGAAATTGGCGCCGGTGAGAGGATCTGTAGGCTGTTTCGCCGCTCAGGCGTACGCTTCATATAGCTGTCTGGGATGACGCCAACTATGCTAATTTGCGAAGCCGCGCCATTCCTGCGATGGCGTTTCTGATATACACCGCCTTCCTCCTCGATCTTTTGTGGCGGTGTTGGTGACGGCCACCTGCTCGACCGGTTTAGAGCACCAGGATGTGGCTCGCCTTGTGGACACAAAAAGGTATCATGGCGATCTCCGCTCATTGATTGAGCCTCGTTGTCATTGGCGGCTGGAACTTTCTCTAAGCGATCAAGGCTTGTCACAATGGAAGCGAATTCGGGGAGTCCTGGATCCAGCGAATATTTCGGCTTGCCAAAGCCGACTTGGGATGACTGTCGGCTTCGAGGTTCGTTTACCACGTCAAACTTGCTCTCAGTCATCTTTGAAGGGGTCTCCAGCGGAGAGTTTGACCTCAGTGAAGTCGAATCGCTCATCAGGGAGAGCATATCGATCGCATCTGCCTCCGTGTCTGGCGATGCATCATGCCGCATGCTCTGGGGCCGGCTCTGTTCTTCGTCAGAGATAGTTATCAGAGGAACGTTGCTCGGGCTTGACTGGTCGGGCGAGTGACTCCCTATGGCATGCGACTTGTCGTCGCGAGAAGCCGGCTGCGTCGTTTCCATTTCTTCAAGATTGCAATTCGCAGCATCTGAGAAATGGGATGGCTCTGCCGGGGGCTTTTCAGCCTCCTGTGCATCAGATTGTACTGTATCCGAATAGTGACCGCCCAGATCAAAGTCTTCAATATCATCCATTAGCAGCAGAGATTGGCGGATGTTCTCGGTCCTCTGGGGTACAGGGTGAAGTGGTAGGTCCATCTCCCCGTCCCAAGGTGGCTCGTCTTCAAATTGTTCAGTGTAATCGTAGAAGAGAGGCCCAGAGGATTGCATAGGAGGCGAGCGGTTAGAGGTTGATGTGGCAGGTCTATCGTACATCTCAACAATAGACGTAAGACTAGGCGAACGGGTACTTTGGTCCGCAGAGCCTCGTTGCTGTCGACTCGGCTGCCTGGACGATCCCCATGGCAAGGACGAGCTGGCCGTTCTTCCATGGCAGGGAACTGGCGCGTAAAGATAGGGTGAGTGCAGTGATCTTGATGGCAGCGAGTTTGTTGACCGAATGACCTCGGGGCGGAAGACCATGGGGAGTGGCCGTCGAGAGCCGTGGGAGAACGTAGGCTTGTATGACCCATGAATGGTTCTCTGTGGAGAAGTCAGTAAGAATAAGTCTTGAGCAAATCACCGGAAATGAAGACCAACTTGGGAGTATCGATCAAGCTCAACCATTCTACTGTAGTCAACATCTCCATCATCCCTCAGAGCTGGAGAGGCCGGACGGACCCCCGGACGCTTCAGCCGAGTCGGGTAAGGAAAGGGAGATCTCGGGCGTTGATAACCGCTTCCACTGGATTGGCTCTGCAGCGTACCCGTCGACTTTTGAGAGGGGATTCGCTTTGAACTGGGTGTTGTTGTCATGGAGTACGATCTAGGGTCATCCTCAAGACTGGCTGCTGAGACGGACGACATGAGTGTTTGCTGGCTTTCACATCCATAGAGGGAAATGATTTCAGACGCAGTATCGCGATATGACCGCATCCTCCTGCGGTCATCTGGACGCCTGTAGTGGTTCTCATTGTATCCTGACGGGCGTGCCGGGAAATGCGGATTTGCCTCCCTTGGATGCGACCTTGACCTCGGCTGGCGGCCAAAGTTTGAGGAATGGTTCGGCCTGATGGAAAAGATGCCGATGTCTCCTGTTTCGGTTGTGGTCTTCAGCATGCTCTCGAGTGGCCCGGGAGAGCGCAGAAGAGCGGAATGCTCGTTGACGCTGCGCAAGGGATGTCTCTGACCCGAGGGCCGAGGATTAGTGTAGTTTATCATGCTGGACTGATATCGATACTGGCTGCGCAGCGAGTTGTAGCTGGCAGACCTTTGGCGTAACCGGGGAGCATCCATGGTAAGAAACGCATCAATCTCTGTGCAAACCGAGGGGACGAACAGTAGAATAACATGCGAGGGCTCAGCTCGAGGACCGGGTCAAGAAAGGGGGAAACCAAAGACGACGAATCGACACGTGAGAATCAAAAAGCTCCAGAACCTGAGGGCGATATACCAACTCCAAGAAATCGCAGACGGCCGGCAATCTGGCACGGGCATCTCCAAGAGAAGATGAAAGGGCGAGGTGAGGGCAAGGCAAAGCAGCGAAAGATGGAGGTTCAGAGACTCTATATGAGGCAAGAACGTGCGGTGAGCTTTCGGAGTCTTTAGCGAGGATGGCATGTTGCCGTGAGGAAGGTTCGACTGTGGAGGGGGGCCGGTGCTTTTCAACCCGAGATGAGGAAGCCACGATGCGTCACTGTCGCCGTCAGCCAATGAAGCCCGGATTGCGAGTGCCTGGCGGTGCATCATTCCCATCGAGGTACCTCGGCGAGACTTTGAGTTCAGCCATGACTTCAAGTCGTAGTAGCGGCGACGTCAAGTATTGAATCGGCCGAGGAGGACTTGTGTGACCTGGTGTCGAGGTGGGCATTTGCGAAGAGAAAAGGAGGATTTTTCTAGATGGTATCCTATACGAACTCGCATCACTCGTGCTTGGTGTTATGAGAGTATTGCCAAATGCAAGGCTCAAGGGTCAAAACGGGCTATGACGAACAAAGTCAACAGCACCCCGAGATTCAGGTCGAGTGCATGTGATTCAGTGTCTGGCCTGGGAAGAAAGGACAGAGCTTCACTGCCCTCATTGCCATGGCTCTCCAGTTTGAACACGAGCCTGCACCCTCCGAGTACTAATGCAATCAACTTCCAGACATGTCGCGAAGATGCCAACATCATGTTCTCGTTGCCCCGGGAGAATGCCTCAAGATTCGTCACCGAATGGTTCTTCCTGACCTTCCAAACAGCTATTCTTCCATGTAAGGTGAGTACTACTCCAAAGCTCTTCAATAGGTACCTCAGGAGCCAGCGCCACATGGCAGCCTTGCTCGACGCCCTCCATCGTTAGCCTCATGAGGACGACAGCCCACGATATCAGATGCTCCCAGTTCAGGTCGCATGTCGCCTTGTGGCCGGCGCAAACTCTAACCCGTTGGTGTAGGAGTCGCAATCAACCAAACGGCCGCAAAATCAACAAAATAAAAGCCCTGTGGCCAATCTCGAGCAGTCAAATCATGTCGCTCAGACCACGATACCACATCCAGCAGTGTTGCCCAGTGTGCTGCAAGTCTGGCGCACAACCTCAAAAAATCCAGGAACCCGGCATTTACCCAGCGGCGATGGCTAACTTAAAGATGGAGGGCATCTCGGCCAATTGCAAGCCACGTCCTGCATCAACATGAGACGTAGCTGAACTCTGTTCGCCGCCAAGCGACGGGGATGTGCATCTTTTTTTCGCGCTCTTCTCCTCGGTCCTCTGGTTCTTTTTTCCATTCCTTTCGGTTGGCTTCCCTTTCAACCACCGCTTTCACGCGCAGAGAACCGACAGCCTCCCACCCCCCCGGTTGCGCCTTGGCCGCGTGCAGTTAGATGACAAGGTACGTGCATTGTAGGAATGACAGACAGGTGATGCCCGGCCTCGTTTATGCGGGCAGTTTGGCGAAATGATTTTCCCATCGTGGACGGCTCACGTGTCCCAGTAGGCCAGGGCTCCCCTCGATTCTCTGCGTGCTGGGACGTGGTATTGCCCCGTAGTTGCACCTATTTGGGTCTCGCTCTAATGAAGCGTCGGCAGTGGCCCGAGACAGCTGTTCTAGAATGGGATCGGAGATTAACGTGGAAACAAGATGGAAGTCTTGCCTCTGGGTTGTCCTGTGTTTTGTACGAGCCTGTAAGTGAGTGCGATAGCATCATGATCTTCAATCGTTTCTGTATACCAGCCATTATCAAAGAACTCCTCATCAACAGCCTCAACAAGCCCTGCCCGGCGCCATCAGATAGACTTTCCCTCGGCAACCACAAGCCCTCACCATCTCGCAACCACTTCGTCCACGGATCAACGCAGACAGCTCTGCCGGGCCTGAACCCTAGCGCCCCCAAAAAGCCCCTGATGAGGGGCCACAGAGGCCATCTCCGGATCGTTGACTGGCTGCATCCCCGCAAGTCTGGCTCTAGTCAGGGGCACGGGTGGGCAGCGAGTGGATGAGGTGGATGGAGTGGATGAGCGGCATGCGGCAATCCATCCTCGACCTGTCTCTTGCATGTGGTTCCGTCCCGGCGATGCTGGATTCTCTCGGTTATTCCTGTCTGGACGGATGGCAATCGATGGGGAAAAGACGGCAGAGAAGGGAAAGAAAAAAAAAGTCGTGCATGAAGATCCATGCAAGGTGTGAGTGTGTACCTGCAGCACCAATTTTTTTTTTACTATTATTATTTATTTTTAAACTCCCCTTCTCTCGCCCTGCTTTGCCTTACTTCTGCCCTTTTCTTCCCGCTCTTCCGAGAAGACACACGAGGCCAAACTTTGTTTCCTTCATCTCGTCAACCGTCGATTTTAAGCTTTCATTAAAAGCTTCTGGCCACACCTTTTTCGTCGGGAGATGAGTTCCTGAGAGACGACCTCGTGGTATCAAATGACCGAGCGACTTATACTGTCTTCTTCGACATAAGTAGGCAGCATCATCGGTCTTCTTTACAGATACCGGCTTCTTCAATGATCTGAATCTCTTTTTTCCTTTCAACACCACCTTCGTTATTTCCAGACACACTCTTTTGACACGCGCACTCTTTTGAAAATACACACTCATTCCTTTTACCACGCGTCCTTGTAACAAAGCAAGGCACTCTTCTTCTTCTACTTCGTACTTTTGACACAACCAGACTCTTTTTACGTCTACCTACCTTGCCTCATCTTCTTATCACCTCCACCACCACCACCACCACCACCATGGCTCTCCGCAACCCAGACTTCCACCTCCAGATGCCCGCCATGAGCCAGACGGACCTCCAGTTCCAGCCGCGCAGCCCCATGCGAAGCCCCCGTTTCCGCGAGGACTTTGACGCCCCCTTCTCCGCGTCCTTCCTCGACCAGCCGCCGCCGCCGCCGCCGCCAAAGACGTCCTACTTCGTCGAGGCCAAGGACAAGACCGAGCCGCCGCCCCAGCGCAGCTACGACGACTCCTGGGTGCAGGTGCCCAAGCGCCGCGAGAGCGTCAACGAAAAGGTCCTCCAGTGGGCCAAGAGGTCCCTGACCATCAAGCGGCAGCGCCCGGCGCGCTTGGGCGAGGGGTTTGCCGTCGAGCGGGCCACGTCGAGGGCGTCGAAGAGGATCAGCGGAATGCCGGTTGAGGCCATGTTTGGGAAGCGCGGCGGTGCGCACGCTCAACCTTCGACTATCATTACCGTGTCCGAGATTCCGAAGCTCGTGTAAGAGATGACCGAGTGAGCCGAGAAGAACAGCACCCTCGGCCATCAAGGAACAACATCACGGCGGAATATCAAAACAATCATCTTATACACCTTCGGAGAGAAAGGACACCCAACCGGAAGAAAAAACAAAGAAAGAAACCACTGGTTCAGTGGCAACTCTTCACTGACTTATTATACCATCACCAGGAGTCCAGGGGCACTGTCGCCTGGGTTTGGGCTGGCCAAAATGGAAATCTGTATGATAAACGATTTATGACATATTTTTTCTTTCTATTACCAACCTTTCAAAGAAGGCGTCAAAATACACCGCCGCCAATGATGAACAACCGTTGCTCCTCTCTCTTGATCCATTGCATAATCTTATTCGCGCCCTGCGCCATTGTTGCCCGTGACAAGTTAGGTCCGCCAATGCAATATAATTCAAACGTCGGAGTAAGCCAAGCGAGCGATGTCGCGTCGTCGCTCACACACTGCAAGATCTTGAGGTGCGCATTCTTTGCGTGGGTCGCGGCGTGCAGTTCGTGATACGCCGTCATGAGCCGTCGTCTCTTGACCAGATGCCCAAAGGCAGGCTCCAGCGCCGACATGCAAAATTGCACATTTGCTCGCGACTTGAACAGAAAGTGGCATATCGGGCTGCCCGGGGCGATCTGCGCCATGCTGGGGCGCCCGGCTCGTGCGGCGTCTCGGATGATGGCCAGGCTGCCGTTTTTCGCCAGCTGCTGCGCGACGTCGTCTCGCATCTGTTTGAGGCTGAAGAAGGCCTCCCGATCCGCGCTGATCAGGATCATGGCAATCTCCTCGTCGACCGGCTGCCCCACGGCCGCGGCCGGTGCCGTCGCCTGCTCGCCCGACACGCCCTCGAAGAAGCTCACGTACATGTATAAGTAGCCCTTGTTGTTGAAAGCGGGGAGACACAGCGGGATCCAGTTTTCGCCGCCCCCGGCCTTGATGCCGTCCGACTCGAAGAGCATGTTGAAGATGAGCTGGAGATCGCTGGGGTGGAGGGAATGGCGCCGCGGCCGAATGACACTGACGAGCTTGCCGCCCGCCACGATGAGGCCGTACAGAAGTTTGTCGGCCCTCGATTTCAGAAACGTATTATTGATAGAGTGACGCTGGGTCTTGCGCAGCTTCAAGCATTCCAACGAGCTCAGCAATGCCGAGGGCGACCCTTTTGTGAAGCTGTCTGCTAATGATGACAGCAAAGCCTCGGTTCCTTGCAGTGGCTTGCGCAGGTCGGTGGACGGTCGGTTCGCGAAAATGTTGGTGAGGGAAGGCAGAGTAAGCGTCGATAGGATCTGCATGTACAAGGCCTCCAGCTGCACTCGCAGCTGCGAATCGCTCTCTCCAAGCTTGCTGATGGCCACGAAGTAGAGTGGCCCCTGAGTCAATACCACGAAGCGGGTATCGCCAGCCGTAAAGCCCTGGAGGGGGTTCTTGGATCCTTCATAGAAGGAGATGATGGTTTGCACGACTCCGATCGACGAGTTGATGAGGTTGAGGTCTCCGTGTCGGCTCCAGATCGGCTTGCCTGCCGACGACAGGATCATGTACTGTTTGAGCTTCGAGCGCCACAACGCCAGCCGTTCGTCGTCCTTGAAGAACTCGTTCGAGTCGTCGGGAAGCGGCGCAAACTCCTTTTCGAAATCGGCAAGCCGGTCGTGCGCGCCTCGCTGGTGCTTCTCAAACGGCTGGACGTTGGACTGCAACTTGAGCGAGTTCCAGGCCGCGCTCTTCCTGCTGAGGGACGACGTCAGCAGGCTGGCAATGTCGCCAGCCGGGCGCATCGTCGGCGCGAAGCTCATGATGCTCCCGACGTCGTCCCCTTCCAGGCCGGAGTTGCTCGGCCGGCGGTTGGGCGATGTGTAGCCGCTGCCGGGAGTCGACACCGGACGAGCGGTTGGCGTGGAGAAGGTCCCTCGCGTGCCATCGGGGAAGGACAATGTCTGGATGTCTAGCGGCGTGATGGCAGTGGTCGCCTGGCCCTGCAGGGCTTGCGCATTCGCGCTCGCATCGGAGGAGGTCCTCGCGGCTGGCCGAGGGGGCAGCGGAGGGGGTTGCTCCTCGGGGGAGGAATCGCTCTCCTGTCCCATCGTGAGTCGCAGCGCTGGAGCATCTCAGGACGGGCTCAAGCAGGCTTTCATCCGACGGCTGGAGGTTTGCACGGTCCTGATGCCCATCATGCCATTGCGTCTGCGGGCGGTGAGTGGCGACGGTGTTTGCAGGTGCAGAGCATCGATGACGGAGAGGAGAGACAAGAGGCGAAGCTGCGAGTTGAGAGCTGCTGTATTGGAGCCGTTTTAATGATGCCGCTGCCTGGTCAGTCGAGGTACCGGGTACATGCTTTGCGTTTGCGGCCACTCCAGGGCCTGTAAATGGACCTTAGACGGGAGCTGCTTTTCTCCTGCTGCGAAGGGGTTTTTCAGCGTTGTGACAACAGGTTCAACTGGTTTGATGTTGCGTATTTGTATGCAGCATCTTCAATGCTTATTGACACTTTTATTGTTTCTTGTGAAGTATTCCAGCTTCATTGCTCTTCAACTTCAACATCTACAGTTTCCCTTCAAAATGCATCATCAGTACATGTAGCCTTGCGTCAGCCAGCGCCAATCAAGCACCTCTAGTGGGGCTGGATGCGCACGTCGTCTGTCGGTACAGGTACATGCACTGTACCTTGGACCTACCGGGAGCTTTGGGCGCAAGCACTGAAACGTAGCCTTCCAGCGAATGAGGTGGACTCAACTGGGAGCTACCACCGACCATCTCGCTACTGCGTCAACTCCATACAATCTTGCCTACCTACACACATCGTATGCGGCTGTTTCCTGCAGCTATGCGCCTCACGTTCTGGCTTCCCAACGCCGTACTCATTGATCTCGCCCATGAACCGACCAGTCCGTCATAATGGCGCTTGAACTGGGCCCAGGTGTGCGATCCGGGTCGCCAGAGAGCTCGGGGCGGGACTCGCCCATTCCACGGCAATGGAGGAACCAGCTCGGCGGAGGTGGGTAGGAAGCCTTGTGGACAGCTCTTCGTCGGCCGTATACTGATGCAGTAGCCTAGAGGACGCTCCCATCAAGGACAAGGCGTACCGCAGATACGCTGCCGGAGTCGACAAAGCGCTGCTGCTGTTCGAGACGGCCCTGGAGGAATGGGCCGACTATATATCCTTTCTCAACAGACTGCTCAAGGTCAGCTACTCGGCACCGGGCGATCTGCAAGCCAGCGGCGGCGCCTTGATTCCATCTGCGACGCAGCACACTGACAGCTTGGATAGAGCCTGCAAGCCCGACCGCCTAACGTCACCGTTATCCCCTCCAAGATCACAGTCGCGAAACGTCTGTCGCAATGCCTGAACCCGTCCCTGCCCTCGGGTGTGCACCAAAAGGCTCTCGAAGTGTACAACTACGTGTTCGAAACAATCGGCAAGGATGGACTGTCCCGAGACCTCCCTCTATATCTCCCAGGCCTGGCTCCTACGCTCTCCTTTGCGTCCCTCTCGGTTCGCTCGCCGTATCTCGACATCCTCGAGCGCCACTTCACGGGCATTGATTCCAGGTCGTTGCGACCAGCTATGAAGTCAATCATATTGGCATTGCTACCGGGACTGGAAGACGAGACTAGTGAAGACTTTGACCGAACGCTGCGGTTGGTCGGAAGCTTCAAGAAAGCCATCCGGCCAGCGGACAGCGTCGTCCTTACAGACCAACACGCCTCAGGCGACGACTTCTTCTGGCAATGCTTCTTCCTGGCCTCCGTGACGAGCCATAGCCGCCGTGCTGGCGCCCTCGCCTACTTGATACGCAATCTTCCCAGGTTGGGCGGAGACGCCTCTGCTGGCGCATCTGCTGGTGACATTGGCCAACAGATTACCGAGGGTGGCTTCAATAGTGAGATTGCCGCCATCGTCACAACCCCCGAGCCCGGTTTGCTGGTGAGATGCTTTGCTAGCGGACTCTCCGATGAGCAGTTGTTGATCCAGCGTGGCTTTCTCGACTTACTCGTCTCTCACCTTCCCCTCAATTCTCACGTGTTACAATCTCAAGTCAAGCCTGGCGACCTGGAACTTCTCCTGAAAGCTGCAGTCGGGGTCGTCACGCGACGAGATATGAGCTTAAACCGCCGCTTGTGGGCATGGCTTCTCGGCCCCGAGCCAACGGGCAACGAGAATGAACCGAACCCTGAGCTACACAGCAACTCCGCAGATGGACCGCAAGCTCTCCTCTCCTCCCGAACCAGCTACTTTGAACATTATGGACTGCAGCCGCTTACGAAATCTCTCCTGGAGATGATCAGAGACACCAAGCACAGAGGAGTTGCCGAACGGACTCGGCCATACCGGATATGCCTCTCCTTGATGGATCGATGGGAAGTCGGTGGGCTCGTGGTTCCAGACATTTTTCTTCCCGTGGTGGAGAGTGTGCGGCAGTTTCAACAACAGGGCCCCGCCAAGGCCGAGTTCACCGAGGTGTTGCGCAGCGCAAGCGTCTTCTTCGATGGCATTGAGAGTGGCCTCATCTACAGTGAGATTGTTGGGCTTCTGGCTCAGGCGATTAGCCCGAGCAATCTCAGTTACGAAGATCGCAGTGATAAGCTGTCCTTGGTCAACTTCATCATCACTCACTTTAATGTGCGCGAAGAAGAGATGGTTACGGTTCACGCTCCTCTGACTTGTCTCGCTGCTTTGCTCATGTTGGAGGATGCACGCAACTTGCAAGGTGATGGCAACTCATCGTTGAGGGAACAAGTCCTTGGTATTGTTGTCTCTTTCCTCGAACTGGTTCCAGATCGAGCATTTGCTGAACCAGCCACGACCAATGTCAGCCAAAAGAAGAAGACCGACAAAGTCTCCTCTCTCTCGGCCGTGGAGCTACTTAGGAAGGTCCAGGACTTCTACATCCAAGGGCAGGGAAGCCTGGACGCATCCCCAGCGCCATTCACCCAGGTTGAAACTGGCGAGCTGATTCTAGAGAAGGCGATCAAGTATATCATCGATGATACGACCGAGCAGCAGTCATCCTGCTCTTTGAGCTTTCACATCAGAATTCTGCTGTTGATCTTGCTGAAAGTGCCCAAGAACTATCGATTTGATGTGACAACCTTGGTGGCTTCTTTGAAGACCAAACTGGTACAGGAGCGCCCGCTGAGATTTTCAGACTACTCCTCCATCCTACATCTAATCACACAACTACATTACGTCGAGCGAATCTCAACATCAGAACTATCCGAGCTCGTCCATCCTCTAGTCCGGCACGCATGGTCATATCTCTCTGCTTCTGAGCCCAAGTACCATGTGGAGGCGGTCCGGTGCTTGTGGCAGCTTCAAGCCGCCCTGTCGCTGTCTCGTCGCGATGTGGAAGCCTCGCTCGCAAGTATTCTGGTTGACCAGAGTACTGCCGACGGCGCAGATATCGGGCGCGCTTTCGGCGTTCTCTGGTCTCACACACTCCAGGATACGCCATCCGATCGCCGCGGGCCCAAGATCCCTACTATTGAAGCAAAACTGGGCCAGAAGCTCAGTGCAACTGATCACTACGAAGTCATGTTAACGCGGCCTCTATTCCTTGTGCTGGATGGGCTGCTAGACGACAGGACCCAACTTTTCATGACTGTCAAGTCGTGGCTCAACAGCATGGTTGGCATCGACAGGTACCTAACTTTTGGCTGTTGTTCAAACCGTTTCGAGTGGTACTGACGTTCACTAGGTTATTCCTACTATTCGTAGTCAAGTTTGCAGAGATACCTTGTCTGCGCGCAGTCGGGAGAGCTGATCAATCCGAAAAGGCTCAGCCCGAAACCCTCGTCTTCACCGAGGATGACGATGTCGATCTATGCCTGTATTACCTACGGACTCTACACCACGTGCTCGAGTGCTCCGGAGACGCTTCAAGAGCGGTCCTTGTGGCGAAGCACCTCTCTTTCAACGCTGGAGGGCAGGTGCAGATTACGAGTATGGTTTCTCTTCCAAGGTTCTCCCAGCCTATTTTGCTAACATTTGATGTTTTCCAGCTGGTGGAGATGAAGTCGACATCACATTGCAAGACTACTTCGTCAGAGTATGCATGGCCTGCGTCATGGGCGATGCTTCTGACTCTGCTAACGATGACCTCAACACCCGGGTCTCCAAACTACATCGTTACGCTCTAACCGTTCTCCATCACTTCCTCATAAGCCATCATGCTGCTCCATTGTCCGACCTTCATCTCGACCAAGTCCTGATTGACAGATTGTTCAAGTCCATCGGAAGTCCCGACCCATATGTGCAGGTCCTTTTACTTGACGTCGTCTTTGATGCCCTGAAGCTACAGGACGCGGTGGCGGCGGCAGAACTTTCGATCCCATCGACTTCTGAAAAGCGACGCTCAAGCGCAGATCCATTGCATGCAATACGATTATCCATGTCTGCGGGCGACACACGACCACCTCCCATGACAATGCCGAGTCAGCTGCTCAAATGCCTGCAGGCAGGCCTCAGCTCAACGAACAGTCAGTTTGTTCTGGACAGCTGGGTCTCGTTCCTCACCAGGTGTCTGCCGTTTTACTCCCAGTCCATCTTTCAAATCCTGATACCCCTCGTCGAGACGTTATGCAAACAAATAGGAGTTACGTTCTCACACTTGAAGAGCATGTTTCAAGACGATACATATCAAGTCAAGAATGAGGCCGCCACGCCAGAATCCACACTCATTTACCTCCTCAACGCTTTGGAACAGGTCCTGGCAAAGGCACATGACCAACTGCTCGCCGAAGAAGCTCAGGCCTTGGCTCAGAAAGGTCCGGACCAGCCTCAGTCACTCTTTGGCAGCATGGTGTCGGGTGTCTTCCAGTCCGACGCCCCTCAGTCCCGAAGCGCTACGGCCAACGACCGCTTGACTGTTCACCTAGCCTTCCAAGATGCCGTACGAATGTGCTTCTCCATCTGGACGTGGGGTCAAGGAGACGATGCCACCACGCAGGACATCAATTCGTCCGCGTCCTTCAACTACACGTCTCTGAGGATGAGGAACCGGGCAAGGCGGCTCCTCGAGCATCTCTTTACGGCAGAGACGCTAGAAAGCCTCGAGACGGTGATTGATGTTTGGAGAAACTCAACAAGCGCCGCAGAGCATGCCATGGTGTTCAACTTCTTGGCGGCTCTGGACGCCGCCAGGCCGAGACATTCCATGCCAGCGCTCTTCAACTCGATATACAGCCGCACGAATCCAGCTGCCCTGGAGCCTTCTCGCAAATCCACAATGACCATTTCCCTCCAGGACGCCGACCTGGTCGTCTTTTTGGTCGAGTATGCCAGGTCGCTTGACGATGATGCCATGGATGAGATATGGCAAGACTGCATAACGTTCCTCAAGGATCTCTTGAACAATCCATTCCCTCACCGCCAAACACTCCCTAGTCTTCTCGAGTTTGCGGCCATTCTGGGTGAGAAGGTCGACAACACCAACTTTGGAGAGCAGCGAAAGATGCGTAGGGAACTGGGGGTAAGTTGATCCATATGTAGCTTGTTGGGATCTATGGTGACTAACGGCTCACCTCTTTCTGTAGGACCTATTCCTACGACTTCTGACTGCTCTCTTCACTACGAGACCAACTTTTGCCGACCCGACAAGCTCTAACGGAACGTCGGGTCCAAAGGCTGTCAAGGGCGAGCTGGAACGCCGCGGCACATTCCCTGCCGTTGTTGAGAGATCGGATGACGTTGTGGCCATCCTCGCCTCGGTTGTTCCAAACCTGCCCAAGATCCTACTCGAGCCGGATCGAGTGCTGTCAGCAGCTGGGACGATCTCCACCAACGTGATTGGGCCAACCTTTCGTTCCAAGGCATTCCCAGACTCGGTTACCGCGAGTACGCTGAAGCTTCTGCACGAGCTGTCGAGGCTGCAGAACAATCAGAAGACCTGGAAGAAGGATGTCGGCGACGCGTTCAACGATCCCAAATTCTTTGCAATGAACCTGAGCCTGGTCCAGAACGACTGGCTGCCGTTGCTGCGTCAGTGGGCCTTGACGGATAAGGAGAGGCTACCGGAAATCGTCGGCCGCATCAGCGCACCGACGACGGCGGGCATAGTCTTCGGGGTGGGTGCGACGTCAGCTCGTCTCGAGGCCGATCGGAAGACGCAGCTCAACTTGCGGAGGATCGCCACGCTGGTGCTTGCCTCGGCGGACGATGCCTTTGTGACGGACATTCCGGTCATCTTTGACAAGATGGTTGAACTATTCGGGGCCACTTCGACATCTTCGCCGTCGTCGACCACGCGAGCAGAGGTGTACATGGTCATCAGGGCGCTGGTGCTCAAGGTCAGCCCCATTCATTTGGCCAGGCTGTGGCCAGTGGTCAACGCTGAAATTCACTCCGCCATTGCTTCCATCGTGGCACCCGACCACAGCACGGCTTCCGAGATTTACGTCAACTCGGCCATCCTGCAGGCCTGCAAGCTGCTTGATCTGCTCATCTGCGTCGCGCCGGACGACTTCCAGCTGCACGAGTGGCTCTTCGTGACGGACACCATCGAGGCCGTGTATCGGTCGTCGACGTACAAGCCCGTCGCTCTGGTCGACGAGATATCGGAGGAGCTGAGCTCGACGTCGACGCAGCTGGCCGCCATGAGCAGCCACGACGACGCGATGACGGCCGCGCAGATGGCGACGCACAACAACGGCTCGCGCCGCCTCCCGCTGCTGGGCCGCGGCGGCATCAGCGACGACGTGAGCTTCGAGAGGAAGGACGAGCTGGTGGCCAAGGTTCTTAGGCCGTTCTTTGGGCAGCTCAGCATCTACGCGTTTGAGTCGACGTATGCGATGGGGACGGTGGACCGGGAGGCTTGTGTGGAGGGGCTGTTGAGGGATCTGTTTGATGATCGGAGCATGGTGAAGGCTTTGTAGATGAAGGCGTCTTTTGAGAAAAGGTGGACGATTTATATATCCTAGCAGGTGGATAAAATGATGAATGTTAGAATTCGTGTAGATGGGGTGGCTTTGATAGACTTTGGAGTTGAACTTTTACTTCTACTTCCGCTTCTGCTTCTGCTTTCTCCTTCTCTTGGTCACGAATGGGGTATATCTTCTTATCTTATACGCTCAGTCAGACTTTTCTGGCTATTTGCAGGTATCTGGATGTAGACCCCCAAGCGAACTCCTCGTCCTTTCAAAGCACGCAACTGACGCTGATTAAACGTTGCCAACAGCCATATTCAGGGCGCGCCGCGACAGATATGTAGTAGGTAGGTAGATGTACAGATAAAAAGACCATATCCTGGAAACGCGGGACAAAGTAAAGATTCCCATGTACGCCACCATAGTATAAATGCTCCTCCCCGGAGAAAAAACAAAATCATCCTCAAGCCCATTACACCACAACCGGCGGCCCAATCATCCTCTCCACAACATCGAGATAAAACTGCCGATTCACCGCAGCCCCATACTCAATACACCTGATATACGGCCGCAGCTCAATCAAGAGCGACGTCAACAGGCCGTCGGCGAAGAGCAGCTCGTAGGGATACTTTGACGCGAGGTCGAACCAGATCTGGACGGGCGAGATCTCGGCGGGGTCGACCTCGAACTGGGCGAGGGCCCAGAGGGAGCTGACGGAGACGCCGTTGGCGTGCCACTGGAAGGTGGGCGCCTGGGTGGTGGCCGGGTCGATGCCCGCGAAGACCTGGCGGTCGGTGAAGACGGAGGGCGGCGCGGCGTTCATGAAGAGGGAGGTTGCTGTCAGGAAGTGGTTGTTGGAGGGCTCGGCCTCGCTGGGGATGTGTGCGTGGAAGTCGTTGTGCTGGAAGTGGTCCCAGCAGACGCTTTCGAGGCTGTTTTGCAATGTTAAACCCAGTGCTCTCTGTGTGGTTGTCAGAAGTATGGTTGTTACTCACGCTAATATCCAGTTCATGACAATCTGCTCCTGCTGGGGAGTCAGGGGAGGCGTCAGGGGAGGGTTCTCGAAACTGGCCGGGTTCACGTAGCCCTGGACGCTGCTGCCGACGGAAGGGTTGTCGATGGTGAAGCAGGGCGTGCCGAGCAAATCGTTGATGCCGAGTGACACGGTGATATCGTCGAGGTTGATGTGGCCAAACATCTCCTGCTCGTTGGACGTCGACGGCATCAGGGGCTGCTGATTCAGGTCCAGGTCCGACAGCTGGCCGCCCGCGGCGAGCCATTCCTGGGCATCGAGCTCGGACATGCCGCCGAGGCGCGTGCCGGGCGAGTCCGTGTTGGAAAAGTACGTCGAGTCGGCGTGCGGAAAGGTCGGCTGGGCTGCCGGCTCGGTTCTCCTGATGAGGTCCCGGATGGTGTCGTTCTCCTTGCGCATGTGCGACGTCTCCTGCTGGGCCTGCGTGATGAGATCCCGCAGCTGGGACACGTCCAGCTCGAGCTGCTTGACGTAGTTTGCCTTTCTCTGCCGGTGCTGGATCTGGGCCTTGCGGACCTGAGCTCGTCGAATCTGTGCCTTGTCTTTGGCGGCGGCATCTTTGGCGGCGTCCCCTGTGGGTTCATCTGCGAATCGCGGTCTCTGTTCAGCCTCCATCATCTTCCTCCTGTGGTGCGTCTTGGCCCACGACCGTCCCAGGTCTCGAGACGAAGATACACGGCAAAGGAAAGGCATGATGTTGCAACAAAAAGGGGAAGGGATATGATAGTAGAGCTGAGGCTGAAAGATTCCAAACTTTTTGTGGGACTGGCCGTCACGGATGGAATCAAGCCAGAAGCAGGGCGATGATCTGGCAGCGCCCACGAGCTAAACGAGAAGAGCTGAAAGACAGATGAAGATGCATCCTATGAGGCTGATGATTCGAGGGCGATTCGCTCCCCTTATGAAGGCGGTCGAACCATCGTGCCGTTTCGGAGCAGCTGTGCGGAGGAGGCGAGGAGAATGAGAGTCAACACGGCCAGCACTAGCCCTCGGCCGCTCCCGTATGAGTGATCAGATATAATTCCAAATCACGAAGCACTTGCTCCTCAGACGCCATCAGCCGGTGACGTGATAGCCGCAGATGGTCAAGTAGGGAGGGAGACAGGCGGACAGATTGGAGAACCGGGCAATCAAACCGGATCCCGTGTCACATCGTAGCACTCGCTCGGCACCTGTCATCAACCGTTGCATCCAGTCCGACCCCAGGATATCGGGATGAATCTGCTTCCCCCTCCCTCGATATGCACGATGCACGTCGCCTTCCGGGCACTTGCTTAGCGCGCCTCGTCCCAATCGAGCCGCGCGGGATGAAGCTGAAAAAGAGGGTGAGGAATCATTGACCAGACGCGGGTTGGGGACTCAGAGCTAGGGACAACTCTCAACCATCGAAACAGAACTAGGCAAATAGAGGGAACACGTGGGAACCCAACAAAAGGGATAGTCAGAAACTTAAAGAAAGATAAACTCACCCTGATCTTGATCTGGATTCTGATCGGGAGCTTCATCCTGCTCGGCTCCTGCTCCCCCTTCAACCTCATCCTGCAGCTCCTCCGCCCCTTTGCCCTTGCGGTTCTTCTTCTGCCCGTCTCCCTCGCAGTCCTTTTCCTTGTGCTTGACTCCCTTCCAGAAGCTGGTGAATGAAGGCCGCTCAGGTTCGCCACCTTCTGCGTCCGCCATTGTCCCTCTCAGTACACACGCGATTGATGTTATGTGAAGAGCCGATTGAATGCCAAAGCAGGAGTTTCTAATTGAGTTTCGACAAGTTAAAAGACAACCTCCGAGAATTGACGATGAGTGCTAGCTGCAAGGTGGAAGAAGCCCTTCTTTATCGTGAAATTACCCGTTCGTTGATTTCTGGGAATTGGGTTCTTTCTTCTGAACAAATACTAGGCAACTTCCCCGTGATTTGTAGTTTGGCTGTAAGCGAAAAAAAGATAGGTAATGAGGACCTGGAATTATCACTAGCTGCGCCTTGTCGAAAATAGTACTACGTCAGCGCAGGTACTATCTCGCGTACGAAATATTCCGTACAAGGCAGCGACAGCAACAAATGGATAGTAGTAGTTGTTGAAGAAGGGAACGTTCGCTGGTGGCCAATCACCTTTTTAGCACACCTCAAGCGGCGAGAAATAGCCTCAAGAACAAACAGAAACTCTGAGAAATAGTCTGAAGAGAGTATTGTTAAACTTTTACTAAGGCAGAGTCTAGGTAGAATGTAGGAGAGGGATGGGCTGAGGCGTGATGTGGTCATCAATTCGCCGTTCGCAGTAATCTGCTTACTACTACAAATCTCTGACTCTAATCTTTATACCTCTCTGGGCAGTCCGTCCCAATGCTCTTGCCCTTCGCATTCTAATGTGTTTCGGACGGAAGTCGCGTTCAACTGTCAGTTTGCCGATCTGCTCAAGTAATGTAGGTAGGTATTGGGTACTTTGGAGGCTAGAAAACTCCCACCCCCGGCTCGGACACGCTGTGGGATAAGCTGGGCTCTCCGGTGGGTTGCTGTAGGCGAGCTCAGAGCTGAAGAATTCCAAGGCGCTGTAGATCGACAAGTACAGGATACTACCGTCCCGAAAAGGTGGAGAATGGCAAAAGGGTGCTAAAGAAATGCCGATACGAAGCCCAAATATTCCCGTCAATAGGAACTCGATCTCACTTAAGTCAACCAGATAACCCCCCACAAAGACCCCAATTCGCAAGGATTTAGCATGTGAACCAGCATTTTCGGCATAAACAACAGCAGCGGCAAGCAAGAAGAGAGTAAAAAGAACCGAGAACTGGAATCGGGTTGTATGCTTGATGGTATTTGAAAAGAGTGCATGATATGTTAGATAGGAAAGATGCACGATGCATGCATGAGAGGTGCGTTGCTTTGGGATTTCAAATAACATAAAGGGAGTGAGTGTGGTATTTGTAACCCTCTCGTCATGGTCTCAGACCGCTGACTATCAAAGTATTTCAAATACTGAAAAGCCTCCAATTCCACACCTCGTCCTCCATAAACCCAAAACCACGGCAAGGAAAAAATAGGCAAGACATTCAGCTCGTGCCATAACCACGCGCGCTCTTCAGACAACCACCATTAAATCAAGGTAGTTGGGCACATATTGAGCATAGTCAACCAATGTCAATTCAACCGTTATATCAAGCCTATTCTCAATCCTATACCCGACTTCAACATAGCATAAAAGCTGCCAACCAAGTACAAATAAAAGCAAAGGTTCCTTTTGCCAACTCCTCGCTAGAAAACGAACGGCAGGTAAATGCAAAGAGATCCAAGCCACATGCCAAAGAGAAGATGGCGGCAACAGATCAGAGGAACCAGATGCCACCCCTAAAACGCCCCTTAAAAAAAGACACTTTTCTCGCACATAAGCGCGATCCCGACCGCCCCTTTTCTACCCTGTCCTGTCCATCCTAGATTAAGTCTGTAGATGAAAAGATCAAAAGGGTGAAAGGAATTCCAAATATCAAAGCCCGTCTGTCGCATCGTGTAGCGTTCCGGGTATATCCGTCTTTCCGTATAATCGTAGTCTTAAAAGGCTTTACTCAGATTCGCCGCCGTCGCTATCGGTTGCGGTGCCTTCTTCGAGCTCTTCATCATCCTCATCCTCGTCCGAGTCGCTGTCATCGTCCTCCGCATTCAAGCCTGGGATCGCTTTCCAGTGCACGTAGTCGTTCACAAGCCAGCGCTTGCTCACCGGCAGCTGGTATGGGTCGAACGGGAAATACGGATCGAGCTGGTGAAAGCTCTCCTCCTGTGTATCGAAGCCAGAGTCTCGCAGCGCGCCTCCCGTGGAGTATGTCGATGACAGGTACTGCGTCAATCGGATGCGTTTGTTGCCCTCAATCAGCGGATAAGCGTACATAAAGTTGAGCCGGTGCGCCAGCTTGGCGAATTCCTCGACAATGACCGGTGCGCAGACCTTGAGGGGGTTGAGCTTGCCAAAGATGTGCGTAGAAAGGTCCTTCCGCGAGGTGCCAATCCACTCGAGATCCTGGCCGATATATGATGCTGGATCCTCGGGGTCGACAAATTCGGGGACAGACACCACCAGGTCTTGCCAACGGAAGCAAAAGATGTAGAGGGTGGCCTGCACAAGGCTGTAGTAGGGATGGAACCGCTTCAGGTCCGGGCCGCGGCAGATGGGCTCGTACTTCCTCCGGTACTGGTCCAGGTGGTGGATGAGAAGCAGAAAGATAGTGCGCACAAGGCTGCGCGGCACGTGTGCGCCTCGAGCGACAAAGCTTGCGAGATAGGCGGCGGCGGCCTGCTTGAGGATGTTGGGCGTGTTGCTTTGGAAGGCGCTGGCAATCAGCTGACCGCAGAATGCGTCGGTAAGTCGCTCGTGCTGTTGGGCGAAATGGAAGATGAGGAATTGCGTATGCCGTGATTTATAGGTCGGCAGAACCATCTGATCAAACTCGCGCAGGATCGTGACAAACATGTCAAACGCCTTGTCCGAGCCAGGGTTCGCGAAATGCGGCGTGTAAACTTCGAAAAGGGTATCGAGCATTGAGTCCATCTTCTCCACACTCTCCTTTAGGGTCTTGATTCGAACCGCGTCTTGATCGTAATCAGCGTCGTCGCTGTCAACGGATTCGGTATCACTGTCGTCGTCTGCCGCGTCTTCCCAGCCTATGGCTTCTTGTTGAGGGTTCTCTGCGCGAAGCGCGTACATGACGGCGGCAGTGATATCGTCGTCCGTGTCTTCCAAATCGAGCTGCATCTGCGAGTCAATCTTCACGACACGATCCAAAATCATGTCAAGGATGTCTTCCTGCAGGTCGGGCACGTAGTCCTTGACCCGCAGGAGGTTGTGAATGTAGGCCATGTGGACTCTCATCGAGTCGTCCAGAAAAGGAAACTTGTTCCTAAGCAGGTTCTCCAAGACGGAAGTGGCGGAGGGAAACATCTTGAGGAGATATTGAAGCGCCGAATGCAGCCTGTCTCGCATCGTGTCGCGGCTGATCTCGGGAAAGTCGGGGACCAGCCACGCGGACGGGCGGGAGTCTTGGAACTTGTCCACAATCATGGCCAGGACGTGGTTGAGGTAGGAGCCCTGCGCGCTAACCAGGGCGGCGAGAAAGTGCGTAAAGACCTTGACAAAGGCCGCGTCGCGTCCCAGCCAGGAGCAGTTGAGGATGACCTTGACCAGGCCGTTGCAGTCCTTGCTCTTGAGGATGGGGATGCAGCCCGTCAGGGCCATGAGGTAGACCTGCAGCTCGTGCGGCTTGACCGTGTCGTCGTCCTCTCCCACCACCGGCGGCAGGTATCTCTTCTTGTCGTTGGCGAACATCTCCTTCAGTCCGTCGTATGGGCCGTCGTCTCCTCGCAGGTGGGCCTCGAGCGCCATCCGCACTTCCAGCTTGATCTCGTCCATCGTTCGTCGACCGACCTCGTACGTCACATTCTTGATCTCGTCGAAAAGCACCTTGCGCCGTTTGATGGGCGTCTCCAGCGCCTCGGCGCCCTCGCTGAGGGATGGATGCTGGTCTTTTCTGCGGCCGAGTGCAGAAGCAGGCTTGAGTATGGATTTAACAGGAGTAGAGCCTCGAGGCAGAGTCCCGGGAAGGCTTCTGGGAGTGGACGTCAACATTCGAAGGACGGCGATGTCGGAGTTCGGCGGCGGCGGCGAGGAGCGAGAAGGGCGAGGCCGACGAGGTTGAGGATGCGATTGTCGTGCCGTTCGTTCACGGCAGTGCTGCAGAGGCAAGGCAAAGAGGCTGGTTTCTGCAATCGCCCGAAGCCTTCATAGGTACTACTCCAGCTGCGCAGCTCTTCTTCTTGTTGAAAACGAAGTGGAATCGATGCTTCAAAGCGTGAGACGCATGACTCAAGCCCAAGGTCGTAAATAATGTGAGGTGATCGTTAACGGGAAAACGGGATGAATGATGCTGAAGGAACGTGGAAGGCCGAGTCAACCATGGCAAAAAAAACGTCAGTTTATGCGCGGCGGGCATGGATCTTTTTTTTTTTCTTGGTGCAGTTCTGAAGAGGCGCTCACCTAGAAAGATTTCCTAATCAGGTGGGGCCCCCGCACGTGCCTTGCAACCCAGATCGGCTTAGGCAGCGCCAAATGGTTCGTGCGCCCGTCGGAAGATTATTGTGCCGTTGCGAGGCTGCTCGACTCGAGGTTGGCTTGCTCCTCGTGTTACAAGTTGTCAAGGATCATGTCGAATCAACGTGGTATGCTTCTGCCTTTGTCCAAAATCGCCAAGCTGGTCGTCATTGTTCAACCTCAGTCTGACTCAGGCTGATTCCTTTAAGCGTGCATATTTGCATCCAATCAGGACCCCATGACGCCAATCCCCTGCGGTATCACTTGACCATGCAAGAGTCATTCGGTGTTTACACAAAGGGGCTGAAAGTGGCTGCATTGATTGCGTCTATTCCTTACCATGGGATGGGCACTTCAACACTGAATATCTCAACTCACAAGAAGTACCCACTGCTATTGTTGACAGTTTGGAAACTCATGTCTCGGTCAGAATTGCTCGTAGTGACGCCAGAGTAGCAGCCGAATTGGTATATAGTAGTATAAGGTATAGCAGATTCGAATAATCCAACTCCGTAACCCACAGTCTGGACCCCATGCATATCCGTTATCCTGACAATAGAGTCCTTAATCCTTACTGCCGAAATAGATGTGTCGCGCATCCTAGCCCAACCCCTGATGTGACGGGTGAAGCTTTCAGGAGTGGTTGACCTGTCTCATCAAGCATTGTACTGGACAAAGCTCAGACACACAAGAGACAAAGGAAATAAACAAAATAAAGCGGCGCACTCACACTAAAAGAGAATTGGAGCCATCTATTCCCCTTTCTCTCACTGTTGCCCTATGCCTTGCAGCCTCGGGTGAACCGAAATGCCCTGATCCCAAACCAAACAATCAAACAATCTGCACCGATATCTCTACACGGGGAGAAGCGAGCTAGAAACCATCATGCCCCGATAGTCAAGCGGCCTTGAAGGGCTTGCTATGGGGCGATTATAGTCCGGCCGGCCTCACGAGATGGTGGTTTCTGAGGGGGGAGAGAGGTCGTCGTCGGTAGTCGGCTAACGCTGGCGCCACTATGACCAACTAATCGATGGTCAACTAATAATTCTCCCCAGCACCAGCTCCGTTGTGACCGGCATGAGAAGTGTACATGTAGTTTGGCTCAGCGCCACCTTCAGGGGGGTTTGCTCCTTCGGGTGGTGCATATTCGGGACCGGTTGTGCCAGGCTCAGTCTTTTCGCCGGGAATCATGGCGTTCCCCCAGGTGTTGTTTTCAAGGACGCGGTCACGGTTCGATTGGTTTTGTTGCTGGGTTCACATCGCCTCGTTAATCATGTCCCAACGGATACCAGGGGTTGTTTCCTTACCTCGCGGTACTTTGACAGGTAGACCTTGAGAGCCTCCGCGTAGTTCTCGAAGCCTAGAGACGTCATGGCGAAGAGAATATCCTCCCCATTGACCGTCTTGCGCTTTTCCTGTTGACATTTCTCGGAGGCTGACGAAACATGTTAGTATATGCAGTGGACACAACAACCACCAAAGCGTACCTTCGCTAGTGATGAACGAGATGAACTCGCTCACACACTCCTGCATGCATTCTTTGGCTTCCTTGGCAATCTTTGCGTTGTCCGGCAGGGCATTCTTCATAATTCGAGCAACTGGAGCAAAATTGCGAATGTTAGCATCGAGCTCATCGGCTTTGTCGGCCTTGGAGGCGCGCGACGGCGTCTCCTGCACATTGGGGAACAACTGGTGAGACATGGGCGAATATGCGAGGCTGAGAAAGACGAGCAGCAGCTCCCACGTATGCGGGCAAACAAGCAAATCACAGCTCGACAGACGGCTCCAGAGGGGGGGAACGACGAGGACATACCATTGGCTATAGGCAACCACCGGTCTTGCTCCTTGACACCTTCAAACTCGTAGCCAGTCCCTCCGGCCGAGTGGGGTTCCTGGTTATCATTCATTTGTCCTTCCTCGTCGGGTGACTGTGCACCTTGGTCGACATCCTTTGGAGGAGATTGAGGGGAGTCGGACATATTTGGCTACCTGCAGCGGCTGCTAGCGTCTTTTGTAGAATCTTCGGGTTGGCACAGCTTCGGCAGGTTTCGCGATGATGTGTCGCCCTGGCCACGTCGCAAGAGGTAGGGTTTGCCCGATTCGTCCAAGAGGGGGGCGTGTGTGCAGACGATGCAAGACGCTGCGTCAATCGTGACAGGCGCGAGGGATCTAGGACGCCGCTGGCTGGGTCTGCCCTGGCTGGGGGGAAGACGCAGGACCGATGACGCCCGCTTGGCGTATGTAGTATGTATGTATGGGCTGGCAAGCCGGTTGGGAGAGAATATCCCTGGGTGGAGGGGGGAATAGCAGACTGGAGGAGGGGGGGGAGGGGTGCCCGAGAAAAAAAAAAAGGGTCCGCAAGTCGCAGAGAGCTCCCGGACGATGCGATTGGGGAGGACTGAGCAGGACCAGCAGATTTCGTCCCAGCAGCGCTTCCCACAAGAGGGCGTGAGCGGATCAAGCAAAGCAACAAGCAATCAGAAGCACAGCTCTGTTTCTCAGCTGCTGACGGGCTCTCTGGCTATGGCAATGCGAGGCGGACTCGCGGATTCACAGCCCGGGGCAACAGCGAGTGAGGTCGATGGGGGTGCGTCTTAGACAGCAGATTGGACGGCAGACGAGGCCGTCGCGTGCAGAGCAAACGGCTGTGGTCTGTGGTTCTGGCTCGGGCACGGATTGCGGTGGCGCGGCCAAAGTTACACGGTCGCGCAGGGTTCCGGGTCGTAGGGCGGCTGGTTCACGGTCAGAACAAAGAAGACGAGGATGGGGAGTCTGGGACTGCGGTCTCACGAGGGCGTAGGTGTTGCGCTGTTTGCGTCTGCGTCTGCGTCTTGCTGCGGCTGGCGTGGGTGCATAAGTGTAGAGGTGGATGTGGAGTGCAAAAGAGGACGAAGAGGCAGAGCTTCTGCACGAGGCTAGTGGTGGCCTGGCAAGACTGGCAGCGCGCTGGCTGTCGGCCGACGTAACAGCGGGGACCTGGCGGGCAGGTTGCGCGGTACTTTGCGCAGCTGGGGGCCGGTACCAGGGCGGCGCATGGGAGCCATGGGCAGCGCCGCAGTGACAGCCCACTGCAGGTTTATCGATAGCGGGGACGACAGAGTTCTCGAGGTACTGCGTCATCGTAATTGTGCGGCGAGATACGAAGGACATCGGCTGCACACCCGGCCAGCAGCCAGCAATGGCCTTGGGCTGCTCGATCTGCACTAGAAGCGCGGGTATCTGGAGCTCAACAGCCAAGTACCGGGCGACATGCGAGCTCGGTAGCGATCAATATGGATGAGCTCTGGGCGACCATCAGGCGCTACCGACCTTGATGCAATGCGTTGACGTCGAGAGCCAGCTCATGGAGCATATGGATGCAATTACAGACCCTCTTCCTCATATTAACAAGAAATACTCACTGCTCTTGACACGAATACCAGTCCAATTCTGACGACAGCTGCAATGCCTCACCAAGGTATTCAGTCAATGCTTTGTTGCCATTTACCAGCAGCTCCCATAATATGACACAATCCCCCCCCCCCCCCAAAAGAGTTGGAGCAGCATTCCCCAACCATCAGCAATGCCCATCATCAAAGAAGCACTGAAAAAAGGCCAAGCAGCCAAGCAATGACAAAATGGCCCACCGCACATGTATGCGCTCTATCACCAGACCACACACCCCGGCTTGCCATGCTGCTGGTGCCGCCTTCAACTGTCCCATGTGAGCCTCTAAACAATGGCCAACACCACCCCCTACAAACTGATGATCCTCGTCTCAATAAGTGCGTCTCTTGCCGGGCTAAAACTTTCTCAAGGAGGGGGACCAGGATGGTCGTACCAAGGCCATCGTGAGAGGCGGTGTGTGTTCATACAGCAGCTATCCGCGGCGTGCCTCGTGGTGTCATCAGCTCCGAATTCCTTCGACTGCGTTGCCATTTTGTTGGGAGACCAGCAGGAGGAGACAAAGGCATGGGCATATCGCGAGAAACTTCGAAAGCTGTCGTCTAGACGTCAAAAGCCCTCCTCACCCCTGGCCCCCCCTCCGGTATGTGCCGCAAGCGAAAAAGCGGCTGGGCGCTGCCCCCTTGTCCCAGCGACCCCGAGCTGCGGTATTCCGTGATACTACGGCCAGCCTCGTGGTTGTGACGTCGTCGTCGCAAGCGACACTGCACGCCTGTCCACGACGACGGTACCGGGATGGTGGGCGTCTGCAGTTTCTCATTTGACAATGCATCGCAGGCTCAAAGGGCTAAGGCAAGCCTCTGCCTTCAGGAACCCGGTGGCTGAAAATGGTCGGGCCCCCAAATAATCAAAGCAAAGTGCCAACCCATTGGGCCGCATTCCCATGTCAGCCCAGTGGTTGGCTGGTGACCGGCCCACGAACCACGGCCTGGCTCTCGACGGGCGCCCGGGCATTGGGCAGTCGTTTGGGCCAATCGTGATGCTGCCGATGCGAAGGGCTCCGTTGGTTGGTTCTTTGTTCGGCCTTCGCGTCAGGTACAGATCCGCAAGGGACGGCTACATGCATTCCGTGGTAACCTCTGATAGAAGGGCACTTTGCTGTGATGAAGCAATGTCGAAACCGAAGACTCTATGCCATTCTATACCGCAGACCGATTGGGTAGCGAGCCCAAATTCAAGGTTTCGGGCCCTTTCATTCTTCCCATGCCCCCTGCGCATTGCTTCATGTAGACAGAAGGATGGCGGGCTTGCTTGATGGAGGGATGAGCTGGCTTGAAGCCCAGCAGCACCCGGTTTGGGCACGAAACACGAGCATCCGGCTTTCGACCTTTGTCTCCTTGACGTGTGCAAGCACCTTAATACTTACCCATCACCACCCACACACACACTTCATAGTTGGGGTCGGATGTTGCAGGCAAGCTAAGCCGCTTTGATGGATAGTAGCCTTGTTGCGCATGCATGTGTGGTGTTTGCCGTCCTTCATCCATTCATCTCTACCCGGCCTGTGCGTGACAGAAAGCAGAGTCATTGTTCAGCATCACTCGGCAGGAGAAGCGATGCCTTCAGCTTCGTTGGCTCGCTGCATGATACCTGAGAGCAATGCAGACCGGCGGTATATGCCATGTTTGTTACCGAGGTGGCCCGTGATACTCGTACAAAGAAGACTTACTAGTACCCGGAGCATCCACAAGCTGTAGTTCGCAGCAATCGCTTCATGTCAGTAGCCGCTACTAGTGATGTAGTAGCCTTCTCGTGGTCGTTCAAGGCACATGAGTTGTCACTTAGTCCCTGTGAGTGCATGCCTAGCGGCCTCATTGCCCCCCTCTCATTTGCATATGGGCGTCTTCGTCCCACCCCGGCTTTGGCGACGTAACATTCCAGAAACCATTCGACGCTTCTTTCATGAGGAAATGGCTTTCGCATTGGTGTCACGAGCGAGCATACGAGCCGCGAGAAGGGGGCAGGGGGTGCAGCCAAAGGTGACATCTCCACTTCCTGTATCAAGTCGGATTGACAGTCACCCTTTGGATGGGGTTTCCTGTAAGCCCTTTGAGTAAACATCACCTTTTGAGTCGTGTGATTGTCATATATCGATGAGAGATTGGGCGGAGGGGCGGTGCAACCCTAGAAACCGTTTGTTGAGGACACAATCATTGGGACTTGCCACTTGGCAGTGAGACGCCTCGCCTCAGGGGCACTACGGCATATGCATTGGTGACGAAATCTCCGAGAGGCACGGCACATGCGGAAGCGAAGACTCGCTCGGGCAACCTCTGCAACCTCAGGATCGGTGATGAGCATGCTCGTCGATTTGATATATAGTGCGGCTGACGCCAGTGTGGCATTCCGATTGGAGCTGCTAGTCATGTAAAGTGATCTGTACACACCCGGGCTCGCCCTGATATGCTCAATGTTGAGGATCCAACAGATGACACCCGCCAGCCATGTATGAAATGCACGCTGAGCCACAGGAACGGCCCCCGTCTTCGTTTGCTGTAATTGAATCTCATGCGCCGCGGATATATCCTGAGGTGCAGGTGCGGCAGGGTGGAGGCTGCATACGGTTGGGCATTGGGACGCCATCAGCACAGGATGCATTCCGAGTGGTTGACCGGCCAGGCTTGAAGGATCGTGTGCACGCCAGGACTTGTTTCTGCACCGCCGAGAGGTCTGGCCACGTATTGTTGGACTATGTGGCATATACCACCTATGGCATGAAAGGCTCCAGTATGGTGGAGATTTCGATATTGAAGACAGATGGTGGGTTCCGCGGATTTCCATGCTCTTATTCTGGCCAATAGCCCGGGCACTCTCAAGAGGAATAAGGAAATTTTCATCTTTTTTTTCTCTCTCTCTATTAGATGTGACTGTAGTGCCTCACTGCTGTACTACCTGGACGTTGTTCTTCTTCTGTTGGTTTGTCATTCGAGGTTAGCTGCCAGTCGGTCCTTGGGAAAGGCCAAGTTGCCTCCAGCGACGAGGGATACGGACCTTCCATTTGTCAAGCTCATCCTGCTTGTTCTTGTACTGCTTGACCAGGTCATCGAGGACTTTCTTCAGCCCCTCTTGGTTCGTCTTCAGTGCCGGCACCACATCCTTGACTGTCCTCTCCACGAGCACGCCGTTGATCAGACGGAAACACTTGCGATCCCCCGAGAGCGGCTCCAACGTCTCGAGCACAAGCCTACAGTAGTATCCGAATTAGCGGTGTGATTCACAGGGTTGTGGTGAGGCTGAAAATGTGCAGCATAGACAGGGAAATGTGGCTTGAGAGCGCGGGGGTTCAGTGTCCTAGTGACAAGACGAAGAGACTGATGGGTGCCTAGGGTGAGGGAACATGAACGAACTTGTGCTCCTCTGCCTCCTGCTCGATATCGCCAATCTTTGATGCGATCTGCTGCAGTGTGTTTTTGTAGTTGGAGTAAGTGGCTTGGAGGTCTAAGACGGCGGATTAGGGACATGAAGATGAGAGCGACGGCAAAAGGGATGAGAGCCAGGCGGGGGAAATCGGTGCCTGAATACATGACGGTGCCTTACCCTGCTGCTTCTTAGCAGAAACCTGCTGTGATGATGACATGATTGCTGCCGTGTGAAAGATACAGACGCTATCAGAGAAAGGCCAGCTAACCCTGTGACTGTCAACCGTTGGAGATGGTCGAGGCAGAGTTTCGGTGGCGCCGCTGTTGCTGTCTTGAAGCTTGAGCGTCGGTTGATTTCCGGCACTGTGCACGGAGGGGCGCCAGCTGCATGTGCTCGTACCAGGTACAGTGCATGTAGCGGAAGACCCCCGCTAAATTCGACCACTAAGACGGCCCAGCTTTTTTTGATGCAGGCATCTGCTGATCGAAGAATCCATCCATCAAGCCGTCGCTCTTCCATCCGTCAACCTCATTATCGCACAAACGACCGAAGATGCATCCTCACTTGCACACGCAGAATGCCATGGGTACGCCCGATGCGTCCCCAATCGCATCAGTCTCTATGCAGTTGGCTAACAGAGAACGTCCAGCATGCCAGGAAGTCATCGCCGCTCTCGAAGAATGCCATGCGCAGGGCTTCATGCACAAGGCCTCAGGCGGCTGTAACGACGCCAAGATCCTAGTCGACAAATGCCTTCGACAGCAGCGCTCCAAAACACAAGAGGGAAACAGGGCCGCCGCGAAAGCGAAACGAGATCGAATCAAGGAGGAGCAGCGAGCGCTGGGCCTGTGAAAGCCACCCGGATATACCCTACCGCCGATTCTCGACTCAATTTTTTCATACATTTCTCGAAATCCTTGCATCTTCTTGTACAATACTATCATGTTATCTGATTCAGGGAACCGGCGTTGGACATGCAAAATAGCCGCCAGGAGGATATGGCGACGTGTACATATATAATCCTACTTCATGGAGGCGCAAAGGAGGGCCTATGGTATGAAACACAGCTCAAAAGACATCTGGGCTGGATTTATACTATCAAGGAGCTTGAGTTTCAACTACCCACTATCGACCGATATATACAGACACAAAAATGCCCCCGTCTAGGCCCTGCGCAGTGCAGAACCAAAGGTGAGGAGGCCATAGGTCGACAAGACGCTGAGGAAGATGGGCACGGGCTTCCTGAGGCGGATCGCTCGAGGAATAGCCGAAGCTCCCAAGACAGCCGAGGCAAGAAGACTCAGCTCAACGCCGTAAGGCTGGCCGTTGGCGATGCGATATCCGCCGACGCCGTCTGAGAGGACACGTTAGTATCGTGAGCTTGCGCCGGAAACGCTGGGAAATTGGCATACACAAGAAACCAACCAGAAATCCGGCGGCAATTGAGGGAACAGAGCCAGTTTTAGCATAGCCAATGGCGCCGCCGCCGGCCGTAAGGGCCGCGAGGACAAAGGAGGCGTTTGAGAGAGACGAATTTGACGACTGTTGCGATGAGGTCAGTCATGTCGGTTTGCGACCCCCCGCCAACGTGTTGCAATCGATGCGCCTGAGCATCGGTTGACGTACCATGATGATTAGTCTGTGCTGTTGTTGGAGGAGCTTCAAAGCGTATCTTTTGTGGCTTCAGATCAGGTTTTCTAGAGAGCTTTATATGCTGTGCGTGATAGGAGAGCTGTTGTTGTTAAACAAGGTCCCGACTTCATTCGGCGCTCGGAGTCGAACGAGGCCGGATATACATCGACTGACGTGATGAACGGAAATGCAAAGTGGGCCCTCTCAGTGTCCCCAGATTCGCGAGCCAATCACAGCTCGGCGACCTGCTTGGAGCTTTCGTGGCCGCAATTGTACCAAAGTACTCAGACAGGCCAAGTGCGTCCAAGCATTGAATCAATCGATAGCATCACCAGCTTCGACCTTCGTCTTTTTTTCCTCCCACTCCTCCACAGAACAAACACCGACGACAACAATCAGCCCGCCATGCCCGCAAAGAAGAACGCAGCGCAACCGGCGCCCTCAGCCGCCGCGACCACCCAGGCCAGCACCACCGCCGCGGGCTCCGTCCCAGCATCATCGCCCATTTCCGCGCCAGCAGCCAAGAACGCCCCGGCCAACTGGGACAAGGTGCTGCAGAACATCTACCAGTACTACATGAAGGAGACGCCGCAGCGGACGAAGCTCATTGACGTGTTTCTCGTCTTCATCGCCGTCGTCGGCGCGCTGCAATTCCTCTACTGTATCCTGGCGGGCAACTACGTGCGTTATTCCTAAGGCCATCGTTTCTGGAGCCCATTGAAAGCTTTGGGGGATAATTGGAAAGATGAGGGGTGGTGCTGGGGCATACATGCTAATTCTGTTGTGTCGCAGCCGTTCAATGCCTTCCTTTCAGGATTCGGAGCGACTGTTGGCCAATTTGTCTTGACGAGTACGTGTTTCGATGGGATCCCCGACTTGTCGCTTGCTGTCTCTAACTCGGAGCTTCCAGTCTCACTGCGCATACAAACGACGGCCGCGAACAAGAGCGAGTTTCCAGAGGTATCGCCTGAAAGGTACGAGGCACCCGACCAGCCGACGGCTGGGTATCGAACATTTGTCCGTGGTGTCTACGATGC
Source organism: Trichoderma sp. PF4103 (assembly GCA_023628735.1). Taxonomy (NCBI): domain Eukaryota; kingdom Fungi; phylum Ascomycota; class Sordariomycetes; order Hypocreales; family Hypocreaceae; genus Trichoderma; species Trichoderma sp. PF4103. The sequence continues at coordinate 310,052 of JAMAKC010000027.1, forward strand.
TAACTGGCGCCGCAGAGCATTCGCCGATTACGTCGTCTGCAGTCTGATTCTACATTTCTTCTGTGTCAACTTTATCAACTGAACGAGTCCGATAAGGAGAAGGGTGCGTGGTGGAATGGCAGCCTTGATAGAGCGCAAGGCTGAAATCGTTGTATTACAGTGTGGTTCCCTCGATCAGCTTCCTTGGAGGGAATGTCATTAGGCATAGAGAATGGTCCAAAACAAGAGGCTAAACATCGTCTTAACAGCGCAGCCGAGTCGCACGTACTTGAAGAAGTTGACCTTAGCCGAACATGCCCTGTCTCTGTGATTTTCCCTGGCTCGTCGTATCAAAGCCGTCAGGTATTCCTAACCATTCGCCTCGCAGTAGCTACGCACTTCAATTTCATCCTTTCCGTCGTCAGTCGCCTAATCACTGAATGATCCCACAACGCACCATCCTCATGCCCCGCCTTCATCCGCTGCACCTTCTTTATGATCGGCTTTCGGAGGGCCGCCGGCACTTTTTGGAGGCGGCGGTACACCTGTCCCCTGGCTCTTAGGTGCATTATCCAGCGCCAGACTCTTCTCCGTTTCCTCCTTGAAATAGTCGTCCATGAAGTTGTTCGCCGCATGGCGCTCTTTCTTCTTCCCTCCTCGAGGCGTGCCACCGCGCGGAGGCGCACTCGCTGGCGTTGGACTGACGATCTGGGCGGGCACTAGGAAGTCGCCGCCGGTTGGGGGCGGCGCTGGAGAGCTTGCCTGCACCGGGGTGTATCCGCCTCCGCTCTTCTCATTGAAGTCACCGTCGAACATTGTCTCGCCAGGGGCGCTGACGGGTTCGCTCAACGGGGCCGGCAACCGGTGCAGCGCTCCGTACCCCAAAGTGCATCCCAAGGCTCCGTCTCCGCCCCAGCTCCGGCTCGGCTGTATTGTGACCTCGCGCGAGACGTTGTACTCGTTGTTGTAGACGTATAACCGCAGGGGTCGCCCGATGAAATCCTCCACGAGCTCGCCCAGAGCGCTTTCGCCGTTCAAGGCGCCCTCCGGGCTGCCGAGGATGTAGTCGCTGTACGGTAAGAGTCCGGCAAGGTCGGCGGGTGAGTTGGCGGGCACATCAAGGACGTGCCAGACGTTGGCGGCGAGCGAGATGGGCGCGAACTGAAGGGAGAGCCCGAGCGCTGCGGTGTCTGCGGGGACGGGGATATGCATTTCTCTTATGCGTTGGCCCTGTTTGACTGTCAGTTTCTTGACGTGTTAGCTCTTGGCAAGCATCTCATCGAGATTCACCTTTGCGCTCCATAATCCAAATGTCACCGTTCCGCCGGCGCAATTTTGCACCTCTTGCGCGAACAGGCTTGGGTCGGGATTATCCTGCACCAATCTTAGCACCAGGTCTCTGGCTAGTCGCGCAGGGCGTCGGCGGTTACAATTGGCCTTCCATTGATTCCAACAATGTAGTCGAACCAGGGCTCAATCGGCAGCTCGAGATTCGTGTTCCGCAGGACCTGGAAGCCAAACGAGTCGCGGTCGTGTTGACGTTGCGGGGCGTCGCCGTCTAGGCGGGACATGAAGCGGTTGAGTGCGTTGAACATGGTTGCTGGGAGTCGCCCCGCTGCTGTGCGAGGCCGAGGTTCGGAGGTTTCGAACTGTATGGAATGATGCTGTACGACCGTTTGATAGTGAATCGAGGGCGATGGCTGGAGGGTCCAGTACTGAAGAGTTATTTGTTGATAAGGGAAGAAGTGACGTCCGCCCTCACTAAGTCGAGAGCTTGTCGCAAGCTGTCCCTTGACATTGTCAGCCTTGCATGAATGCCAAGGCGCTAGATGTTTGACGCGGATTGAGAGTGGAGTCGATCGGGACTAGCAAGCTCAGCCTTGTGTGAAATTCACCTGCCAACCAGCGCGGAAACATTGAAACTCTGCTTTCATCAACAACCACAAACTTCATCAAGGATCTCGGCTCCTCTTTCGACTCCCAGTTGAAACTTGTCCTGTACCATATACTGGAACTTTTTCGGTTTCTATACTTTTTCACCGCAGGCGAGAGGATCAGGTCCACCTCATATTTGCGAACGCTTCCTCAGCGACTGGTCGTTATTGCGACGAGGCTGCAGATTCCGCATCATCATCGCTTATCGCAAATCAGCAAGCGATCGCTCAGCAAACTCCCTAGCTCCAGGATGTCCACCGATGATCAAGATATCGCCGATGCAATAGAGCAGCAGATTGCACGCGACATACTCGGCCCGTGGGTCGACGCGCCAACCGCCCAGCTTCTCTTGCCGCAAGCCCGTCAAATCCCTCCGGCCGCATGGGAGATTATTAGGAGAGTCTTGGAGACGAACCCAGAGGCGAGAGAGGACGTCACATGCTTGACCAAGCTGTTGGCATCTGAGAGCCAGGCGGCCATTGACCGCGCTGATGCCGATGAAGCTGCGGACGACAATGAAGCCACGGATGTCACTGAAGACGCAAAAGCATCTGAATTCTCGATGGAGCCAGCGGCGAGACTTCCTCTAACAGACGATTGTCACCATTACACAGGCAAACATGAAGTGCCCTGGGACATTCAGAAGTGAGTGATCCGCTGTCAAAAGCACAGTCGTCGCTCGAGGTGCTAATTCATTTTGCAGGTATTTCAGCCAGAGATACTCCATCTTTTCATATTACGATGCTGGAGTTCACATGACCGATGATGCTTGGTTTGGTGTTACGCCGGAGCCAGTAGCGAAGTGAGTCTCGAGTCTGAGCATTGCTATTTATCCGTCTGTGCCGCGACTAACACTCTTCCCAGCCAAATCGCGTTCGAGTTAGCTGAGGATTATTATGACCCCAAGAAAAACGTCCTTATTGATGCTTTTGGAGGAGCTGGAGGCAATACCATTGCCTTTGCGCTATCGGAGCGATGGGATCGCATCATCGCCATTGAGCGCGACCCTGCGACACTCGCGTGTGCCCAACACAACGCCGAGCTCTACGGTGTTGAGCCAGGCACTGTCACCTGGGTCCTCGGCGACAGCTTCGAGTACATGGACCTCCTCGTGAACGCGCCGGAAAAGCTACACCCGGAACTGAGGGTCGACCTACAGGCTGCCATGGTGTTCGCCAGCCCCCCTTGGGGAGGGACAGGATACCGAACCGACGAGGTTTTCGACCTGAGCACAATGCAGCCGTACAATCTGCAGCAGTTGCATGAAGCTTATAAGAAGATGGATCACGTGTTGTTTTTGCCAAGAACGAGCGACATTCGACAGATTGCGAAACTCGCGCCGCCGGGGAAGAAGCTCGATGTTGTGCAGTATTGCGTCGAAGGGGCCAGCAAAGCTATGGGCGTGTTTATTCCAGCAGAGCAATCGGGAGAGTCTAGCGAATGACCTCTTTTTGTGATTTCTCTGCATTGTCTTACGAGCGTTTCCATTGGTGTATGAGCTACGATACTTTACTTTATAATATACCCGGGTTGAATCGGTGCATGGCCATCTCGTGCGGTCTCGCCGAATTCTAATACCCATCTCTCAATCGAGGCTCAGATGCCCTTCGCAGCAGGGTTGAAGTTTAGCTGTCTACTTGAGGATTTTACCTTCTATCATCTTCTCTCCCGAGAGGAGGCTTAACATTCATGTTGCCAACTGATGTTGACCACATCTAGAACGCAGTAATAAGTGTCTTTCAGCTGAAAGAATAATGCGGTGATTCTTTATCCATCCATTCATATTCTCCCGCTTAGACATCATGATAGATAAATCACCCTATTCTTTGAAAACGGATATAGGTAGTTGGTATGTAATGCTCAAGAAGAAAAGCACAGTTGCTCTGACCTATTCGCACACTGTGTGCGGTAGGGTTTTGCAGCACTTTTCCTCCAATCACCATGACCCGCTCAAGCTGAGGATCGGATTCACTGCGATCGCCGTGGTATACCTAGAATCTCATCTCCGCTATCAAAAAGAATAAGAGAAGAAATACCCAGCATGGCCAAAGATAAGAAGAAGAATTCCGACGCCAAAAAGGCAAAAAAGGTGAGCAATAACTTAGAGTTCCCCTCTCAAGTTACCCCTCCAATACGCACCAAGCAAGCAAAGTCTTGAAAAGCCTTTGACTGAACCTCTTTCTCCAGGCGGAAAAAGCTGCCAAGCAGGCCAGCAAGGGAGAGAAGAAGATCAAGACCAAGACCGCCAAGCTTGAGGGCAGTGACGCCGAGGACGTCGATCTGGACGAGGTGCTGGAGGAGTATCGCCGCCAGCAGGAGCAGTTTCTCAAGATCACGGAGACGGTCGTTGACGGCCCGCCGAAGCCTCGGTCTGCGTCTACGATCCTGGCATCTCCGCACGAGAGCAACAGCCTGCTCTTGTTTGGAGGCGAGTACTTTAACGGCTCGGTTGCGCACTTCTTCAACGACCTGCACATCTACAACATTAACCGCGATGAGTGGCGCTGCGTGACGTCCCCCAATGCGCCACTCCCACGATCAGGACATGCTTGGACGAGAGGCTCAAACCCCAACTATGTGTACCTGTTTGGAGGAGAGTTTTCGTCTCCCAAGCAAGGGACCTTTCACCATTATTCCGACTTCTGGAGGCTGGAGCCCGCGACGAGGGAATGGACCAAGATCGAGGTCAAGGGCAAGGACAAGAGTCCGCCGGCGCGGAGCGGCCACCGGATGACTTACTGGAAGCAGTACATCATTCTTTTTGGAGGCTTCCAGGACACATCTAATCAGACCAAGTATTTATCCGACTTGTGGATCTTCGACACAGTCAACTACATCTGGCATTGCCCTGTCCTTCCGCCTGCCCAGCTCAAGCCGGATGCTCGCTCTTCCTTTACCTTCCTGCCGTCTGAGCAGGGAGCCGTCCTTTTCGGAGGCTATTCGAGGGTCAAGGCTACGGTGCAGCTGAAGAAGAACCAAAAGGGGAATCAACACCACGCGCAGAAGAACGTTCTCCTGCCCAAGGTTCACGAGGATTGCTTCTTCCTCAGGATGTCTCTGCCTCCAGCCGATGCCGGCCCGAACGTTGGACCTACCGTCAGATGGGAGAAGCGAAAGAAGCCTGCAAACTCACCGAATCCCGTCCGTGCCGGCGCCACCATGGCATATCACAAGGGCCGTGGCATCATGTTCGGCGGTGTGCACGACGTTGAGCAGAGCGAGGAGGGAATGGAAAGCGAGTTCTTCAACCAGCTGTTCGCGTGGAACATTGAGAGAAACAGATTCATGCCCCTCTCCTCCCGAAAGCCGCGCCAGCAGCAGAAGAAGAACGCCTCGGAGCAGCGAGTGGGAAGACGCGGCCGCGCGCAGGCGAACGAGGAGGAGCTGCTCCGACAACTGGCGGCGCTTCAAGCGGGCACCTCGCTGGAGGACGCGGACGACATTGAGCTGGAGAAGATGCTCGCCGAGCCGGAGGAGGAGGAGAAGCCGGCGAGGGAGATGCCGGTGTCGATGGAGCCGCCGCATATGCGCTTTAACGCCCAGTTGACGGTTCAAAACGATGTGCTGTACATCTATGGCGGTACTTACGAGAAGGGGGACCGTGAGTTTACGTTTGACGATCTTTATGCGATTGACCTGGTGAAGCTGGATGGGTACAAGGAGATTTACAGCAGGCCCGTTGAGGACTGGATCGTAAGTTTTGGGATCAGCTCGTTGTTGCGAGTGGTATCATGGGCTAACAAGGTACTGCAGGAGTCCGACGACGAGGATGAAGATGACGAGGATGAAGAAGACGAAGACGAAGACGAGGAAGAGGAGGATGAAGACTACCAGGAACCGGAGCAGCTCCACACAGCAAGCAAGCGGAAGAAGAAGCAAGACGAAGTATCAGAGGTGTCCTCCGAGGCGCCCACGCCCTCGACCACATCGGAAGAGGACGAGACCGAGACAGCCGCCACATCGGCCGACGATGGTCTGCCGCACCCAAGGGTAAGTGATATGATCACCATTCTTCCTCCCTGTGTTCTACACCCCTCAATTCCCCCCAGACTCTTGGTCGGTGTCAGCTCACTAACGATGTGAAACAGCCATTTGAATCCCGCCGCGAATTCTTCGTCCGCACATCCGCAGAGTGGCAAGAGATTCTCATGACGAACCTCCGGTGGAAGAACATCCAGCCGGAGACGCTGGCGGTCAAGGAGATCAAGGCCAAGGCGTTTGAGCTCAGCGAGGAGAAGTGGTGGGACTGCCGCGAGGAAATCACGGCGCTGGAGGAGGAGCAGGAGGCGGCGGGCATCCAGGAGGTGGTGAGTCTTGCGGAGAGGGGAGACGCGGGTGCTGTGGGAGGTGCGAGGAGGAGGTAAGCTGTGCAGTAAATGGAATTTTTCGTACACTGCTCGGGCATTCGATTTTATTTGGGGTTGCCTTTGGATAAGGAATGGGCGGAAGCACTTGTGGGAGTGTGTCGTCGAATCGATATATGAGTTGGCTCAGTTCTTTGTAAAGTACATACACATGAGAGAGCGGCGATGTCTTTCAGCCTGTAGGTCTTAATCCCAGCCATTCTCCTTCCACCTCAGTCGCAACCTCAATCCTAAAAACAATCCCTTCTATCACCAGCCAACGTCTAGAACCAAAACTCCCCATCAACCAACAAACACCAAAACACACTTCACCTCCCACCACGCAACTCCCCCTCAACCACCCCCTCCGCATCCCACATGGCCCTCTTCCCCCTCACCCACAGCACCAAGCCCGCGATCCAGCCAACGAGTCAGCTCGGCTGCGTGGCCATGGGCGGATACGCCTTGCCGTCGCGCTCGACCTTGGGCTCGCAGGTGCACCGGCTGTCCTCGGGGACGGAGTCGAGCACGGAGGGGATGTGCTTGCCGCAGCCCCACCAGGTTTGTTTTTCTGTATTGGGGAGAATGGTGAGTATGTGGAGTGTTTTTTCTACGTAGTTGCTCTTGATGGTTTCTTGGTGTGTGTGTGGAGGGTGTTGTTATATGCAGAGCCTCGGAGTCTTGGGATGATCGGAGTAGTGGAGGGCTGATTGGCGGGGAAACTTACTGCAGGTGCTGCAAACTGCGCTTCGACACATGATTTCTTCGTAATATATCTTGACTGGTTCCTCTCAAAGTGAGATCAAGTGGCGTTTATAGAAGATGTATGTTTCTAAGAGAATATATTGTGAAGTGAAACGCAGATGAAAGTCCTGGAGTCGAGGACAGGAGGGAGAAGTCGTCTAAATAAAGACGTACAAACTCGAGCGGCAAAAAAGTGGTCGCCGGGCCGGAAAGCGTCAAGGTGACCAAAATCGGCGAAGCCCCCGCCCCGCCCGAGCAAAGATACAAGCTACAGAGTGACTTGTGCCGGGGAAAACGGCGACCATGATTTGGGTTGAGGGATTCGCCGAAGCTGCGGATAACCATGTCAGACTCGGGTATTCATCTCATAGAAAAGAGACTTATAGATGGGCACTGAGAGTGATGGTCGAAAGTTGGATGAAAGAATATGTTTGAAGTCCTTACTAAGGACCTACTACTGCAAATGGTGCATTCCCTTCTTTATTGCTTTGAAAGAAACAGTCTCCCTCCGAGCATATACTCCCAATTCAACCGTCGCGACTGATGTCGTTGCAATCCGAAATCAAAAGCTCATTCCTTTCCATCTCTTTGCGTGAAACGCCAAACTGTATCCAAGATTCTTCCAATTTCACCCGTACTCGTTAACTCCTGAAGCCCGCTGTACCGATACCGGCCGGATTACCGGGTATCCGAAAACAACCTCCAGGCAAATCCCAAACTCGCAAGATTCTCAGGAATTTTTTTAAGACGTTGCCTCTGTCGTCTGCTGCCTCTTGACCACTTCGCTCTCCACTATGGAGCGAATGAGATTCACAGCCACCTCCTGTCCCTGCTTGATGACAGCTTCGGAGCCATCTGCCGGCACATGAAGGAAGATGACCTTTCTCTCCTTGCCCTGCTTGTAACAGGACGCCAGGCTTGAGTAGTAGATAAAGTCACACAGGTAGCGTCCAGCATCGTCAGAGATGCGAAGATCCAGGTTGCCCTACGCAAATACTTTAGCAAATTCGCAAAATCAAGCAAAGGGTCGCCAATTCGTCTAGCGAGTGGCGGGGGGGTCATCATCAATGCTCACCGGCGTATGCTGCAGCCACCTCTCATAGATGTCGTCCAAGTCCAAGTCCGTCCGCAGCTCATCCGGGAGGCCATGCCAAACCCACTCTTCGTCTCGCTTGCCTTCCAGCTCATCCAGATGCTTGCCGTCGACATCACGAGCCTTGTATCCGGTACGATGTCCCCGGCTCTCAATCTGGTACATGAGCCGCGGGCCGGCCATGCCAATGTGTATGACGATGTCAATCTTGCGGTCCTGGTATGTCTCCTGCCAGATCGTCGGCACCGTCTCCCTCACGACCTTGTAGCTGACTCGGAGGGGCTCGGGATGCACCAGGATGCGCACGGGCGGGATGTCGACGGCATGGCGGGCGTTGGGGTCCTTGGCTCTTCGCGGCGGCAGATATTCCGGGAGACCTTTGGCGATTTCCCACGAGGGGTTGATGGGATATTCCGACCGGAATGGCTGGGGTTTGCAGTGAGCTTCTAATTGCAGCTGTGTATAGAGAGGAGAAGCGGCACGAGGACGAACCTGGAATCCAGTGACCAGCACTGTCAGCTCTTCGTCCACCTGAGAACCCATGGAGCAAGATATTGGCTATATCCAAGAACTACGAGATATCGTAATGTTGACTTCTGGAGGAATGGAGGAATTGGCAGGTCAGGAGTGGCTCGGATGCCCACGCTCGGGGTACATATACCTCTGGGTCAGGCAATGAATGGCACGAGTAAGCAGCCGAGAATATGTATATGCCGCCTCGGAGCAAGAGGGAGCTGATGATGCTCAGCCGGCAAGCCACGAAGAAGCTGGGAGAGCACTAGAGCCGCCCACGAGACAACTTTATATCCGGGTAAGCGACGTAAGCAGAGGGACATGCATGTCCTCGGCGTCTTAGTCATGGACAATGCCCGTTTGCGTCTGTTGGTTATCGGGTCAATCAGGTTACACGGACTTGAAGACCAATGATTTCCTCATCCTCAGGGTCTCTCACCAACCATCTAGAGTAATTGCAGCAGAGCAAGCAACCACACCTTGTTTGGTTCCCTGTCGAGCTTGATTACCCTGAATCTTTCCGAGGTGCGGGGGAGGTTATTAGCGGATAGATTACCTAGTCGATGAGGGGAGCTTCGGATCCGTGCCCGCAGCAAGGCTAAGACCAGAGCGGAAGCGATATCAGAACCGACTTTGCAGAGATGGGAGATGTCAACTTGAATATGATTAATCAACACTGAGCCTCAATCTGACTTACAATGCATAAACTACTGTACTAGTATATTGACATTGAAGAGCAGTCCGGCAATACGGGATGCTACGCTTTCCTTCATAGTACAAAGCACGTGAAGTGATCAACAACAGCCGTGTATTCAAAGTCCCTGTACGACTGCTGCAGTACCTTTACTCCAGCAGCGGGGTCCGCGGGGTAAATTCCGCCATGAAATCATCCCGAACTTCAAACAACTCCAAACTGCCAGTGCTTGCTGTACCAATTGGTATTTTGCTCTTCTGCTTCGCCTGACGGAGATGCCAGGTACATGTCATAAGAGGCTTGTGTTAGGAACGCAAAGCAGTGAGCCATATCTCGAGTCTGTCCACAGGAAGGTGCAGCGTCGCATTTGATGACGTGTGGTTCTTGCCAAGGTTGACATGACCAGAGTACGAGGTAGTACAACTAAGCTATCGGGAGAAGGAGCACTCGTGCAATTGCCTAAATTGATGCGCATGAACGCTGGCCTCACGTGAGAGAAGTCAATCAGCATCAATATCATGGAACCTCAACCTCAACACATATCGTCTCGATATCTTCACGCTCTGCCTCCAACAAAGCCCAGTCCCAACCCGTTGAATAACTGCAGTAACACGAGGTGTACGCGTTGATTCAAGGTATGCCATGCCCCATACAGGCTTGCATTGCTGCTGCATCACCAACTCACACACGCTGCCAGGTAATAGCTGCCCGATAACACGCTGACCAACGGATTCTGCAGCTGGCCCTCGGCCACTCCTCGCTTGTTTCGTCCATCATCCGGAGCCAACAGGCCCAAACGGGCCTGCAAGCGGGCTCTCGGCATCCGAAGGATAAAAGGCCAACGTCTCACACGCAGCTTCACTTTCGACTTCAAGCGACCCTCCATCACTCCCGCATTAGTGCTGTGTGATTTGCTGTACATTGCCACCCATTTCTGCAGAAGTGGTAGCTTCAATTGGAGACACGACACTCGTCAACCGCGTTACAGCTTATAACCAGACAGGAAAACAGGGGAACAAACCTGCTGAACCGAAACTGATAGTGTGCCCATCTCCGCAGGCTATTTGACATACAACATCGTCGTCTCTTGGTGGTCAGAGCTACATGCAGACCTCACAGCCGAACAGCTGAGAATGAGAGTCATTATAGTTGGAGCGGGCATCGCAGGCCTTTCGCTTGCCATTGCCCTCGGCCAGTCAGGTCACCAAATCACGATCCTGGACGCTGCTGCTCAGCTTGCCGAGCTGGGTGCGGGCGTTCAGATGACGCCCCAAGCAATCAGATATCTCTTCAAGTGGGGTCTCAAGGACGACTTGCTCTCGGAGTCCATTGTCCCGGAGAACCTGTATGTCAGGGATGGGCACAGCGGCGACCTACTGGGAACAGTCCGGATCAAGGATATGGAAGCTCAGTATGGCGCCCCATACATTGTCGTTCATCGGGCCGTCTTGCACGCCATATTGCATCGACATGCCATCCGAGCTGGGGCGCAATTGCTGCTGGCTAGTGACGTCGTCGAATATGAGTTCGCCAACGGAGCAGTCCAGCTCCGGAACGGCCAACGGCTGACGGCGGACCTGGTTGTTGCTGCTGATGGTGCGTATAGTGTGAATGTGGAGGCGACGCCACAACGTTCAGGTACACGAAATGCTAAACGTTGTTGTGCTTTCCAGGCATCAATTCTCTCGCCCGATCCAAGCTTCTAGGCTCCAGCGATCCTGGGAGCCAGCCAACTGGATGGGCCGCTTTCCGTATGACGGCTGAGGTATCCAAACTCAGGGCGGACCCAGCAGTTGCGAGTCTGATAGATCTTCAGTCTCGCAGCTCCAACTGGTGGATTGCTCCCCAGCTATCGTGCATGACATACTTGATCAAAGATGCCACTCTGCTCAACATCGTTCTCTCTCACCCAGATGATATCAATACCAGAGATTTCACCGCGAGTGAATACAACAAGACGGTCCGAAATCGCTTCAAAGACTTTGAGCCCCGGTACGTATAGTTCAGCGCCGATGAGGTACAATGACGTGGTCCAATCTTAACCGAGCCTTCGACAGAGTTCAGCGTATCCTAGATCTTTCACGGCCACAAATTGTCAACTATCCTGTGTTTGCCGTGCCGCCGTTGCCCTCCTGGACTCATGAGTCCGGTCGATTCGTTCTCCTGGGCGACGCTGCTCATGCAATGGCCTTTTACATGTCCATGGGCGTTAGCATCGCCGTCGAAGATGCGGCTGCGCTTGTGGCAGCGCTAGACTTGGCTTGTCCTCCAGACGCCGGCCCGAATCTTGCCCATGAACGAGGCGAAGAGGTCGCTTCCAGGCTGAAGCATGCGCTACATGTCTTTGAAGCTGTGCGGAAGCCTAGGGTAGAAGCTGTGCAGGAGGCCAGCTTACACGGCGGCGATTCGTCACATACATCAGATGAAATGGAGCGCAGTATCCTCTATGAAGCTCTCGGTCATTCCCACGAAACGCAAGTCTGGCCCCTGGAAAGTGAAGCCAGAAGAAGCGAGTTCGTCCGGGAGACTAGGCGAACAGGTCAACGACTCGGTCCAGGGGGTATCATTGACAAGGGAACAAGAGACTGGTGTTATGCTTATGACGCCGTCGGGGCCATTGAGCAAGCTTACAAGTCCTCGTCAACTGCAGAACAAGCTTGAATCCTTACGCGAGAACTCGGCTAGGAGTGAGGCGCAACTTGCGCCATCAGCTCACCTTGCCGGAGTTCCTCACTGGTCCCAGAAACGGAAGCTCCGTTGAATATTCAGCCATAATCACCGCCTCTTCGAACTTGTCGGGAGAAGTTGTTAGCCACAATGCCGCGGATGACGCTTTCTGCGTTCTTTTAGAGATGGATCTAACCTGCTGGGGAAGCCCCGCAGGTGCGGAACTGCCACGTGGGGGTTGCAATCTCGAGTCATCTCCCACCTCGGATCGATCCGCTTTCGCCATCGATATAAGAACACATTGCGGCTTCATCCGGTCGAATCTGAGTACTGCCCGTCCATCAATACTGTATCAAGTTGACGGGAAAGTACGCTATACACGTCACTCGCTCCTTTCGGCTACATACAACGACATTTGCTTTCAGGAGAACCGACAACATGGGATCTCAGCCGGATTACAGCCTTCCGCCACAGGAGGTTTCCTTCTCGGGCTTCCTGTTTGACATGGATGGAACCATTATCGACTCTACCCCAGCTGTCGTCAAGCACTGGCAAACGTGAGTACACCCTCCAACACCTCCGGGCCAGACACTCATCGAGAAAGAATGGGTGTGCTAACAGGAGAAAACAAAGAGTCGGTGAAGAAATCGGCGTCGCCCCAGAAGTCATCTTGGAGACGTCTCATGGCCGCCGGAGCATAGACATCTTGAAGATCCTTGCCCCTGAAAAGGCCAATTGGGAATGTGAGTTGTACCATAAAATCCTGCGTCAACTGACGACTGCTCGCCGTCGAGGCCACCAAGGAGGCGCAATGTGGCTTCCCGTATCATGCCGACGCCTTCTCACTTTGTCGCCCAGGCCTCACACGGACTGAAAATCCTTTCATTCACATCTCACAAAGCCTCATACTAGAGAGCCCGGGACTGACTGTGCACCCACAGATGTCACGAAAATGGAGGGCGAGCTCCCGAAGCGGTACGCCGACGACGTGGTGGAGATCCCCGGCGCCCGCTCGCTCCTCTCGTCCATCATCGCCCAGTCCTTCCCCTGGGCCATTGTCACGTCTGGCACCCAGCCCCTGGTCAGAGGCTGGCTGGAGCGGCTGTCGCTTGGCACTCCTGAGCACCTCGTTTCCGCCGAGTCAGTCGAGAACGGCAAACCCGATCCGACATGCTACCGCATCGGCCTCGAGAAGCTCGGGCTGCAGGACAAGGCCGGGGAGGTCCTCGTCCTCGAGGACAGCCCAGCAGGCATCAAGGCTGGAAAGGCAGCGGGGTGCAAGGTCCTGGGGCTGGTGACGAGCCACACTGTGGAACAGGTCGTGGCGGCCGAGCCGGACTGGGTCGTGAAGGATCTCGACAGCGTGAGGGTGGTGAGACAGGAGGACGGGAAGATGACGCTCGAGCTGTCCAACGCGCTGCGCTTCTAATTTGGAATTCGGGGAGGAGACACAGGCCGGGGTCAGAGGGGATAGCAAAACTCTAGAGGGCAACTTTGGGTCAGAATCAGATACAGATACAGATACAGATACAGATACAGAGCGCGGCATACTATTACTACAGCGTTAATTGAAGCCTATAGACACACTCGACATTCCGGGGGGGGACAAGCCCTTTATGAGGGCAGAAAGGATAAATTGAAAAGGGAGAGAGAGACCTCTTTACGCAGGTCTCGGCAGATATGCTGCGCGTGTTCACATCAGCCCTTTCCGACAGGTACCTAGCTGAAGAAGAGAAGATGGGGGATGAAGGTGTCTCACCCTCTCCTTTTTCTCTTAAAAGTGTCTCGTGTTCCTGGCGAGGCGAGCTGTTTACTAGGGCTCTCTTTTCATCCTTCCCCCCTGATCCCTCCAGGCGCCCCAATGCGTCATGAGATGGGCAATGTCTCAGGAACTCGCATCCCTCTCACTCTTCGACACCCCTCTCCTTCCCAACTTCAACTTTTCGTGGCTTTTTGGGGAGTATTTGTCAAAACACTTCGGTTCCTTTCCTTTCTTCTGCAGAGGTAGAGAAATAGGACAATGTAGTGCTTTGCGAGGTGAAACGGCCAAAAACAGCCCATACACACCACACATGTCCCGGGAGAAAAAGGTAAGGAGATGGATGGGAGAGAAGTAGAAGAAGGGGGGAGAACTGTCTTTCCGAGGAGGAGGGTCCTTGTCAAGTAATCAGTGATACCAATTCCAGGAGTACCTGTTTTCTTCTTCTTCGTCAACAACAACACCTAATCCCGGTGCCTTGGTAGTCGTGACTCGTCCTCGGCATAGACAAGTCGCACGCGGTGTTGCTGCTCCCCAACATGGAGTTTCCGTGCTTGCTCGTGGTAACCCACCGCACCCCCCTCTCCCTTATTCTTTTCGACACGCTGCGTAACGATCGCGACGAAATTTCGTGCAACCGCGCCGTCCAAGCTCATTCCCGTGGATCGGTGAAAGACAGGGATGAGAGTTTCTCTGGGCATAGTGTTGAGATTCACTTCGTAATACCTCGGTTCACGCTCTTGGTGCTCGTGCTTGCGCTTTTCGTGAAAGGCTCCAGGCGCAGAAAAAGGGGTGCACCGAGTAACAGTACGTGTTGTTCTGCAACTTCTTTTCCCACCGATGACCAGGAGAGTCTGTGTCACTTGGGAGATACGGGTAGTGATGCGTCCGGCTTCCCCCGTACAGGAGGTGCTGCTATCATGCATTTGGGTCCCGGCACCACTGCAAATTGACACCTCCCGAAGTGTTTGTGCTCCTTACCGACGCCTCGGACGAGGGAAGTTGGATGCCCGGTTGCCATTCGTGTAGCACCTGTAAAGTGTCATGTCAGGGGTGACTTCCATCCCCTACCTCTCTCTCCGCGTAAAATATACATCTCAGCAATCAGGATTCCGATGTTTCCCTTTCAGGTGTGGGATCACGACTTGAAATCCCAGCTTGGCAAAATCTCGCCTGCCTCTTTGTCAACAGATGAATACGGTGGTGTGGGTGGTACAGTTGGCGTCCAGATACTATGAGAAAAGAAAGAAAGTCACGGCAACCATAAGCAAGGCCGTCACATGGATGTTCCCTTGTGGGCTGACCGGGTCGAGGGAGGCGGGGAGTGTCAGGCACACGTGAGAACCTTGACTTGTGAGGCGAGACGAGGGCGGTTCGTGATGCTGTGGCGCTCCAGACGTCGCTTTCACGATGCAGTCTTCGATGTCATAGATCGGGCGAGTCGAGGTGATGCAGATGTCTTTGTAGGTATAGTAGTGTCTTTTGCGGGCGGCGGATGAAGAACTCTCCGCTCGTCGGGAGAAGAGGGAGAGATCGTCCAGAAAGGCACGACCACAACCACATCCATGACCACTCGATCCGTCGAACCCCATGGATCTCCAGTGACACGCATGTCGATCCTTTGCGTCTGCGTCACACGAGGCAGCTGGTAGTACTATGCTCCATAGTGTCCTGAAATCCCATGCAAGGTCCCGTGCGAGGCGACAATCTGAGTGCTCGCTCTGGCACGTCTTGCGTCGTCGATACCCTGCAGATTCGGAAATAGCAGAAACACACCAGCACCACGAAAAGGCAGGAGTACTATGCTGATGAGCCAAACAATAAAGCCCGTGCCGAAATTGCCGTGCCCCGATACGCACTTCCCTTTTGATCAGCCACATGAGGCAGCAGGCTGCATGGAAAACCGCTTTCGCTTCGGGTTTACTCCATCCTCCTCAAGCTTACGCCCAAGGTTTCCTGCAGCTCCCGCTTGTTGCGGTGGTTGGCTCTCGTTTGCCCGCGCTTGCATCGCGACACATGTGCGGAGCCCACTTGGAGAAGGCGAAAGGGCCACTGCGAGATGATTTCAACCCTCCCTTCTGGCATCTCTGCGAGTTCGGGGTCTCGAGGCTGTTGCAGCTGAAGTCGACATTTCAAAAGGGTGACACGGTCCTTTCTTGGCCGCAGCTTGCCGCCCGAAACCCCTCGGAGGCTTTTCCCCGCCCTGAAAATGCCTAACATACAGAGCCGTTCTAAGGAGTGACTCGCCTTGCAATGCCAGAAGCAGGAAAGATGCAAAGACGAGGGGTATCTGGGGGAGGGGCAAGGGGGAACTTGGGGGACTGGGTATCGTGAGACTGGCGGAACAGCTTCTCTGAATGCAAGGCCGCGCTTCTTGATGGCATAGAAGACTGCACTGGTAGGACAGGCAGCCGGCGACTTCGTCTAGATGGAGTATGACTACTTCGCACCCGGCATACAACTGGCAGTGTCGCCGAACCGAAGAAAGGACGAAAGTTGCCCGGATACCACCGTAGAGGTGCGAGCACTCCTGCGTGGTAGTATCCCCGCAATCAGGAGTTGCCGGGCCTGCTCTTGCAGACAAGGGGGGAGGCCTGTCGAACCAGAACAGGCTCAGGGCAATATAAAGCAACACGTGGGATGAGCGCTCCTGGGCGCAACCCGATGGAACTGTGCATCGACCCTAAGCTAGAGCGGTCGGGCGGGCACAGCCGCTTCAACGCGTCTCGCCAGGCTCGCAAGTTCTGCTCCCCCGTGAGATAAGTGCCGCCTCAATTGCCATTGCGCGAACTCCTTCGCAGGCTGAAGCCATCGTCGCCGCAGGGGAGCTTGCGCATGTCCGGCCCCGCACGCATCCAGACACAGCGCAAAGAGTGAGCAACCGACCGCGGCGCTGTGCGTGCAATCTGGCAATGCGTGGCAAAGATGCAGCTGAAGTCGAAACAAGGCATGGCTCCGCGACTCAGCGTGGGCTAGAACCATGCAGAGCATCTTGTTTCTGTCTCTTTGCACCATCCATCGCGCTATGACATTTCTGCCATGTGGGAGCCAAAAGAGATTTGTCGGAGAGCGACGTGACTGGCCAAGATGCGAGATTGTATCTCGTCGGCTAGTCAGTTCTGACAACATGCCCCTTGCTCCGTGGCCTTAGTTTGTAGCCTCAGCACTTGAATGCCGTGCCCTTGGCCAGAAAAAGATGCATATCTCGAAGGTTTCGAGAGGCTTGAAGCAAATCCGCCGAACTGCTTGCGCCACTGCCCACTTGCAGTAGCAAACCCCTGAATTCCTCGAGGGCTAGACGATTGCGGCATATCATTGGTGCCTCTTGCTGGAAATATCCGGTCGGGTGGCTTGCAATCCGCAGCTGAAGACAGATTGGGGAGGCCCAGACGCAGATGCAACTTGCATCCTTGTATGTCCTTGCTGCGCTACAGCAACGAGATCGATATCCATTCGCATTTCGTCCTCTTTCCCTTCCTGCTTGCTTTGCGACGGCTGTCTGTGTCAGGGGAGAGCAGCATGCGGACAAGTCCGGAGTACGCAGGGAGGCACGGCATAGCACTGCGTCTAAGCGCTACCCACGAATGTCAGTCATCTCCGAGCGGCATGCGCCGGAGAGCCGTGCAAAGGCCAGCAGGATGTGCGCCGTGCAAGAAATGATGCCCTCGGAGCTCAACAATGTTCGAGCAAATCGAACAAGTACGAGGATCGTGCCGCGGCGAGGTTCACCAGTCGAACTCTGGCTCCGAGCGCTCAGGCCAGGCAGTTGGAGATACCTAGTACTAGACTAGCACCGCCCTCGGACTGTGGCTGCTCAAGATGGCAACGAGCGCCAGTTGCAAGTCTCGATCGAGTTTGTCCAGCAGACAGGGATCGCGGTTCCTTTCGCACGTGGCTGCCGGGACCCCAAGTCGACACTAGGTAATCTCCCCGTCCCTGACTGCGGGGACTTGAGGTTGGCTGGTGTCTCCTCACACGCCCCCCTTGAGTCCCAGTCGACACGCCCTCTCGTCCCTTGCTCCGCGCTCGTTGGCTGGAGTCCAGAAGTAGCGTGCACTCCGCTGTCTCTGCGTCCGTCCTCGAACTTGTCGATGGGAAACACCGGATAAGACGACCAAGCCGGCAATCATGGCCCTCGACGTCCTTTGCAAAGGCTAGAACCTGTTTCATGTACTTATTTGGCTTCGCTGACATAGCGTTGGAGGAAAGGCCCAAGAGATTTGCAACGGCATTTGCAAATGACTGGCCAAGCATGTAATATCCGAGCACGTATGTACTCCGGGGTTCGTGCAAATGTCAGAACTCGTACTCCGTGATAGGTAACTGCCTTGTTGATGATCCATGCCGCGTTGCGCGAAGTCCGGCCTGCCGCTCGAGTGCCCCGCATCCTTCTTCCACTCGCTCGCCGTGGGGGTGGGTTATCATGGATGAGTGATTGCGTCGCCGAGACGCCCTGGTATCCTGGAGAAGAGATATCTCGTTGAAATGAGGAACTCCCACCACTTGGCTGCTTCCCGCTGTGATACGGGCTGACCAAAGGACTCCGCAGCATTTCTGCAGTTCCGGATTGCAATGTCCAATTCGGGCCATCTGCATTCTCACGCCACTTGAAGCTGGCGGGGGGACGTTCCCGACCGCGGTACGAAGCAGAGCTGCTCGTCACGATCCCCGCCCATGTCTGCCAGAAGAGTCCAGCCCTTCCTCGCGGTTGAACTTACTCGCACGCTGCCCCATTCGAGTGTGTACTCGTACATTGTACGCCTCCAATTCCGCCGACAGGAAGATGCAGAAGTGGAACGGCAGGAATACTACATACCATCATCAGTCCACAGCTCTATGCGCTGCTCACATGACAACACGTTCTCTTGTTGGCCAAATGAAGACTCAAAGGTGCCACAACAGGCATCCCATCCTGTTGTCTCTTTCCCGTATAGGGTAGATGCTGGCCCCCTCCTGCTACCCTCCACGATTGAATCTGTCCATTGCTCCGAGACTGGTCAAGGACAGAAGACCTGATTTGAAGTGAAATTAGCCGCCTTTTGGCTCATTTCTTCGAAGCAATCTCGCCACATCGACATCTGGAGAATTAGGCAAGGCCTCCCGTGCGCAAGGAAGATAACGCTGCCATTGATGAACCCGGATTCCGTATCAATCGTGAGAAAAAACGCGGGGCTGATATCAAGTCCAGGATTCTCTCACCATCGGACCAGAACAGAGAAGGGTCTCTCTCCGTCCTTAGGCTGCCTTTGTTTGGTGGTCCAGATCTTTGCGGCAGGGATAGACGAGACCCAGGAGTGAGGATGTTCAGCTGGCGCAGAGGTGCTTGATTTCTGCCTAGCGAGTAGATCTGGGATACGTTGCCCACCCCACGACACTGCTCTCGGTGTTGTTGCTCCTACCGAAGGCCAGTCAGTGATTGAGACCTCTTCTCTGTCCAGCGGGGCTGGTCTTCCGAACCCTTGGATAAGACCCGAATGGCCTACAGTACTCGGCCTAGACTTACTCAACCGCCTACGCCTGGCGGGCTTCCGCTGCCTTATTCCTTGCGATGCAGTCTCTCCGTACAGTCGTCCAATGAACCGACGCCGCTGCTAGTAGAAGCACGCCAGCACATAGCCGGTCTGGTCCAGCGTGTGTGGCTTTCGCTTTGGGAATTCGGCAAGCACTTTCTGGCACTAAACAGGCATGGGGGGGTGTGTCGTGTCACGTCCAGGACGCAAAAAGACACCATTTTGGGTTTGGCCTGTTTTTCTTTTTCGCTCCCTCCCGCACCCGAGACCTCGGCACCAATCAGTACGATGGCACACCACTTGAGCAAGAGCTTGAGAGCCGCCTGTCTCTCAAATCCAATCTTGTAATGCACGATCTGGCAGCGAGGCTGAGAAAGTCAGAGATGGTGGTTCGTGATCCATCTTCAATTGGTTGTAAGCGATCCAACCCTTGTCTGCAGGATAGTAGACACATTCTTGTAATCAGCTTCAGCAGCTTCGAACAGGGATTCTCTTAATGATGGGTTTCAACTCACGGCTCATGCGAGTATTCATGCCTTTTGTCTCCTACTTCTTCTTTGGAGAATAAACTCCTGCCATGGTGCGGAGAGAATCATGAGAATGGAGGTATCCGGTGGGCGTACGAGTACGGACAACCATGCTTGAAGCCTCACGTCCGATCTCTGCT
The DNA here is from genome assembly GCA_023628735.1 of Trichoderma sp. PF4103. Lineage (NCBI taxonomy): Eukaryota > Fungi > Ascomycota > Sordariomycetes > Hypocreales > Hypocreaceae > Trichoderma > Trichoderma sp. PF4103. The sequence goes on from JAMAKC010000027.1 coordinate 329,956, forward strand.
GCACATGCCAGGCACAAACAGATAGAGTGGACCACTCGAAGGTTGTCGCATGTTTAAAGTTGCAGCTAGCCTTGAGATGAACCGGCGTTCCAGAGCACTGGGCCTGTCCTCGTCTAAAGGGACGGATTGGAAGGCAAAACGGGGCAGAGCTGCAGGTTTTGACTTCCTGGGCTACGACTCACGAGCAGCCTGTCCTCCTGATAGACTGCTCCAGCTGGGTGTAAATTTTTCTTGTCAAGGGATGGGGCGCCCCGGCAAACCGAGCTTCTTCGGTCACCCACTTACCGTCGAATGTGATATTTGTGACGGGAGTTGATATGCCTGCCTCTGGTCCAGTTGTGACCGCGCCGATGTGTCTAGGGGCAGGGGAGCATATTGAATTTTCGCAGTTGTCGCTGACCCACGGCCTCTCAGCGTCTGTCTCTGAGATATCATGCCTGTTTGGGAATATCAAGGTTCATTTCCGGCGAGTTGGCGTTCTGCCTTCGGTGCCGTCAGACACCAACGCTCACTGGCGGCCAGCTACTATACTGTCTGAGGCAGCGGCTGAACTGGTGGTGGCCTGATGTGTGGGAGACGCTAATGGCACAAGAACGGTATCCGTCGCACAGAAATATCGCCGCTGCAGCAAATCAGCCGTGCTGAATGTGGCCTGAACAAGGCAAGGAGCCAAAGCCTCCTCGCAGCATGTCTCGCCCGGCACCACGACGCACCTTGGGAGTGCAGATAGTAGAGGCAATCGGCTGCAAGCAGCACCATGGACCCCAGGGTCGCTTTCCACCGAGAAGCCAGCCTTGGCTGATCGGCACCCCGACTACCCTTCTGGACCATAGCAAGAAGCACATCCAGATCTCCGGGTCGAGACCGCTCTGCTCGGCACCGCCGCCGCTGCCGCTCCAGATTTTCTTTTTCCTCTAAGCCCCTTCGCCCTGCTTAAGCTAGGCTCCCAGTGTAACAGCGGCCGGGTAGACGTGGCCATTAGCGCCCCATCACTTCCAGGCACTCGGGACCACCATGCTTGTAAGGCTGACGGTAACAAATCTGTCCAGTTCAGAATGGCCAATCGCACTGGCAACGAAAGACTCTTCCAGGTTGACTCGACAGGTCCGTGTGTGGCGCCGTGGCCGTGGTGTTGGGGGAGAGCCACGTCCCGTTGAATGTGAGCGCTCCAAGGAATCTGGGTTACCAAATTGGAATAACTGGCGTACTTGGTGATACTGGAGAAATTGCAAGATAGGAGGTGCTACCTCACGCTTCATTGAACCCACCCATGCTTGTGAGACTCGCGCACAGCTTGAAGGCGTCGTCTCCCGGAGCACCAGCTCTGCCTGCGAAAGTTACAGAACTGCAAATAGCAGCACCATTGGCCCAACTGTGCCGTGGAGTACAGACCCGAGCACCTGGATGATGATCGTGCATGATCCAGCCGTTTGGTGAGAAGAAAACTGGAGTTACGGAAGTGGTGCCGGCTGGGGTCCGTCGAGAAGTCCCGAGAGGCGGAATGCGAGAAATCAATCGACAGAATGAAGTCAAATAACATGCTATGCGAGTGAGACATGCTCTTCGGAGTCGTGCACCGCCTTTCCTTGCCGCCCCTATCTTTGGTACTGAGACACGGGTCATAGCGATGCTCAGCTGAAGGGGATAGGCTGTGGGCTGCAATGACCGGTCCTGCACTTGGCCTGACTGCCGTGTCGCAATTCGCAAGCGATTCGATGCGGATCATCATCTAAGCTCCAATGAGGCATGGGGCGCCCCGGCAGTAAATCCACGCTCGGCCGCTAGGTTGATACCAGTTAGGGGTGGCGCTACATCGGAGGTGATGGACTGTCCTTTCTCAGCTGAGAAACGCCAATGTTAAGAAACGCGTAATTGAGGCAGCTTTACTGGTTCAAGTTAGTCGTTTGGGTCCTGACACAGCGTGAAAGCATCGTAGGACGATGCGGAGTGTTGGTGTGGTACGAGTGTTGCGCCGTCAGGCACAAGCAGGATAACCCGCGAACAATTTGTCAATGGTAACTTACGGTGCAGCTGTTCCTGGACATACTATTCGTGGTATGCATTTCCAGATCCAACGCTTGATTTCATCGATAAAAAATTTAGTAACCTCGCGGCTAGAGGTGACGGACTCGTATGCCATATGCCTTGGCAGGATATAATACCGTTCTGACGCCGACGGGACCGAATTGGAGCTTGAATGCCGTGACGCTAGACTTCGTGGCGTCTTCCACCGTCCACCGTTTGGCCGTGTTTGTGTTGTCTGATGATGGCAGAAGTTCTCGGCTTGGCAGCCACAACCCAGGACAGGCGATCTCTTAGTGGCAGAATGACATGATGGAGCCAAGTGCTCTTCTCAAGAGGTTGCTTTCTGTAGCAAACGTAGTGACTCTGGCTGGTGAATCTAACCAGAAAATGAATCAGCATAGCAAATCAGCGCGCCGAATAAGCGAAATGGGTTGATGAAAGCCACGGCGCCCAGCTTGGGTTTAGCTTGGCTCGCCTGAGCTCTGCGACCGGGGTAAGCTGCAAGGATAGGTAGAGGACTGACTGGTCTTGATGAGGCGTGCGATGGACTCGAAAGAGGCAAAGCCCCGCGACGGACGGAGCCTCGGAACGGTGGAGACGCTCCGAGAGCCCGATCCAACTTCTTCCAGGAAAGGCTGTGGCTGCCAGGACGAGTGGTGGGAGGGAGCGCGGAGGTGCCACGAGGTGAAAATTCCGCATCTTGGTGTGTGCCCACTATTTCGGAGGGTATCGTAAGAGCTCCTAGGTAGCCATGTAAGCAGCTACACAGGCGGTAAGTACTTCCAACATCAAGTCAGGTAATGAGCGGTCGTACATGGGAGGCGAGGCTGGCTGTTGTGCAACCGTGGTGGCATTAAATGTCGTCATCCAGGTACGAGTACAAGCGTCTCGAAGTCTGGGATATCGTGAGCAGGGAAATGACGGCCTTGTTCGGACATGAGCACCTCAGCTCAGGATGTGCTACCCGTTGGATTCGCTCCTCGGCCTCTTGTCGTATCCTGTACTTCATACATCATGGCATCACCCAGAGCAGATCATCCCTTTTCCGACTCTGGCCGCCACCCGCCCAGCTCTTTTAGGCTCTGAGACAATCTTGGTGGCTAAAGTCGACTCGGCAGGGGGCGTAGCGCCGTGGAAGCAAAGTTGGGGTTCCATGCCCAGTCACCGGCGCTGCTCTGGCGCGTGGCAAGCTGGCTGGCAGGGCTGGGAAGACGCACGCAAGACACAGACAGCAATACCACTGCTGCCTCGCTTGTGCCGAGTGGGATGCGTTGTGGGCATCGTATGCATCAGCCCCGGGTGTGATGCCGCGGGAGAGCAGCGAGTTGATGGGTTAACTGGATGGGTGGAATAACGGGCAAAAAGGACACGGCAGGCAACACGAGGGCAGAAGGAGACGGCTGGGCCGGCCCGGGTCAAGCACTGCCGGGCTCGATTAGGGGGGCAAAGATTTGCTTGAAATGAAGCACGCGAATGGCACGGCGGGTTGCTCATGAGTGTGGCTTGTCGTACGAAATGCTGTATCGAGGATGCCTTTTGGCTTGAATGGATTTGGAGGCCAACAGGAAATACCTCGATGATCTCTGGGTAGGTTGTAGGACAAAATGTTAAGTCTTGGAACCGACCGGCAGCCGGAGATTGATACGCCGAACAGAAAGTCGTTCGATGAGGCGGTATCTGAGTCGTACCTGCCTTTACTGCACTCTCCTCAAGCCGCAGTCAACTTCACGACTTTGGCAGGTACTACCTACCTAATCAGCCAGGGCTTGGCAGGCAGTCAGAAAGGCAGGAGGCTGCAGCAAGAAGGCGCACCTCGTCTGAGCGCTTCAACTTCCATCTCAGCAGCCGTCTCGCTCTACCGGATCGACTTCTCACTGCTCCCACTCAGAACAAAGCACTCACCAAACAGAAACAAAACACCACGCCGCCAGCACTCCGAGATTCGTACCGCTGCTTAGCTCTCCGATCTGATGGAGGGTTCGTCTCATCAAACCCATCCTCTTCCGTCCTAGGGCCAGACGCTGTGCAGCCTGCCGCCTGCGGTGTCCAATGACAGCGAGCGCTGCCCTGGGACCTACCGACGGCCAGGGTGGACTGGGACAAGGCCTGCTGCACCACAGCACGCGAGCTGCAGTGCCCGAATGCCTCTGGGGGCATGTGGTGGGAGGGCTGGGCGCTTCGGCGGTGCTGCCGGTGGATCTGACACCAGATTGGCACCCAAAGGTTGGCCTTGCCAGGCCCAGAATCTCCGTGTGGACACACCGTCGCATGTTTGCAACGGGTAAACGCTTCGCACCAAGGCTCCGTCTGTCCGCTTGGGCTGTCCTGCTGCTGGGGAGACGCAAGCCGGAGAAGCGTCTCTACCATTGAGTTCACGGCGGCACACTGCGTTTGCGACCTGCGGGTGATTGACGTCTGTATCACCTTATTAGATTGGGCAAGATACCTAGACCTACTGACTGACAGGACACGAGCCGACCCCTGCGACAATTGGACTGGCATTTAGCTGCTGCTATCAATACGTGTAGTTTCGCTACATACCAGCGACTTGACACGTCCCGGGGCATGGACAAATACAGGCGGCCCCTGCCCTCCAATACTGGCTTTGGCGCCGGCCTCCCTGATCATACAGGTGCAAACAAGCAAAGAGCTCTGAGCCGGTGAGATTGTCATGTCATGTCATGACGACGGACCGCGTTTGAACCCTCGCCGTCCTCCTTGGCTACCGCGAAATGGCACGCGGCATCCCGCCGCAATCCCTTCAGACCTCAAGCCGTGTCCTGGAGCTGGAGCTGGAGCTGGAGCTCATCGCAAGATGCTCGCACACGCCCCCCCACCCCGTCCTCCTGCCAGGGTGGCCGTCGGTTTCTTCCCCAGTCCCGCATTGGGCCTGGTGCACAGACGGAGAACGACTCGCAGACTCGCATCGACCACGACAACACAACTCACTCTGGCGTGGCGGCAGCCAGCCTCTGCTTCCACGGCCAGTCCAGCCCGGTCCCCGAAACACTCCAGCGACCTGCCGTCGTACACGAGCGCATACGGCCAGACAAGTCCACGCCGGGTACGGGGTACGGGGTATTGCGAGCAGCGCTAGGCGTGGCCAGCTGGGCACTGGGATTTCCTGGTTCTGGGCCCGGGCCTCTGGGTAGCTCCAGGCTGTGGCTCTAGCCTCTTAGCCTGCAAAGGCTCTGGCTGCGAGCCCTCTGAGCGCCAAATCTGCATAGGCACGAGTCCGGCCCACCCAGCAGGTGCAGCTGATGCGCTGCCGCACCCCCGTCGCTGATTGCTGCAGCGCCTGGCCGCCCTGGCGTGGCCCTGCAAGTGTGGCCCTGGAGTGGCAGGGCTCGGAGCCAGGGGTTTCGGTGCTGTGATCCCTGCTCCCCCCGAGCACTGACCATTGACCGGGGGCGATGCCCTCACTCACTCGCTCGCTCACGCTCACGCACGCGGACGCAGTACCGAGTACGGAGCAGCCCATGCAGCACCAAATCCGCCACAGATGCGCGGGCGGGTCGACAACACCACTACCGACTTAGAGATGCGTGCTTGCACCAAGGGCCTCTGCTTCTGCCTCTAGCGAGTACTTGTATCTTACCTCCGCCCCTCCGAATCTGCTCCTGGATCTTGTCCCTCAAATGTTTCTGCCCGCTTGCTCCAACGACACCACATCCCCTTGACAAGGCTCGAGCCAAAGAGCAGCTAGGAGACGGCGTGTAGAAGGAAAGAAGCATTTGTCTTAAGCCCCCTTCTCTCCCTCCCCCCCCTCCTTCCTGTTCCTGTTCTCTTCTTCCTCTTTATCGACGTCGTCATCGTCATCGCTGCTATTGAGACCTTTCCATTAAATTCTCTCCTGGAATTACTCCTTGGACTTCCCTTGCTATTGGTTACAACTTGTCGTTATAAGGACCAAGCAGCCGCTACTTGCCATCGAATTCCTCGATTTCAATCCAGTCAGGCATCTCGGCAGTCTGCCACTCACACACCGGATTCCTTGCTCATCAAAGCCCAGAAGGAATATTGACCACACGAGTCTCCGGCTGGTGTATAGCAGCTATCGTCAAACATACCACGCCTGTTCCGGCCTCCGAACACAACAGAAATCATGCCTCACCAGCATTCTCAATCCGACTGGTCGGCGTGGACTTATTCCGTCGCTCCCACTGACGACTTTGCCGCACAATACACCCAGCTGCCGGTGCCGGACTATCCGTTCCTTGCCGACACCATCAAGGCTTACCAGGCCCAGCATAACCACCTTGTCCACCACCAACAAATGTCGCGAACGACAGAGTCAAAACCGCGACTTTCGAAAGAAGAGGTGGAGGTCCTCGAGGCTGAGTTTCAGAAGAACCACAAGCCCAACAGCAGCACAAAGAAGGCTTTGGCTGAGAGCATGAGGGTTGACCATGCTCGCATCAATGTGATTACCCCTGACAACCCCCTGACATAGATGCCTCATACATCCATGGCATGCATATATACATACATTGTACCTGGCGCTAACCACCTTCTAGAACTGGTTTCAAAACCGAAGAGCCCGAGAAAAGAAAGAAAACAATATTCGAGAGTACGAAGCCAGGCAACGAGCCGAAAAAGAGCGTGCAGGTGGAGAGATTGCTCTTCAAGGCTCCGATCGCAAACGTGACCGGGTAGCTTCCTCTGCTCCCTTTCCAGAGCCGCGCCAGCACTCGCAAGCCAAAGAGCAGTCTCCGGACGCCCCTTCACGGTTGTCGACTGCGTCTGAGAGCTCCACCGATGCTTACGAGGCCACGCCGCCCGTCACTCCGCATCTCAGGCCTGCCTCTTCTTTCGTCGTCCATCACGCGGATGTAGATGATGATGCTGTCGAGGCCGAGTCTTCTCATAGAAGCGTGCATGGATATTCCTCGTCGCCGGTGACCGGCATGTCTTATGCCAACGTGTCAGCCCTGGATGCGCTGCTCTCTATCGAACACCACGGTGCCGATGAGTTCGCCGATGAGCACCAGGACATGGACCTCGCGCGGATTACGGCCTTCTTACATCAAACCGGCCTGCCAAACAGCCCCGACAGACATCTCAAGTCTCCGTGCCCAACAGACATTGCCTCTCGCCGCAATCGTCAAACCCCTCAGCTATCATTCAATGGCTCGCGAAGCTTTTCGGGCAGCCTCAGGGTGGCCGACGCAGCAAGACGCTCTGAGCAAGTGGGTTCCATGCGCCGAGTTGTCTCAACGGGGACGGTCAGAGTCCGCAAGTCGTCAGCCTCTGCTGCCACGCCACGCAGCCCCTTTCTTCAAAGAAACCGCTCCCCAATGGGTCCCGGCTCGGCAGCACCTCCGACGCCAAACACCCCCGTCGCGAGAGAGCCACGGAATGCCAACGGTGGTCTCTTTCCTATGACCACCAAGTACTCGTCGTCGGCCCTGATGCAGGATCCCACTCTGCGCACGCCGCCGACGACGCCGGCCTTCCTGGATCACTTTGCCTTCAACAACCAGGGGACCTCGTACACCATGGGTAACTTTGTCGCAAGGTCGTTCTCTGACCAGCTGGATGCGCCAATCCACGCAACGGCAGCAGAGTACGGCGCTGGTATTACGGCATGCTCTAGCCAGCCTACAACCCCCATGTTCTCCTACCAGATGGGCACTGGCTATTTCCCAGGCTACACAGACGGCCCAGACTACAACTGGGCCTTTTCACCAAACAACGGGGAGCCTTCCTCGGGCTTTGCCATTCCCTATGCCTCTTCCATGGGCATGCTTTGATTTTGGACAAACAATTTCAAGGCCACATGCATTCTGGCGTTGGGCGTGCAGCACAGCATCATGCCTGCTACGTCTACAACCGTCTGGAAAATTCTATTGCAGGCGACTTCTTGCAATGTTGTACACTACGAGTGGCCCCGGCCATGTTTTTCATTTGTTCCTCCATTTCCTTTGTAAAGATTGTTCTAGCGGATAGCATCTACACTGGCATTGCACAGTACGGGGAGCGGCATCTTGTTTTCGTTTTTTATCTATCCATGAAAGTTGTATTTTATTCAGGGTTCGGGATTTCCTTTGTTTTGTCTCTGGTGCAGTTGGGATCCTGAATGGTTTGTGCCTCCACAGCTGGGAGAAGACGCGTCTATGTCCATATTTGGAGCTTCGGCGATGGATGGGATGAGCTGGAATACCCCGGAGGTTAGAGGCGCTTGTGGGTGCGACGAGTATCGACTATGCATGGGACATGATCTTTTGGCAGCTCAACAATAGCAAAACACATATGACTTCTGCATCTCTTTCACGCCTTGCTCTCTCTGGTGGCATAAATGACTCTACACTGCAAGCCTGCTCTTGGTGCCTTTGCGTAACAGTTATGCATAGGTATGAGCCTGGCCCTTGATCCAGAGCTCAACTGGGTTTCTCAAGACGGGTAGGTAGGTAAGGTAGGTGTCTATGTCCAAAGGAGCTGCTCCGTGATGCGTGGGATGCCTTTTCCCTACTTCTATACCTTACCTGGTGCTCTGCTCACAGCTGATCCATGCACACAATGACAAGAGGGCCCTACGTATGTTGGCATTAGGGCCTCTATGTAGACATCCATGATCGTTCCTCTTGGCTGTGATAGGCGTTGATATACATGTAGCTGATGCCGCCGGCCAGAAGTCAATCAGACGGCGGCCAATCAATGGCCTCCAAAGTCGCAAAGAGCCGTTCATGATGAACTACTCGGGTACCTAGACAGCTACCAAGACTGCGTCCCAAAGCTTTACGCCACAAATAACAGCTGAATAAAATCCTTAGAAACCAGTAATTCTTCTTCCTGGAACACAGGCACTCGAATGCGGAAATTGCGATCAATTCTACGTATAATAATCATCCTCATGGATGCCGTGGAGGAAAAGGAACAAGAAGAACAAAGAAAAGCACCGACGACGTCACAGCTCTAACTCTTACCTAGCCTGAGCTCCCACTTGGTTTTTTTTTTAATGGGCGAAGAGCGCGCAGACGCGATCTGCTGCGGCCCCACCCGTGTTCCAGGTGCCCTCTTGCACTGAAGAAAGGGCAACAGCAGAACAACATCCCTTTGATAGGCCGCTTCCCTTTGCGCCCTTGTTTCTCGCAGCCCTTCGTCTTGAATAAATATACTGCCAGCGCCCTTCTCGCAGCTCCCTTATAAGGCCTCCTCCTCCTTCGATAATGCCCGCTCGTGACTGAGCGCCCGCTCTCCATGTCCTCGTCCGCGCTCCTCGCCTCCGAAGACGCGTCGCGTGCGCGGTCCGGCATCTTGACGCCCACGTCCGAAGGCAGCCTGAACTTGGGTCTGAGTCGCCAGCATGGGGCCTCTTCGCGGGCCTCTTCGCCGCGCGGCGATGCGAGGAAGTCGGGCGTCGCGGTGACCATGGAGCAGCTGCTCAAGCCGTCAATTGCCGTCAAGGTGAAAGAATCTCAGTCTCACAAATAGCAAAAAAGTCCGGCATCAGTTGTGGCTGACTTGAAGGGCCTTGTACAGCCGCATCCGCCGAACCTGCATGTGCCGCCCCGCGTCCTGCACCCATTGATGCTTCTGCCGCGCGAACACCTGCCGCTGTCCTATATCGACTTTGCTGCTTGCCACGGAGACTTCCCCCAGTCGCGGTTCTACGAATCCTTCATCCACATCCTCGACCTCGAAAGCCGGCTGGGCCCCGCACCCATTGTGCTCATCGCCCGCAACGAACTGAGGGGCACGGTGTATGCTCTTGAGAGACAGTCCAACGGCTTGTATGTGCTCTGCAAATTGGCGCCATGGGCAGACCTGGATAGTCTGGCGCAGAAGGCTACTGCTGTCAGATATGAACGTCTTTCTCCCGTCAAAGCGGAGCGGATCGAGCATCCTGGCGGCGAAGCACTTATAACCCCTCAGCTGCATATCGAACAGAAGAAGAAGAGGGCTGCCATCGAGGCTATCCAGTCACAGATGAGGAAGCGGGTGAGATCACAGTCGGTGTCGACCGTCGGAATCATGACAAAAGAAGAAGAATCACAGGAGCCTGGATCCCTGTTATCGCAGCTACCATCGCCAGACATGAGCTCGGAGCAGGCTCCGCTGCCAGGATCTGAGGATCACATCAACCCCGTCGGCGTGGCCAACAGCGCAGAGGAGATCTTTGAGGGCATCAGAACTCATTATTCCGATGCGCTGTACAAGTCCATGGTATGTGACTTGCACGTTCCGAGCTTCAGGACTGTTTTTTCTGTACCATTGACGCTTGCTCACATCAATGTAGGGATCACTTGCGTATTTCGCCAAAGGACCGCTATCCCGAGCTCGTTCGACGTTCCACTTGGACCTGGAGTCCAACCTGGATATGGCTGACTTGATCGAGTTTCTGAAGAGCCTCATCCTCACCACTGTTCAAATTGACAAAAAATATCGGGAATCGATCCCCGAGATCATCGCCAAACTCAAGGACCGTATCGACAGTTCCGATGAGGGCCGCAAACGCAAGCGCAAGCCAAAGAAGATGAAGCTCGGCAAGAGTGGACTGTATCCTTTGGAGGACGAGAACGTCATGCGGTGGTGGGCTGCGAACAAGCCGGAACCGAATGACGACGGAGCTCCGATCACGCCGTCACAGATCAAGTCTCACGTTTCAATCCTGCGAACGAGGGAAACCAAACTGCAGATGATTCTCATCATGGAGATTCTTGCCCTTGAACCACTCAAAGCTGCTGGCGAGAGTGGTGAGGCGAATCTGCCTACCCTGCCCGGAGCTGCCGATTTCGGAGACCTACTGGAGAATGTTCTGCAACCTCAGCCGAAGAAGAGAAACAAGCACAATCTTCCTGTCCTGCTGGATGTGCATGCCGATCGCCTGACCATCTGGCAATCTACTGCGAGCGACGAGCAGCTGCTGCTTGAAGACGCCCCATCAACACAGACACCCCTGGATGGCAGTCTGGACAAGAAGGCGTCGTCTGAACCTCTGCGAGACTTCTGCGTTGATGTCATCATGCCCTTGTAAGCATCTAGCCTCACTTGCAGAACCTCGTCATGAAACTGACCGTTTTAGCTTTTCCGCTCGCTTGCCTGAACTTTGCGACACCATCAGCCGCAAGCTTGGAGGCCCTGTCATCATAGCCCCGGTAAAGGCCAAGTCTTCGAAAAGACCGCCGGGATTGCGAGAGCTCAAACCTGGCACTGTTGCTAGGCGGCCTCAGCCTCCGAATCCCCGCAAGACGCTGCAGCGCGCCCTTTCCACGGAACAGCAGAACCGGAGAAGCATCTCGAGGGGACCCAGCAATGCAATTGCTCTTTTGCGATCGGCCACGTCCACTACTCTACCGACCATCAAACGCGAGAGCTTGGATCTAGCCGGTCCCATGTCACTGCTCCCCACCGACTCACAAAGAAGGGCTCAGTCTCTATCTCGAAGCGGCAGCATGAATAATCCCTTTGATGCCAAAGCTAGTAGGAAGGCCGAAGTGGAGACTGAGCTTAAGGAGGCTATCTCGGCTCTTAGGAAGCCCAATCGGGAGGTGGCTGTGGGCAAAGCGATGGCCGAGGCAGATGAGCGTAAAGTGTCGACCAGTCTCGCCACAAAGAGTAATTCATTTCCCATCTTTGACAGCCTTGAAACCGGTGAAACGCTAACGAGAGTGATGTAGGACTGAAAAGGGCGCCTCCTAGGAACGCTTTGGCTTCAGCCGTCCAGGTCAAGGCCACACCAGCGAACAATCGGTTCAAAAATATGATGCCTGCCAAGTCGAATGGGGGCCAGGCTTTACCAGAAGGCTTGGACGAACTGATACCCCCATCAAGCGTAACAGCCTTCATTCCTTCGACGGGAAAGCGGCCGGCCCTTAGAGAGATGTACAAACGCAGTCCGTCTCCAGCGACAGATACCGTAGGCGACACACCGACGAAGTCTTCGGCTAAGCCCAGCTTCATACGCCGACCTTTGGACGAACAAGCAACCTTTCCGCCTTCCTCCCCCGCCGTCCAAAGATCAAATTCTAGAGATTTTGTAGTGATGGATAGCGCGGTCAAGCCTTCGAGGACGAGTGCCTACGAAGCCCCTGACTTGATGGAGACGCCGGTCAAGAAGACTACACAGCAGCGGATGGATCTATACGCGACTCCTCAGACGAAGCAGCAGGAGCCAAAGGGAAAGAGCGTGTCAATCTTTGACAGACTTGGATGGAATGACGATCTTGATGACTTATGAGACGGGGACCTTTATTATTTCTGATTCGTTCTGGCGAGCATAGTGGTCATATGCCTTGTACTATGATACCCCTCGGGTGGTTGTTGTGGATGTTGGTTTTCCCCCTCGGTGTGATATGAATGGGAAAGGAAGGAAAAACAAAAGGCTGGGCATTTGGCAATGGCGTTTTCACAGCATGAACGGTGCCATGCATCAAGGAGTATTTACTTCATGGAAGCGGCATGGCACGTATTGCAGCATATTTTGCGCATTAGGATTAGCAAGCAAGTTTGGCGGCACAGATTAAAGTATGGAATTGTGTTATGAGAATGTAGAGAGAGAATTATCGAGATGCCTCTGTATGCTGTAAGTCAAGCTGCCGCCGCTATGGGCTCTACGATCATGGTGGGCAAGTCTCCAATGTCGACGTGCTCCTGTGATACCAAGTCCACCACGCGAATGGCCTCTAAGCCGACGACGCCCTCTCGCAGCGCAAGGAACTGCAGCTCCACGACGTGGCATGCGCCCGGGGCCACGGGACCGACGCGCGTGTCGGCGCTGAGGCAGATGACCTCGGTGCCTTCGATGGCGGCCGTCTTTTGCACCGCGTGTATGACGTTCTCGTCGAGGACGGCATCGGCAATCTCCTTCTTGCCGCGGCGGCCGCCGCTGGAAGGGGGCCGGATGGGGCGGACCTCGTTGCGGCGGCGCTTGGGGATGGCGACGAGGGCGAGCTTGCGGGGCGGGCGGGAGGTGGCCTTTTCGGAGGAGCGGTTGACGACGTAGACGGTCCAGGAGAAGACGTCGCCGGGGCGGACGGGGTGCGGGGGCGCGGTGAAGGACATTGTGATGCCGAGGTCGGGGACGGCGGCGTCGGTGCGGTTGGTGGAGGCCTCGAGCGTGGGCAGGGCGTCGGGCCGGATGGCGGACGGGGACTTGAGGTGGGTGATTGCGGCGGCGGCGCTGCCGATGGAGAGCTGGGCCGGGCGGTGGGCGCGCTGGATGCCGGACTCGGAGGCGGTGCCGAAGCTGGGGTTGACGGGGAGGGAGAAGTCGAGGCCGGTGGTCCAGCCCATGGTGAGGCTCGGGGTGCAGACGCCCGGGACGACGCGGACGGAGGCGGCGATGGCGATCTCGAGGCTGCCCGAGGTGTCGCGGGGGTGGGGCGCCGCCTCGGCCTGCTGCGGCCGGATGTGGTAGAGGAGGGTGACGTGGTCGTGGGAGACGCAGCTCAGGGGCAGGGCGAGGCCGGCGTCGTCGTTGAGGTTCTCGACGGTGCCGTTGGGCGTCGTGAGCTTGATGCTCGTCAGGAGGGCCTCGCAGTTGAAGTGCGAGGTGAAGTCGATCTCGAGCAGCGCGACGATGGACCGGCTCAGGGGGATCGTGCTCGGGCGCGAGAAGCGTATCCTCGTGTGCAGGACGGGGAACACCCGGATGCTCAGCTGCGGCAGCGTCCGGAGCCGCGTCATGAAGTCCTGCTGCCGCGTGACGGGGGCGACGCGGGACACGCGCAGCGCGGACAGCCGCGGCTTGACGCCGTTGAGGGAAGGGTCGTTGCTGAAGGCCTCGAGCAGGTTGAGGCCCGACGGCATGCCGCTCGTGAGGTAGCCGACTTCCGGGGCGATGGGCTCCGTCCAGAGGTCCGGGTCGAGGCTTGCGGATGCTGAGAAGACGACCGAGGGGACGTGGAGGCGCATCCGGGGTCGTATGATGAGCACGGGGAGCTTCCACATGGCGTAGACGTGCTTGGGGTCTTCTTCTTCTTCTTCGTCTTCTTCTTCCTCCTCCTCGTCTTCCGCTCCATCTTCTCGGTTTCCATTCCTTTGGCGCTTTTCTTCGAGGACAAAGGGCTTCTTCGTCTCCTGTAGCCGTCCGCTGAAGATGGTCTCCGAAGCGTTGGGCGAGTTGTAGTCAGGGACGACGCCGTTGGCCACCTGGGCTTCCAAGGAGATGTTTATCCTGCTCAGGTGATAGTCTAGCTCTCTTCTAGGGAGCCATGGCGTCTTGAGCACGAGCAAGACATCTACAGTCTCGTCTGCTCAAACATGTCAGCTGGATGATCTTTGGTTTACATCGAGCCACCTCAGCCATTATGAGCGGTGAGGTTTGGCCTGCGGGCTTTTACCAAAGTATAGCGTGTCTCTCTGCTCTATCCATTCAGCTATCGGCTTGGAGCCATCGTATCCTGCAAAGGCCTTTTCTAGGTTGATGTCGGTCTCGGAGGGCACGAGATATGTCAGATAGGAGTTGTTGATGAGGTCAGTGGCCGCATTGGTGGTGGATATCGTCAACTGAACAGGAGTGAGCGGCCCAGGAGTCGCAGGATTGCTGCGGGCTGACATGGCTCAATGGAGTATGAGGTTGGTGATGCAGGAATAGGTGCTTCTTGAGAATCTCCCTCATGAATTATAAAGATAGTAGTATATAGTCATAATAGCTAATGATACTGAGACCGCAACTGTCGAATCCAATGAAGCCGCAATACGGTAATAAGGTGCATGAAGCATTACCTCACCCTCGCAATACCGCTAAGCTCCAGCGCCTGCATGCCCCCTCTGATAAGCCCATAAAGCCGCTACAGGGCCCGTTCGCAGCCCCGATTGAGCGGATTTCGGATAGCTGCATACAAAAGTCCCCGACGTGGCCCGTGCGCGCTGGAAAGATCAATATGCGTGTCTCGCGCAATTGCTTGCACCCAAAGCTTTCGCCTCGAAATTTTGGCACAATCGCTGCTTCACCCGCAAACATCGCGATAGCCAGCCGCCATCACACACACGCATTCGCCCTGCGCTCGCTGAGGCGCGTTCCTCTCTCAAGACGTTCGCCTGCAAGAACTCCAAGCGCGTCGTCTTCCTTGCCTCGAAGAAGCTGCCGCTCGCAAATCTCCAGCGCCTGCGAGGATGAACGGCTTCGCGCCTCCTTTCGCCCAGCCGGCATCGACCTGGCAAGAGCACAAGACGCCCGAGGGCCGAGCCTACTATTATAACTCTGTTACCAAGGTCACGCAATGGACCAAGCCGGAGGAGTTGATGACCCCGGCCGAGGTGAGTTGCTGCTCCTCTTCCAGTCTTCTTCCGACCAACTTCGGACCTGGATCCGAACTCTTCTGAATAGCTGCTAACCTCTTGCTTCTCTCTTCACAGCGCGCTCTCCTGTCTCAGCCATGGAAAGAGTACACCGCGGAGGGCGGTCGCAAGTACTGGTACAATACCGAGACGCAGCAGAGCTCTTGGGAAATGCCCGAGGCATTCAAAAAGGCTCTGGGATCGACCGGTGGGCCGAGCAACCCCGTTCCCCAGACTACTCCTACTCCATACACGCAGAGTGGCGGTTATCCAGCTGCAGGACATGAATACCCGCGCGACTCCCGCGACGCTCGCGATGCCCGTGACGCTCGTGACGCTCGAGATCGAGACCGAGACCGAGATCGAGATCGAGAACCCTACCCCGAATCTCGCCGATTGACCTACGGCGACGACTCCAAGTCTCAGCAGCAAGCCTTTGTGCCCGCCTCGAATGACCCAGAGTATGCCACTCCCGAGGAGGCCGAGGCAGCCTTCGTCAAGCTGCTGAAGCGAAGCGGCGTCCAGCCTGACTGGACCTGGGAGCAGACCATTCGTGCCACCGCCAGGGACCCGCAGTTCCGCGCCATCAGGGATCCGAAGGACAGAGAGGAAGCCTTCCACAAGTACTGCCAGGACGTGCGACTCCAGGACGCAGAGCGCGCCAAAGAGAGGCAGGCAAAGCAAGCAGTCGACTGGGAGACAATGTGCAAGCGACACCCGGAAATCACCCACAAGACTCGATGGAAGACGGCCAGGCCTATGCTCGAGGGAGAGACCATTTTCCGTTCCACTAACGATGAGAACGAGCGCCGGCAGCTCTTTGAGGAGTATGTCACCAAACTCAAAAAGGCTCACAAAGAACAGCAGGCTAGCCAGAAGAAGAGCGCCATGGACGGCCTGATCGACCTGCTTCCGAAGCTCAACCTCGAGCCGTACACGCGCTGGGCGGATGCCAGAGAAATCATCTCCTCCACCCCTGCTCTCCAAGAACAGGACAAGTATAGAACCCTCAGTCAGTTTGACATCCTGACTGCCTTCCAAAATCACATGAAAGGTTTGGAGCGCGCCTTCATTGAGTCTAAGCAGGAGGAGAAGAGCCGAAAGTTCCGCAAGGAGCGCAAGGCGAGAGATGCTTTCAAGGCCCTGCTCGAGTCTTTCCGCAAAGAGGGCAAGATCAATGCCGGCACCAAATGGAGCCAGATTGTCCCTCTTATCAAGAGCGACGAACGCTACCTGACCATGGTCGGCCAGCTCGGTTCGAGTCCTCAAGAGCTATTTTGGGATGTGATTGAAGAGGAAGAGAGGGCGCTCCGTGGCCCTCGAAACGTTGTCATCGACGTCCTCGAAGTGAGTCTTTTTCTTGGCTGTCGAATTTCTCACATCTGCTCTGTTCAAATTACTGACTCGTGGGATAGGATAAGCGGTTTGAACTCACCCCAAGTAGTGATCTTGAGGAATTTCTCTCCGTCATGAAAGATGATCACCGTACGGCTAACATTGATCGTGACACGCTCCAACTTATTTTCAACCGCGTAAGTCTCTCATCACATGTGCTACTGCTCACGTTGTTCTGTCGGGTCATGCTAACATACTTGTCTCCATCAGCTGCGTGAGAAGCGAGCTTCCAAGCGCGAAGATGACAGACAGCCCGATCGTCACCAGCGTCGGGCCATCGACGATCTTCGTGCGTACATTAAGCGTTTAGAGCCACCGGTCACGCTGAGCGATACATATGAAAAGGTACGACCTAGACTGCTGAAATCAGACGAGTTCCAGGCCGTCGCTTCGGAGGAGTTCCGCCGAAGTGCCTTTGAGAAACACCTCCGCAGGTTACGCGAGAAGGATGAAGCAGACCGCACCTACCGACGTCATGAACGACCCTCCATCGAGAGAGACGTGCCGAGGCGCGAAAGGGATCGATCTCGCGGTGAGCGTTCACATCGCGGTGGCGGCCGTGGTGGCAGGCGCAGCCGTAGCCCAGAACCCGATGCATACGAGGCAGACAGGCGAAAGGCGATAGCTGAGCGCGAGCGCAACCATCGCAAGTCGACCATGGCAGAGAACCTCCTAGCAACCGACCGTGGTCGTCTTTCGCCGCCGCCACCACGCCGCGAGCGCGATCGTGAACGCGACCGAGATCGAGACCTGGACCGTCCCCCTCGCTCCAGGCGCGATGACGATGCCTTCTATGACCGCGAGCGCAGAGACCGGGAAGATGACAGAGAGAGGCTCTACCGCCGCCGCGCTGATCGAGGTTCGATCGACGAGCTCCCCTATGGCGATGAGCGCCCCGCGGCTCCGCGTCGTCGTCGTCCCGAAGAGGAAGACGACTATGCTCGCCGAGATTCACGGGACTCCAAGGTACGTTGTAACCAACATCACCCGTCATCACCGTTTACCATGACCTACCTGCTCACACATGACACAGAGACCAAGAAGAGATCGATCACGTGAGCGCACCCCCCCTCGTGAAGGACGTCAACCACGCATTAGAACACCAGAGCCAGCCAAAGACGTCCGCAGCGGGAGCGAAGAGGGCGAAATTGAGGAGTAGTCGACCCCAGCCTCACACTTTCCACTGTCTGGCGAGTAAGCTTTTTGTTTCTTTTGCACAAGTTTGCCCCCCTCCCCGTTCCTGGATCGTAAAATCAAAGCCAAGGACCAAGGAGAACCAAGGACCTATGCCGGAAAAGCCAAAGAAAAGAAGAAAAAAGAAAAGACCAGGAAGGGAATGGAATGGAAACAAAACGGTGTAGCTTTTTTCACGCGTATGACTCTCTTCTGGACGTCGTAGTCAGTCAGGACAGGCTTTGTTTCTTTCACGAGGATAGCTTCGTTTTTTTGCTTTTTCGAAACCCACCTTGTTGGAGTCTTGTAGGAGTCATGATACAAAAACCATGTCTGAATCAATGTATCGTCGTCCTCTCTCTCTCTTTCTCCTTGCTATGACTTTGTGATGTCCAAGCATGCCGCCCCTTTGAGCCCAATATTGGAATTCCAGACAAAAGTTACCGTCAAGCGAGGATATACACGTCACCATTATGCAAATGTGAACCGTCATGTTGTAACGAACCAAATCAATTTATTTGCATCTGTAACTTTTCGACAACTCTACTGTCTATGAAGAAAGTTTCCCGCGAGGTAGGAAACCCGACGGCAGTCATCCTGCTTGATCCATTGTCCCTCCAATCTGCGAGAATGTGGCTCTACTCAGGAGACCTTTTTTTTCACTGCTGTTTCTCCCGCAGGACCAGACAACAGGGGATAGGCTGCCGTCGCCATCGTTACTCATCTGGGTCGTCGTCCTCGCTGACGCCGTCCGTCAGTGCTCCAGCCTCGTGGCCGCCTCCGTCTCCGCGAATTGCATTTACATGCGAAGCAGGAGAACGAATGCCACTACCGTCTGGAAATGCGTCATGCTGGTGACATTGGTGGTGCTGATTGGGGCTGCCCTCTTCAAGCACTCTCTTCGGGCTTCTCCTCCAAGAAGAACTAGTAAAGGAAAACAGATTAGCGTCGAAGAGCGAAAGAAATGAGAGACAAAGAAACTTACGAAGTTGCCGCTCAGCTTCTGTTCCTGGTCAAGCTGAGAGCCTGCCTTGTTAATACGGGGACGGTAGTTGGTCGGGTCACGACGGAACGTAACGTCCAGGTTCTTCAAGAAGGTGTTGCAGCCAGTGAGGAGTGACTCGGGCCTGTTGGCGTGGGCGTCAATACCGGGCTTGCCGTCGAAGACAATGACACGATCGGCGAGATAGGTGGCCATGATGAAGTCGTGCTCGACGACGAAGGCGGTCTTCTTGGAGTGCATGATGAAGCGCTTGATGACTCGGGAGGCAATGATACGCTGCTCGGAGTCGAGGTAGGCAGAAGGCTCATCAATCAGGTAGATATCCGCAGGCATACCCAGGGCCAGGACAATGGCAACACGCTGCAATTCACCACCGGACAGGTTCTTGACTTCCTGGTCAATGAAGTCATCGAGCTTGAGAGGCTTGACCACATCAGTCTGGAACTGGGGAGACAGGAAGGCCGCCTTGATCTTCTTGAAGAACAGCTGGCGCACAGTGCCCTCGAACTTGGGAGTAATGGTCTGGGGCTTCATGCTGATCTTCATATCCGGGACGGAGCCCTTGCCATCGGGCTTGAGGGCACCAGCAAGCAGACGACAGAAGGTGGTCTTGCCAGTTCCGTTCTCTCCCATCATGACAATGATCTCGGAATCGGTGAACTCTCCGGCATCGATGCGAAGTCGGAAGTTGCCGAGAGTCTTCTCCATGCTGGGGTACTGGAAGGCGCGGGACCTGTCAATGGCAATGTCGTCGGCAGCCTCGGCAAGACGGAAGGTGAGGGACTCGTCACGGAATCGCAGGTTCTCCGTGGGAATGTGACCATCCAGGAAGATGTTGATACCTTCACGAACAGAGTGAGGCAGGGTGACGACACCATAGATGGCGGGCTGTCCATAGAGAACGCAGACGTAATCGGAGAGGTAGTCGAGAACAGACAGATCGTGCTCAACGACAATGACGTAGTCGTCGTCGCGGAGTAGCGAACGGATCATCTTGGCGGCACTCAGACGCTGCTTGACATCCAGGTACGAAGAGGGCTCGTCAAACATGTAGACATCGGCCTTCTGCACGCAGACAGTACCAATGGCGAAACGCTGAAGCTCACCACCAGAGAGCAGGGTGATGTCTCGGTCCATGATGTGGTCCAGCTCCAGGACGCTCGTCACCTGGTCCATGTTTCCGAGAGTGTGACGGCTCTCGAGAAGCTTCTTGACGCTCTTCTCCGGGCCGCGGACGGCCTTGGGGATCTGGTCCACATACTGGGGCTTGACGACAGCCTTGAGGTCGTCCTCCAGCAGCTTGGTGAAGTAGTCTATAGAGCATGTTAGATGTGCTGGCCAAAGGCAAGAAGGGGTTATTTTTGGGGTTGGCATGGCGTGTCACTTACTCTGGAGCTCAGAGCCACGGAAGTACTTGATGACGTCCTCCCAGTCAGGGGGGTTGTCGTGGCGGCCCAAGTTGGGCTTGAGCTTTCCGCTGAGAATCTTCAGCGCGGTACTCTTACCAATACCGTTCGTTCCAACCAGACCAAGCACCTGGCCGGGTCGCGGCATCGGCAGGCGATGGAGCTTGAAGCTGTTGGGGCCATAGCGGTGGGTGACCTGGCTCTCGAGGTTGGTGGGCAGGTTGATGATGGTAATGGCGTCGAAGGGGCACTTCTTGGGGCAGATACCGCAACCAATACACAGCGACTCGGAGATGAAGGCAAGGCGAGACTCGGGAGTGACCTCGATACAGAGCTTGCCACTGCGGACCACAGGGCACGACTTCTTACACTCCTGACGACACTTGCGAGGGCGACACTATTTCGAAAGACCGGGGGTCAGCAAGTCCGGTTGACAGCGGGGTGGTTTGGCGGGGGGTTCGCAGGATCTGAGCGAGTCTTTCGTCGTAGACGAGGCTGAACTTACTTTGTCAGTGTTGACAATGGCGATACTATGATTCCGCTGGTTAGCATCATGCAATTACATTCGCCGCAGGGCAGCTGTTATGCATCTTGCCGTCGGCACATACCGAGTGAGCCTGTCCGACATGGTGAAGGCTGGGCTTTCGATTCGTCTGCCTGATCTGCTGTTCTCGACGTCGTTGTCTAGGGTACGTAAGCGACGGGCTTCGGCTCGGCGGCGCTCGTGAGAAGCAGAGATGCTCCGGCTGAAGCTGTTGAGGAGGATCAGCAGCGAGGCGATGACGCGAGAGAGGTTCAAAACAAGAGAGAAAAATCAGAATCCACGGCAGAAGTGGGCGGTTTTAGCTCTTGCAGCAGAAAAAGCACCAAGATGTGTGGTCATCAATTTTTCGCGCGCTGTGAATGGCGGGGCAGGGCAGCCGGGGGCCAGCTGGGCGGGCTGTTAGCTGCGGCGCCGGGGACAGGTACCGTCGCTGCGAGTTTGGCGGGCTGGGGGACCTTGCCGGATTGGCGCCGCTACCAGGCCGCCCAGCCCATGATGGTGGGAAAAAGAGGGACTGCCGGATGAATAAGCGCATGGGAAGCAACCACACGAGCACCTGCGAATAGCTTCACTTTTGCATGTGCAGCAGCCTGATACGCTCTGTTCTTGCTGACTCTTTTCTAATGGTTGCCCCTTTATGACTGACAACTCATATGATTCAAATTAATCTACAAGAAATATCTACTAGGTGGCAGAGTAACTGTACAGTTCGGTTTAATCAAACTTCTTCAGGGTGTATGTGCTCATTGTAATGGGAACAAGGCTCACTACATCTTGGTTTGTATTGGATGTGATCGTGCTTTTGGTTGTATGGAGAGAATTGTTAGATAGAACTTCGTATCCCTCTTATTCACTGTAAATTCTATATGAACCTCCTCCTTCCCAGTCACTGGATGCAACTGGGCATTTCTTTCTTCTGTTGCTTTTCTGGCCCCATCAAAAGACGTCAATCTAGGTACACTATGAGAAACCTGGCTGCTTCTTTAAGGCAAAGTCTACAAGCTGTGGTACGTCAGATCATCTCAGAGTAGTACTTACGTCGTTGGAGAGGTACTAGGTATTGTCAGGGTTCTTGACAGGTATCCATTTCGCTCCTTCTCGTGACAAGAAAGAAGAAAACATACCGCCAAAAAAATTCAGGGTCCATGTCGAACGAAGAAGTTGAAATTGGCTCGAGGCAGTTCGCTTGTCTGCTCTCTATTTGAGTCAAGAATGCGTCGCTTAATGCTCAGGCTCGGGTCCTTCCGAGTTCCTACAACGCTTAGAGTAAGGTCGGGAAAGTAAACTTCAGGGCGATCAGTCTAGGAGCGAATGGGTTGATTGTGGCTTTTTGTGTGCTTAATATCGAGTCGTCTTCCTCCGTCTGTGCCTTCTGCTCACTTTCCCCCCATCTTTCCGCTTTAAGAGTCTGGACAGCGTGTTTCGTCAACATCTCACATTGCCGACTCAACTTTTTCTCACTTTGAGGCCGGTCGTCTTTCCCAGTCCATTGAGAGCGTGGATGCGGTACCCCATACTCGTATGCCCACGTTCTCTTCGACTTTCGAAACAATACGCGACAATCGAGGTCATATACCGTCGATCCAATTGTCGTAAGCATTGCCGTTGACGACAATATCACTGCGAATACCCATTCATGAGGCATTGAGTTCATCTCTCACAATCACCAGCTGACACTTCCTCGTCCAGGACTAGGTATAAATAAGGTACTGCGACCCCCAGGGAGCGCGGCTCAAGAAAAGAGCAACCGGAGAAGCTCTTGTGTCAAGGAAAGAGAAATCAACAGCAGGTAGAATTGATCAGTTCTGGAGGTTTTGCATCAGCGCATTCTAGGTCATTTGTACTGACCATCAATCCTCTGAAGCACCAAAGATCGCAGGTCGACAGCGGGAGGCACGTGACTTGCAGCGGTCTCCTAGCGGCTTCAGCAGTCAGCAGAGCGCCAAACCGCCCCAACAGGGCTTGGCTTGGGTACAAACACGCCGGCCGAGCCTTCGGCCCTCCGCCCCGTTGCCTCCAATTCTTTCCTGCCTCTCTCCACCAGCGCATTTTTGTCACCTCCGGCCGTCTCTCGACACCTCAGCCCTCGTCGCCCTTCCGCCCCCCGGAGCATCGCCAGACTCGCCCAAACGAGCCTGTGGCCTCCTGTCACTCCCTGAGGTGCCGCGGGTCATTGAATGATCGCTGGTGAGTCGCTGCCGTCTCCTTTGCACTCCCTGTTGCCGCCCGCAGCCCTGTTGCCCTGCGTCTCTGCCCGCTGATCCAGCCACGACTCGACCCGGACGCGTCCGTCGACCGGCTCCTCGGGGCCTGGATCCAGCCCGGGCGACGTTTGTTTTGATGGAATTGCCCGCTGCCGGCGATGCCGATGCTTCCTGGGCCCTCAGACGGGCTCCCAGGCGGTGGCCAGGCCCCCAATTGCTTGTGCCGACGTCTGTCAGCCTTGCGAGCACTTACACACGAGGGCGGCCTTGAATGCTCATGGCGTCACGATTCCGGCGCCGTGTTGCTTCTCTGGCTCTTGGTCGCGGGTCGCCGAACTTGTGTCTCACCGCCTCTTCATCGGGGCGGACGCGTAACCTCATTGTCATGGTGCTAACTGCTGTCGGCCCTGTAGGAGTTCCATCTTCGCGGATATCATCACCATGTCCTCTCCCAGCGAGGGGGACCCCTCCAATGAGAATCTGTCGCCGGACGACTCCATGACATTCTCAGCCGTCGCAGACCAGCAGGCGAACGAAAGCGACGCCTCCGAGGGCCTGGATGCCCCCAACAGCCCCTCTGAGCATCCGTCTCCCTCCGATGCCGAAGCTTCAAACGACGAGGCTGCCAACCACGCAGATGTCGATCATCACATGTCGGAAAGCGAAGCCTCGAGTGTAGCTGACGCGTCGGACGATGGCGACTTCGATATGCAAGCCACCTCACCTTCGCAGCAAGCCAATGACGAAGAGGACGAAAACGAGGACGAAGACGATGTCACAGCCGGCCGTGCCAGCTCTTCAGACTCCAACCGAGCAGCCAAGCGCAAGGCGCCCGTCGAGGATGAATACATGAAGGCCAATCCAGAGCTGTATGGCCTTCGGCGAAGTGTACGACCCTCTTCACCCCGAAGCCTTTCCCCGCTCTACCCTCTGTTGTGATCTCGGCCACTGACCTCATACCCTTTCGTTCCAGACTCGTCCTCGAGAGCAGCGCAAATCAATGGTATGCTAGTTTGCTCTTCCAAACTGTCCTGACTTGTCGCATCATGTTCTAATTGTACTAGGTCATTTCGGAATCAGAGTCAGATGTTGCGCCGACAAGTCGTCGCCAGACCAAGCGCCGCCGCGTTGAAAGATCCCATACATGTGAGTCTTGACGCTCCTGCTTGTACTGGACGCTGAACTAACCGCACCGGACTGTAGCCTCGAAAAGGGGAACACCAGTTCTGCCCCCCTCGGCCAACGACTCCGACTCGGATGACGCCGACACATATGGCGGAGCTCGCGCGAAGAGCCAGCGGAAAAAGGCCAGGCAGCAACTCGAGAGACAACCAGCGCTAGCCCTTGCCGAGAAGCGGTGGTCAAGCCGCCGTGCGGCGCAACAAGTCGCAGAAGGCGGTTACCACGAGAGCGACTTTGAGGATGAAGATGAGGAAGATGCGGAGCTTGCCGCCTCCTACTACACCACCGACTATGTCGACAATTCACCCTACATCGAGAAAGTTGTCAAGCATCGGCTCAGAGAGGGCCACGAGCTGACCTACGACTCTACTCGCAATGACTTTGAATACTTCATCAAATGGCAGGGCAAGTCACACCTGCACGATACGTGGGAGTTGCTTGAGACTCTTCGTAATGTCCGCGGCTTTCGCAAGGTCGAAAATTACTTCAGAAAATTTGTCGATCAGGAGCTTGACATTCGCTTTGGGGATGACATTCCTCCCGAGACGAAGGAGCAGTTCTTCCTCGATCGCGATCGTGATGAAGAGGCTCTTGAAGATTACACCAAGGTTGAGCGGGTCGTCGCCGTACGAGACGGAGAGGACGACGACGAGTACTTTGTCAAGTGGAAGGGTCTCACCTACGAAGAGTGCACCTGGGAGGTCGCATCGGATATCAGCGGCCAGTTCCAGGACAAGATCGATCAGTTTATCGACCGATCCTCGAGAAACTGGCAGTCGGACAAGAAGGAGACCAACCTCGACACCCGGTCCAAGATGACCAAGCTGGAGAAGCAGCCCGACTTCATCGTTGGCGGCGAGCTTCGCGAGTTCCAGTTGAAGGGCCTCAACTTCCTGTGCCTGAACTGGACCCGCGGCAACAATGTCATCCTCGCCGACGAAATGGGCCTGGGCAAGACGGTGCAGACGGTCTCATTCCTCAGCTGGCTGCGCAACGCCAGGCGCCAGGAAGGGCCCTCTCTTGTCGTTGCCCCGCTCAGTGTCATCCCTGCTTGGTGCGACACGTTCAACAACTGGTCACCGGATATCAACTACGTCGTCTACCTCGGACCAGAGGACGCTCGAAGCATCATCCGCGAGAATGAGCTCCTGGTCAATGGTAACCCCAAGAAGCCAAAGTTCAACGTCCTAGTCACCTCCTACGAGTTCATTCTGCAGGACTGGCAGTTCCTCCAGTCCATCAAGTGGCAGGTGCTGGCCGTCGATGAGGCGCATCGTCTCAAGAACAGCGAGTCCCAGCTATACCAGCGCCTGCTGGGATTTGGCATCCCCTGCAAGATTCTCATTACCGGCACCCCCATCCAGAATAACCTGGCCGAGCTCTCTGCCCTTCTCGACTTCTTGAACCCTGGCAAAGTGAGTATCGACGAGGATCTGGACTCGCTCTCCGCTGCCGATGCCCAGGAAAAGCTGCAAGAGCTGCACCGCTCCATTGCCCCATACATCCTGCGACGTACAAAGGAAACTGTCGAATCCGACTTGCCGCCCAAGACGGAGAAGATTATTAGAGTCGAGCTGTCGGACGTGCAGCTGGAATACTACAAGAACATTCTCACGCGCAACTACGCCGCCCTGTGCGATGCCACCAACGGCCACAAGAACTCACTTCTCAACATCATGATGGAGCTGAAAAAGGTCAGCAACCACCCCTACATGTTCCCTGGAGCAGAGGAGAGGGTTCTGGCTGGCAGCACACGTCGCGAGGATCAAATCAAGGGCTTGATTGCAAGCAGTGGCAAGATGATGTTGATTGATCAGCTCCTGTCCAAGCTGAAAAAGGACGGACACCGAGTCTTGATCTTCAGCCAGATGGTCAAGATGCTGGACATTCTTGGCGACTACCTCTCCCTCAGGGGCTACAAGTTCCAGCGACTTGACGGCACCATCGCCGCCGGCCCGAGACGCATGGCCATCAACCATTTCAATGCCGAGGACAGCGAAGACTTTTGCTTCTTGCTCTCCACTCGTGCGGGCGGTCTCGGCATCAATCTGATGACTGCAGATACCGTCATCATCTTTGATTCCGACTGGAACCCTCAAGCAGACCTGCAGGCCATGGCTCGAGCTCACCGCATCGGACAGAAGCGGCCGGTCAACATCTACCGACTTGTTTCGAAAGAAACGGTGGAGGAAGAGGTTCTGGAGCGTGCTCGCAACAAGCTCCTCTTGGAATACCTGACCATCCAGGCTGGTGTTACCGATGATGGAAAAGCCAAGTTCAAGGAGGAGCTCAACAAGAAGGGCCTCAAGATTGACGGTCCCTCCACCTCGGAGGATATCCAGATGGTGCTCAAGATGCGATCCTCCAAGATGTTCGAACAGAGCGGCAACCAGCAGCGACTGGAGCAGCTCGACATTGACTCCATCCTGGAGAATGCCGAAATCACCAAGACCAAGGTTGACGACAAGATCAACCTGAGCAGCGGTGGCATTGACTGGGACAACTTCATGCAAATCACAGACGTCAAAGTAGATGACATCAACCTCGACTGGGACCAGATCATTCCCGCAGAGAAACTCGCCGAGA
Source organism: Trichoderma sp. PF4103 (assembly GCA_023628735.1). Lineage (NCBI taxonomy): Eukaryota > Fungi > Ascomycota > Sordariomycetes > Hypocreales > Hypocreaceae > Trichoderma > Trichoderma sp. PF4103. Next base: position 356,698 of record JAMAKC010000027.1, read on the forward strand.
TCAAGGCGGAAGAGGAGAAGAAGCAGCACGAGGATTATCTCGCACAGGTTGCAGCCGAAAGCGCTCCGCGAAGGGCGACGATGAAGAGTCGCACCAAGGAGACAGATCGCGCGGACCGCCTCAAGAAGCGCCAGAGGGAGCAGCAGCAGGAAGAGGAAGAGCAGCGCGCCTTCTTGCGGGATCCTAAGCGTCCCCTCAACGACAAGGAACAGCGGAACCTGATCAAGGCCTACTTCCGGTTCGGTTCGATGGAAGATCGCAGCGCCGACATCATCCAAGAAGCCAAGCTTGGGGAGAGAGATCCCGAGTATGTCAAGTCGGTCCTGGACGACTTCATCAAGGCTGCCCAGCAGGCCGTGGATGACAACAGCGCCAAGCTGGCCGAAGAGGAGAAGAAGATGGGCAAGACGCTGACCAAGAAGGACAAGAAGGCAGTCCTGATCGACTTTGGCGAACTGAAAAAGGTCAATGCCGAGACGGCTATTGAACGGCCCAAGCAGTTGCAGCTTCTCCGCCAGGTGATCCAGAGCCATGCGGACTGGAGGACATTCCGGGTGCCCGACGCCACCAAGGCCGCCAACTATAGCTGCCCCTGGGGAGCCAAGGAAGATGCCATGCTTCTCGTCGGCATCGACAAGCATGGGTTCGGCGCATGGGCCCAGATCCGCGACGACCCCGAGCTGGAGATGCAGGACAAGCTTTTCCTGGAAGAGCACCGAGTGGGCAAGAAGGAGGAGCGGTCCAAAGGCAACGACAAGCTCAAAGCTCCCGGCGCCGTCCACCTTGTGCGCAGGTCAGAATATCTCCTTTCCGTGCTGCAGTCCAAGCACTCGAGTGATCGGTCGGTCCAGAAGGCGGTGGAGAATCACCATCGCAACAATAAGAAGCTCCACGCGGTCAACGGCAATCGCAGCAGCAACTCGGCCACGGCCCCGTCAGGCCTCAAGAGACAACGAGAGCGCGAGAAAGACCGAGGGTCGTCTGAACAGCATTCGCGCAACCCGGCAGAGGAGAGCGGACTGGCGAGGCTCGACTTCAAGCGCAAGCCCGCGTCTCACGAAGACGTTCGCAGCCCCAAGCACCGACGCTCCGAGGACCCGCGCCGGGCTAGCAAGTCTGGGGATGAACCTCGAGACAGCCGAATGGAGAAGCGGCGGCACCGTGAAGACGATGATCGCCGTGTTGATAGATATCGCCACCGCGACGACTATCGCCGTGATGATTATCGTCGAGATGATCGCCGAGACGACCGCCGAGATGACTATCGGCGGGATGACCGTCGCGACGACCGCCGTGACCGGGACCGGGATAGAGAGCGTGACCGAGATCGCGACCGTGACCGCGACCGTGATCATCTTCGGGACCGGGACCGCGATCGTGAACGTGAACGTGACCGTGACCGTGACCGTGACCGCGACCGCGAGCGAGAGCGTGATCGCGATCGTGACCACCACCGCGACCACAACCGGGAACGGGATCGTGACAATCACCGCTCGGACCGCGACCGAGACCGAGACCGAGACCGCAACCACGCAAGCCGACCCTTGGATGAGCGCAGGGTCAAGGCACTGCGGAGACTGGACGAGCTGCGACGGATTGGCGACGACAAGGATCAGAGAGCCAGAGACAATGATGCCATGATCTGGTTCCTCCTGAAGCCAGTCAGAGAGAACTTTGAGAAGATCCTGTCGACAACCAAGGACAACGTCAGATCGAGCAAGGAGCGCGCAGCCATCTTTGGCACCGAGCTGGTAGCCATCGGGTCGTTCCTCGACGAGAAGCTGCCGGCAACCATAGCGGATGATGGCCTGAAGAAGAACTTTTGGTAGGTTGACACTGGTCACTGCATCGACGCCTTTATCGACACTATGTGCTAACATTTGGGATTCGCAGGGACTTCTTGGCAGCCCTGTGGCCGGTGGACGACACCACGCAGAGCGTCACAGGCGACCGACTGAGCTCCATGTACCGCACACTGCACGCCCGCAACAAGGAGAAAAAGCAAGACTCTGGTGCCTCAAAGCTCAATGGCACACATCCCGTTCGGTGATTACCAACCACACTGCAACAACAGAAAACATATACAAAAAAATCCAGGGATTCCTTGACGTCTAGATCTGTTCCGCGACGAGTTCATAAAGAAAAGAACCTGACATTTAATTGCATCGTCTGGCGTTCGGTAACAGGTGGCTTATGGTTCAGCCACCAAAGACTTTGGCTGCAACACACATACCCGGTTTTGCATGAAAGAGAGTGGAAGAGGAGATGAGAGACGATAGGCGTTGCGAAGCTTGTCCATGCCCGGCAGGCCGGCTTGACAGAGACCTTTGACGCCACAGTGCCGGTCTGCTGTATGCCGAGCTGATATTGAGAGTGTTTTTTTTTTCTTTTTCTTTTCCTATTCTGTTTGACCGCGGTCGAAAAGGGGGGCGCGGAGAGGAGGTTTGCCTCGATTTGCTTCTCTGTTCTTATTTTCACATCTCCTTCTTGTCTGTGTTTTTATCCACTTTTGATGGCAAGGGCTTCCATTGTCGTCAGACGGCGGTACGGTTCACACCAAACTTTTCTTCTTCGGTTACGGAGGGAGGGAGGGGCTGAGGAGATGGTTGGTCTGCATTGCCTTTGATTCCATGAGTGTAATATGAGCGGCTATACGTCCCCTTGTTTCTCTTTGAATCCTTCACATTGTGGGAAGGGTTTTGCTTTGTTTACGTGTGGTTCCGTCTTGTTGCCCGGATAGTAATTAGAGGGGTTGGGCTGAACAGAATCTGACGGCCAGGGCTGGTTGGCATCTGTTTCTTTTTCCTTTTCTTTTAACTGAGCCATGGCGTGGTCGAGCTCCAACTCCAGCCTGAGGCAGCGAGAGAAGTACTGCTAGCAAGCAGGTCAGGTCGTATTAGATACCTTGTGCTAGGTAGTAGATGAATACGACAAGGAGTGAAAACAAAACAAGAAGCCGTTGCATGTTGCCAATCGTGCTGTGCTGATGGTTTGGTGTTGGCTGCATGTGGCGATGCGGTCTGTCAGCCAGATGCTCACGGAGTGAGTGAACTATGTACATATACCCAAGACAACAGGCCTCAGAGGCAGATAGAAGTTGATTAATGGCAAATTCGAGACACGACGCATCTCGTCGTGGCACCGCGTGAATGGGTGGAATACTCGTCTAGGCCGCCAGTTTGCTGTGTGTGCAGCAAAAGGAAGGGTGATATGGTCGAGTCTCGGCCCCTCCACCCAAAGGAAGCCTCTTCCCCTTTTACGAAAACGGGAGTGAAGCTGTGCGAACTAGTAGATAGACCATCCGACTTCTCTTCTCATGTCTTGTATGTTTATTCTCTTTTTCTTTCATAGTTTCCCGGTCTCGAGGTAGGATAAGAGAGTTTAGGACTGAGGGGCTTGGGGCATTACTTAAGTGACGCATTATCTGTTGTTCCTTGCTCGCCTTGTATGTGGTGAAGTAAACCTCGTTCAACTTGATACCTGAGGTATATCGGCCGCATCACACCTCTAGGTGCCACCACTCACCGACCTCCTGCATCTACATACTGACCTTGTATTATATCTCTCCATTTGATCTTCAACATACACAGCCATGCCTCTCTCCCTCGCCGCCACCAAACACATCGCCGAGCTCACCGTCCTACGGGCCGCCCTCCTCACCCGGCGCGTCATGACCTCGGCCCTCACCTCCTCCTCTTCCCTCTCCAAGCCCGACGCCACGCCCGTGACAATGGCCGACTTCGGCGCCCAGGCGCTCCTCATGGCGTCCCTGCGCAGCTTCTTCCCGCACGACGGCTACGTGGGCGAAGAGGACGCCGAGGCGCTGCGCAGCAACCCGCAGCTTGCCGACGCCGTGCACGCGCTCGTGGCCGAGGTCTGCGCCGACTTTAGCCGGCACCACGACGAGGCCGTCAACGCAGACGAGGACATCGTCCTGCCCGGCCCGGAGTCGCTGGACGAGATGCTAGAACTAGTAGATCTCGCGGGGCGCGGACAGCCGGGACCAAAGGGACGCTTCTGGATCATGGACCCCGTGGACGGGACGGCGGCGTTTCTGAAGGGACAGCAGTACGCCGTGTCGCTGGCGCTGGTCGAGGACGGGCGCGAGGTGCTCGGCGTGCTGTGCTATCCCAACCTCAGCCTCGACGACAACGGGGGCGTAGTATCCGAGACGAGCGTCGACGCCCACGGCTGCGGCGTCATGCTGTCTGCCGTCCGCGGCGAGGGCGTCGACTACCGCAAGCTGTCGACGGAGTACCGCCTCGGTCCGGCGAGGAAGCTCGCCCGTCTGCCCACCCCGACTAACCTCTCGGACGTGCGCTTCGTGGACTGCCTCGCTAGTAAGTCGTCCCGGCTGGACATTGCAGAGGGGTTAGCGACGCAGATGGGCGCGCTGCCGTTTCCAGGCGTGGATCTATGGTCGTCGCACGTGCGGTACGCGGCGCTGATGCTCGGCGATGATAACAACGCTTCAGAGGGGGCGAGGCAGCGCGTCATGATTCGGGTGCCGGTGGGTGTCAGGGGGGTGCCCTCGCGCGCGTGCGTCTGGGATCATGCCGGCTCGCAGCTGCTGTACGCCGAGATGGGCGGCAAGGTGACGGATCTCGAGGGCCGGGAGATGGATTTCGGGAGGGGGCGGACGCTGGCGGGGAATTGGGGGCTTGTTGCGGCGCCGGAGGGGGTTCATGGGGAGGTGTTGCGGTTGGTGAGGGAATGGGTTGAGAGGGATCCTGTGATTCAGGGGGGTGCTGCTGCTGCTTAAAGGTGGAAGAGAAAGGCAGCTGTGCTCTTGTTCGGGAGACGGAGAATGGGGGAATGTTCTCAAGTTGGCCATGCTCCTGTGGCTAACCATGGCAAAACTGCTGTCCATCATGTCCATATTTACTTTGTTATACCACGTATCGTCTATCTACCGCCATTATTCTAATGTTGACTCAAGGTAATTCAGTCTCAACCCCCTAGAGCCATATATCTACATTTATATACATACAAACATCCATTCCACATAGATCTCTTGGTTCATCTTCCCCTGTCCTCCTCTTCATATACCCCCCGCAAATCTCACATTAAGCTACTCCTCCCCCCAATCTCCATGCTCCCCTGCCCATCCTTCATCTGCCCACTCCGTCCCACCACAAACTCATGATAAATCTTCTGCAGCCGCGCCTTCTCGTCCTTGCCGATACTCGCCCGCGTGCTCTCCAGCGCCTTGGTCAGGTGAGACCAGCCCACCACCACCTCGCGCTGGTCTGCCGCCGCCGCCGCCCCCTTGCCCTCCGCATCGTCCGCACCAGCGCCTCGGCGGGCTTCCTTGGCTTTGCGGCGCGCCGCCTTGATCTGCTCCAGCTTGGACAGGATGGCGGCGTTTTCGACGAGCGCGGCAGAGCGACTCTTGGCTACCGCTTCTGGAGCGGCTTCCTCACCCACGCCGTAGCGGAACTGCGTGAAGCTCGTCGTGGACGCACCCTTGCCGTCCTTTCCGCGCCGAGCCGCAGACGTCGAACCGCCCGCGTTGTTGCTGCTGCTCATGTCGCCCAAGACGTCGTGGATGGCCTCGAGCTGGGCATTGGACACCAGCGCCTGCAGATCCGCACCCGAGTATCCCTCCGTCTTGAGCGCAATCGACGTCAGCGCCTCGTCCGACTCGGTCAGCTCGCTCGACAGCCGGACCTTTTGCAGCATCGCCTTGATGATGTCGACGCGGTCCTCGAGCGACGGCAAGTCGCACAGCAGCGACTTGTCCAGTCTGCCGGGACGCAGCAGCGCCGGATCGATGAGGTCGGGCCGTGACGTGGCTGCCAGGACGTACACCCCCGAGAGGCCCTCGGCACCGTCCATCTGCGTAAGCAGCTGGTTCACCACGCGATCCGTCACGCCCGTGGAGTCGTGCCCTCGCTTGGGCGCGATGGAGTCGAATTCGTCAAAGAACAACACGCAGGGCTTCGCCGCCGACGCCCGGTCAAAGAGGTCGCGCACGCTCTTCTCGGACGCACCGATGTACTTGTTGAGGATCTCGGGGCCCTTGACGCTGATGAAGTTGAGGCCGCATTCTCCAGCGACGGCACTGGCCAGGAGCGTCTTGCCGCAGCCGGGGAAGCCGTACAGGAGGAGGCCGGATCGTAGACGCAGGGGGCACTGCGAGAAGATGGGCGCGTACTTTGTTGGGTACTGCAGCGTCTCGAGGAGGACTTGTCGCGTCTCTTGCAGACCGCCAATGGACTTGAAAGTCGTTGTTGAGCTTTGTAGCGACACGTTGCGCAACGATGCCGGCGTGAATCCCTTGATGGCCTTGTCGAAATCCGCGCGGCTGAGATGCACCGCCCCGATTGTATCGTCGGGCGCCAGGTGGATAGATCTGATGATGGCTTCGTTTCGTGCTCTAGCAATGAGAACCGTCAGGTCACCCGGCAGATAGCCGTCAGTCTGGCCGGCAATGTCGAGGAAATCGAGGTCCTGATCGAGTATGAAGCCGCCCGTCTTGCCAGAAGCGTCATCTTCGTGGCCATTGGGGATCGAGTCGTTGCCGTGAATCCAGTCACTCGCTTCTTCAGAGTTCTCTGTGCCGTTCGCAGTTACTGGACGACTGCCATCGACCGGCTGCCCTGATGATGCCTCGTCGTGAGCGACTGCGTTCTGCTTCACTATGGCTTCCATAATCTTCCGCCGGCCGTCCTTGTCTGGGGCTTTGAGCTCAATGATCTCGCGGACGACGTGGCCGCTGACGACGACGCTGTTGAGAGTGTCCTTACCCTCTGCCGTTGCCAGCAACGTGACGCCGCTGTCCTTGCTGCAGTACTGCCGCACGACAGATCGGATCGTTTCGCTGACTTGACGACTTCGGCCGTTGTCGTTTCCGACCTGCAGCTCCGTCTCTACCGGGCTGAGCTTGTCTAGGTCGTCGAGAACAACAAGCGCTCTTCCGCCCAGTCTCGCGCCCCAGCTGGCCAGCATGAATATGCGGTTGAGAGTTTCTTTGATTGTGGATATCCTCGCCTCGTCCGTGACCAGTTTGCGGCATGAAAAGTAGATTGTGTAGAAGAGAGCCTCCTCGCGCAGCCGGCTGGCGAGATATCTAGCCACAGACGTCTTGCCGGAGCCCTTTGTGCCGGTGAGCAGGACGGACGACATGTGAGCGAGATGTGACTGCAGGTTTGCGAGCAGCGTGTCGATGCCCACGAGCAGTGCATCGTGTGATGGCTGCAACTCGAAAATGTCCGTCTCGGATATCCAGGGGGGTCGCGGGACAGGCTGCTGGAAGTCAAAGGGAATCTTGGCATCCACGCCGGCCATCCAAAGAGCCGCGTCCTTGTTCTGCTCCTGTGCTGCGACATCCGAGCTGTACTCAAACTTGACGATGCCCCCTTCCCATCCCTGCGGAGCCTCCAATCCTTCATACAGATCAACAACAAGGCCGTCGGTTATCGGTCCTTGCAGAAGGCCTTCGGATCCCTTTGGACCAGAGTAAATGTGTTTGAATCGCTTCGTAGACTCCTCCTTTTCTGCTTTCGTCTCGATGCCGAATCTCAAGCCCTCGCCCACTTTGGAGCCTGCCGCAAAGGGAAACACCTTGATCTGCTGAACAGCCCCTCGAGAGAGAGGCTGAGGTGCAGCCTGGATCTTGACGATTCCCCCAACAATGCCCGTACACCCGAGCGCCGCACACAAAGGTGCTGACAATGCCGCGGCCTGGCCATTGGGCGGATCGTCCCACGGCTTCAGCTTTGCGACAATCTTGGAAGACGCATTACTCGCCGCCGCAGCAGCTGCGTCCTCGGGCTGCGGTTTCTGCAGTCCCGCCGGCTTGAGAACATCCACCACGACATAGTTGACGCCCCTAAACTCGTTGGTCAGGATATAGTCGCGGTCAATCCAAACGCAGAGACCGGGCTCCGCGATGCCTTCGTCGAACCACTCGTTGCAGACAGCCCGATCAATGGCGCGGAGCAGCAGAGACGGCCTCTTCTCCTCCCTCGCGCTCCGTCTCCGGATTGTGCTGGCGCCGCTTCGCTTGGACTTTGACGTGCTCGCAACGCTGCGGTGGTCACCGCTGCTCTGTGACGCCTTGGCCCTCGTTTTCGGCGCGACGATGACCTCGGCGTTGGGCGAGAGCTTGACAAAGGCCGCGTCAGCTGCCGGCGCAGGCTCGAGGGACGTGATCTTGATGACGGCCGTCGAAGTCGGCGACAGATGCAGCGTCAATGGATGCGCCGGGACCGGGGCGCCGCCAGCAGGGGTGTATGCCGGGTTGGGCAGCGCGCGTATCTGGGACTGCAGGTTGAGCTCGAGGAAGGTCGCGTGCAGCTCGATAATCTCCCAGTCCTCGGGCGTCAGCGGCTCGATGTTGATGGTGTGCGCCAGCGGAGGGTCGACGTGGACCGTGGCCGTGACCCTTTCGCCGTCCGTCAGGCCGAGCGTGTTTGCAAACGTCGCGTCCATCTCGACCAGCTGGACCTCCTGATCCCGCGACGAGCCGCGCGAGCTGGCCAGCCCGTCCCGGCCGACTAGCTGCGCGGCCCTCCTCTTGCTGGGCATGCCCGTCCATCCTACGAAGACGGACTGCTCCTTGGGCGCTCCGCCGGCCTGCGCGCTGGAGGGAGACGGTCGGTATGTGAGTTCGACGACGACATTCTGGGCGGGCTATGGAAGCAACAGATGAAGACGGTTAGTTTTGTGCCACGCCAGCGCCAGTCAAGGGCCAAAGGCATTGAACTGGTGGAAAAGGAGTAGCGCTCAGGTTGACGTACAGTGTTGACATTGACCAGCAAGTTCACCAGCGAAGCAGGGAGGTTGACGAGGCAGTTCTTCAGATGCACCAGAGACAGCTCGGCAGCGGTCGACTGCGCGTTTCGTCTAGGCGCCATGGCTAGAAGAATTGCAGAAAGGAAGAAAAACTGCGTCCTTGTCAGGTCAGAGCAGGACCTGGCGCAAGGAGAGCTTCAGGTGCGGCTGCAACCACGGGCGAAGCTATTCCGCGTTGCTGGGGGTCTGGAGCTTGAGCCGAGGCAAGGCTCACGTGCCGACAGGCCGGAGTGACTAGGGGGGGACTTGGGTGTTGCGCTGGATTCAGTAGGGGCTGAGGTACCGGCATGTACACCGAAGAGGTGACCGGTGATGTTGAAGAAGACGGCACCAACAAAAGAATAGAGTGAATAAATCTGTCTCATTATTCTGTGAAGCCAGCCAGGAATAGTAATTCAAGAATATCGTAGCTGTACAACTGTAAAAGTGCCTGACCACAGTCCCATCTCAGCTGTGATATATCCATGTTCAGCTTCATCTCCTTGACAGCTGTGGCTGGTGTTGCCTGTGGCTGATGTACTCACCTTGGCTGCCCGTGGCTGGTCCTCCGGTACGTACCTCTTAATTGGCTTTTGACGCGTCGCGCGTCCGTCTCGCGTCTGGAGGCACCGCATTTTCAACGAGCTCTCACGAAGCTCTGCCAATTCCTCCTGACTAACGCTCGCATTCGCATCCCTGCAAGCCTGGTCTCCCAGCCCACCAATTTGTGCATCGCGGCGCATCGCATCTTGCTTGTCTCTTTTTTGCTGCGATTGCATTCCCTTCTTGTTCTTCTCTTTCGCCCACTCAGCGAGCCCCAATCCTCTCTCTCCCAGGCGCTGATATCGGGCATCATCACGCAAAATGGCGCTCCGCGAGTTCAAAGCGCCGGTCAACTACGAAACGCAGAAGTGTACGTTCCATACTATTGGCTTCAAGCCTCTTCAAGCTGTGTGTGAACGTGTGAGAGAGAGCTTATACTGACTTCCTGCGTGCAGCTGCGTTCGAATCGTTCCTCAAGGAGTTCAAGACCTCGCCCGAGCACACCCTCACCACCGCCCTCGGCAACATCACAATCGACGAAGATGACCTCAGCGACGAGGACGACCTCATGGACGAGGACGACCAGACTCGCCAGCGCCGCCAGCAGGAGCGCGCCAAGAGGAAAACGCCCCAGCACAAGTACAGCGACATGCTGCAGCTGCTGGCGGACCGCAAGATTGACGAGTTCGCCGTCGACCTCGACGACCTAGCTGCTGTGAGTGGGAGCCGGACGCGGGTGGACAGCGTGTGCGGATGTGTGCGCCAAGGTTGCTGACTGCCGGCAGTGGGAGTCGCAAACAGACGAGTCAATGCAGCTCGTGGATTCGATTGAGATGAACACAAAGCACTACGTCGAGATCATGTCCAGGGCGATAGACAACGTCATGCCTCAGCCCAGCGAAGAGGTCAAGTATGGCTGACTACCTACTGGAGAGAGAAACTGGGAGACGAAGAGAGCAGGTCTGGCTAACAAGCATCTCTAGCTTCAAAGACGACGTCCTTGACGTGTTGATGGCCCGGCGGCAGGCCAGGAATCGAGAGCTCGACGTACTGGCAGACAGAGATCCGACCATCCTCGAGGACAAGTTCCCCGCCGAGCTGACCCGTCGATACACACTCGTCTTCAAGCCTCGGACGGCGGTCGAGGACGGCGCCTCCAAGGCCCTGGCCGTCCGACACGTCCGCGGCGAGCACCTCGGCCACCTCATCACCGTCAGGGCCATTGCCACGCGTGTCTCCGACGTCAAGCCCATTGTGCAGGTCAGCGCATACACGTGCGACCGCTGCGGCTGCGAAATCTTCCAGCCCATCGCCGACAAGCAGTACGGCCCCCTGACCATGTGCCCCTCGTCCGACTGCAAGAAGAACCAGGCCAAGGGCCAGCTGCACCCCTCATCCAGAGCGTCCAAGTTCTTGCCCTTCCAGGAGGTCAAGGTTCAGGAGCTGGCTGAGCAGGTTCCCATTGGACAGATCCCGCGATCTCTCACCATCCACTGCTTCGGCAGCCTTGTCCGAAAAGTCAACCCCGGTGACGTCGTTGACATCTCGGGCATCTTCTTGCCCACGCCCTACACTGGCTTCAAGGCGATCAGGGCCGGTCTGCTGACTGACACATACCTTGAGGCTCACCACATCCACCAGCACAAGAAGGCTTACAGCGAGATGATCGTCGACTCTCAGCTCGTCCGAAGAATCGATAGATACCGACAGTCTGGCCAAGTCTACGAGCTGCTCGCCAAGTCCATTGCCCCTGAGATCTTTGGCCACCTCGATGTCAAGAAGGCTCTTCTGCTTCTTCTCATTGGTGGTGTGACAAAGGAAATGGGCGACGGCATGAAGATTCGCGGCGACATCAACATCTGCCTGATGGGTGATCCCGGTGTTGCCAAATCTCAGATGCTGAAGTACATCTCCAAAGTCGCCCCGCGCGGTGTCTATACCTCAGGCCGTGGAAGCAGTGGCGTCGGTCTTACTGCCGCCGTCATGCGAGACCCGGTCACCGACGAGATGGTCCTGGAAGGCGGCGCGCTTGTGCTCGCTGACAACGGCATCTGCTGCATCGACGAGTTCGACAAAATGGACGAGAACGACCGCACAGCCATCCACGAAGTCATGGAGCAACAGACCATCTCCATCTCCAAGGCCGGCATCTCGACGAGTCTCAACGCCCGCACTTCAATCCTGGCAGCTGCCAACCCGGTCTACGGCCGATACAACCCTCGCATCTCTCCCGTCGAAAACATCAACCTCCCCGCCGCTCTCCTGTCTCGTTTCGATATCCTCTTCCTGCTCCTCGATACCCCCACCCGAGACACGGATGAACAGCTCGCCAAGCACGTCACCTACGTCCACATGAACAACCGACATCCCGACCTCGGCACCGACAACGTCGTCTTCTCCCCCCACGAAGTGCGATCCTACGTCGCCCAGGCACGCACATATCGACCAGTCGTCCCGGAGTCCGTCTCCGAGTACATGATCAAGACGTATGTCCGTCTGCGAGACCAGCAGCAGCGAGCGGAGAAGAAGGGCAAGCAGTTCACGCACACCACGCCCCGTACCCTGCTGGGCGTGGTCCGTCTGGCGCAGGCGCTCGCCCGTCTCCGGTTCAGCAACCAGGTCACCCAGGACGATGTCGACGAGGCCCTGCGGCTCGTCGAAGCCAGCAAGGAGAGCCTGAACACGGACGCCGGCGGTCCTCGGCGCGGCCTCAACGCCAGCAGCAGGATTTACAACCTCGTCAAGGCCCTGGCCGACTCGGGCGCTTGCCGTCCGGATGATGCGGACGAAGACGATGAGCTGGGCGTTGAGCTGAGCATGAGGAAGGTCAAGGAGCGGGTGATTGCCAAGGGCTTCACGGAGGACCAGTGGCTGAATGCCCTGGAGGAGTACACCACGTTGGATGTGAGTATCTATTTACCATCACGCCATATCATTACTTTCATTCAGTTTCTAACATTATTTCTCCCTCTAGGTCTGGCAAACTGCTGGCGGCGGCTCAAGACTCGTCTTTGTCACCGCGGACGATGACAGGGAAGACAGCATGGAGGAATGAGAAGATGATATGCCTCGATTTTAGTTGTCTGGGGGTCACACTTTTTGGGCTCATTTTTGCAAAATGGTTTGGCGTTTATCTTGTTATTGGACACCCGATTGCTTCAAGGGGGTGTAGAGAAAGAGGAAAGTGCATTTGGTAGAACTGTGGTTAGACCTTGTAAGACCAAATGAAAAGAAGTAAAAGGATGTCACCAGACGGACGGCGCTGTCACAAGTCAATGACGATGATTTGATACAAGTAGGAGAGCCATCACCAACACGTAATGACACATACAGTGAGATTCTAAGGGCGGTATATCATTTATATATAGTACATATTCATACATCTATTTAAGCCCCCTTTTTTTCCATTCACCCTATTCCGTCCAATCATCCAATTCCCCTGTATGATATTTTCTTTTCCCCTTTATTTTCTTCGTTCTCACTCTTACATCCTCATAGTAATAAGCGAAGCCCTCTCCATCTCACCCACAATGCCATGCCCTCCCAAAGCCCACTTCTCCGCAACAACCCTCGAGTCAAGCGCGCTGCGCAGCATCCCGCTCGCGCCCCAGTACTCCATCAGCACCCTCGCCTCCTCCTTGGAGACGCCCTCGAGGCGCATCACGGTGCTGTGCTTGAGCGCGTCGTACACCCTGTCGTCGTACTTGCGCTCATAAGGGTCCGGCTTCGGCACCGGCTTGCCCGCCTGCCCGGCCTCGAGCTGCGACAGCGCGAGCTCCTGCGACGGGTGGAAGTGGGTGTTGTTCTGCGAGGTGGCGGCGATGACGGCGCCGCCGTTGGGCAGCTTCGTCTTGCCGGACAGCGCGTCGACGAAGGCGCGCACGAGGAGCAGCTCGTGGGCGTGCACGGGGTTGAAGGCCGGGTCGCGGTACGCGCTGACCTTGTTGATGTGGGCGAGGCCGTCGAGGGCGAAGAGCACGGGGGGCTGCCCCGGCTGCGTCAGCTCCGTCCACAGCGCCGACAGCGTCGGCCAGGCGAACTCGCTCTCCTTTGCGCTGAGGGCGAGGTCGGCCAGCGTCGAGCCGGGCTTGAGCGTCGCCGACAGCCGGGACCAGTCCTGCTTCAGCGGCGTCTTCTCCAGCACCGCCTTGTTGGCCTTGTAGATGTTCTGCAGCAGCCGCAGGCAGTAGACGGGCTGGGTGAACTGCATGGGCTCCGTGTCAGGCACGGGCGAGTACTCTGTGTTTCCGTTGGTAAGATCTTGACCTGCAGGATTCCATCCAAATGGTGGTCAGCAGACTGGTTTTCCCTTGGACTCTTTCCGCTGTTGAAAAGCCATGTTGATACTTACCCTCCGGGATGTGAATCACCACCCAATCGTTCAGCAGCGCATACGACATGGCCTGCAGCAGCATCAAGCTCTTGCCCGAAAGCCGGCTCCCCGTGAGCACGCACTTGAGCGCCTCCTTCTTCTCGACCGACGCCTCCAGCCGGCTCATCAGCTCGACCGTCTCCTTGCGGACGAGCACGTGCGGCTTCCGGAACAGGTTCCACGTCTGCGTGCTCTTGAACGCCTCCAGCGCCCTCAGCCGGTCCACCATCTCGTCCGGCACCGCGAACATCCTCCCGGCGCTCTCCGCCCGGGCCATGGTCTCCGCCTCGAGCTCGCCCAGCCCCGCCACGGGCAGCGCGCTGTTGTTGCTCAGCTGGATGCGCTTCCGGAAGGCCTTGCGCTCGCCCGGGCCGGGCTTCTTGACCGGCACGATGTTCTGCTTCTTCTTGTACGTCTTCTTCGTCTTCTTCGGGAGGTCCTTGCGGCTCTTGATGGCGGGCGGCGCCGCGGCGGAGGCGAGGCTGGTGGTGGAGAAGGCGGCGATGATGATGGGCTGGATGCGAGGCGCAACGGGGAGCGAGGGCCTCACGAGGCTCCGGAGCGATATCGAGGCCATGGTTGTGGGAGGTTTTTGCTGGAGTATCGGGTCGTGGAAAGAGACAGATATTGCGAGACCCTCTTCGTGGCGGGCGTCTCGTCGTTTTCAGTCAGTCGTTCTGCCGTCACCGCATTGAGGCATAAATCGCGGTATCGTTTGAATCGTGCGATCAATTCCCCCCCACGTTGATTTTTCGTGAAGGTCTTCGGTTTGGAGGTTTGGTTCAATTGAGTCCAAAAATCTCACCAGTTGCATGTGTACCGGTGGAGGGGCCACCAATTTCGTACCGCCCGCCGCAAACCGCTGCGCTAAAGATACAAGGCCAGCCATGTACCCTTTTTGGTCGTGCTTCTGAGGATCTAGCGTTAACGTCCAGCAAAAAAGCCCCGGAAAATCGCAGCCCCGTTGATCCGACGCAAGAAAGCTTTATCGCAACAATTGACGGCTCTTATCGACAAGGGAAAGAAAAAAAAAGTTGGAAAGTCCAACGACCATCAACACCATACCAAACGATCTGCGAGACAACAGCATCACCGTCACGCATCAACTTCACCTTTTCTCAAGCCACCCAGTTCCCCCAAAAACCCATCGATTCGAACAGAGATAAAACACAAAACAACACACACACACACACACACACACACACACCCGCAACAATGGCCGTCTCCATCTCCAACAGACCAAAGCTCCCCGTCGTCGTCGAGAAGCCGACGCCCTACACCTTCGACCTCGGCCTCCTCCTCGCGCAGGACCCCAACCCCGTCGCCCTCGACCCCTCCGCCGTCGACGCCTCCCTCGCCCAGCTCGCCCGCGACGGCGCCCAGTCCCTCATCAACCAGCTCCTCACCACCTGCCCCCTCCAGTCCACCTCTGAGGGCGTCCTCCTCACCCTGCCCCCGCCCGCCACCCGCCTGCCGCGCGAGAAGCCCGTGCCCCAGCCCAAGCCCCCGACCAAGTGGGAGCGCTTCGCCGCCAAGAAGGGCATCAAGGCCAAGACCAGGGAGCAGCGCAAGAACCTCGCCTTCGACGAGGAGTCGGGCGAGTGGAAGCGCAAGTGGGGGTACAAGGCCCTCAACAAGAAGGGCGAGGACGACTGGCTCGTTGAGGTCGACCCCAAGAAGGAGGCTGAGCGCAAGGACGGCACCAGCGTCCGCGGCGACGGCCGGAGAGAGCGCAAGGAGAACCTGCGGCGGAACGAGAGGAAGATGCGCAAGAACGAGCGCGATGCCGTGGCAAAGATGGGCAAGAAGAACTGATGAGGTCGGGAGGGGTTTTCACACTGGCTCTCGCACACATTCAGAAAAAAGTTTTCGAAACTCGGATATCCTCTTGGTGTTTCTTCTTGCTTTCAAGGGTTCTCTATCCATGTACCACCATTTCGGGGCATGGCTACGGCGTTCTAGGCGTGGGGTGTTTGTGTCAGAGGACAAGGCTGCATTCAAGACTGAAGATAATGTCAACTCGATCAATAAGTAGCTGCTCGGTGGCAGGGGAGGATAGGATCACTCGATTTTCCACAAATTTTGTATAGATGTTAGACTTCCGAGGAACTTCAAAAGCTAGCATGGGCAACAATTTCTCTTTTGATTCTTTTATACTTCTCACTTTTCGCATTCTCACCGTTTCTCCATCTTCTCCATGGTTTCTGCTGCCAAAAAAGACCAGAGATCAATCCCGGGTCACTCAATTGAAGGGCTCACTGCTTCTTGTTACGCCACCACCCTCCTTTATTCGTACACTTGACGCCTTCTATGGCCACTTTTCACCCGGAACTGAACTTGCAGAGAAATAGAACAGAAAAGAAATGGAAATAGAGGCGCACGAGTAGCCTCCAACGCAGTTGTTTGCCTCACATCCATGTTGCTTGGCCTCAAACAAAGGAGATTGGCCCGAGTTCCTTGGCCAATTCTTGGTGTTCCGCAATTTGAGTCTCTTGATACTAGTAGTGGAAAAGGAAAAGAGACGATTTCGTTCCTGTTAATGAGCGCAATGATCTGAAATCGAAAATGAAAAACAGACAAATCTGGAAAGCGGTCGTCGCGACGTTGATGTAGTAGTAAAGCGAAATAAAACAGAGACCAGACCGAAGATGCAAGGAGGCAGATGGCACATATGAAACAAGAGAGTGTGATTTCGGAGGCTAGTCAGCATCTCAGAGCTCCTCCTCTATAGTGTCTCTTTTTTCATCTTCTTTCCTTCTCGTTACCTCCCTGGTGCACATGGGGGGAAACTGAAGGTAGAGAAAGCCCGGGAGTAGAGACGAATTCCGGTCTTTGTCAGACCAGAGGCTCTAATATATAGGAGATGCGCTAAAGTCCGAAGAGACGAAACAGAAAACAAGTCATAAACGGCGTCATGTCATGAATCGGCGCCGATAATAACTGCTGGGTATCTTTGCCGGAAACAAAAAGTAAATGTTGATGTAAAGTAAGCCTTGTGCGTCCTAGCCACAACTTCCGTGCTTAAAAGCCAAGAGGTGACAGAGGCTGGATAGGAGACAAGGGACGCAGATCGCGAGATCCCGTAGCTTCATTAGTATGTGTGAAGCCGTATATGTCCCCAGCATCATCGTGCTCTTCATTTTCGTCGCTCTGGGCCGTCGAGACGGTAGAACGCTCGGATGAAAGGCTGTTGCTGGATTTGGATAGCTGGAGCTGGGGCTTGGTCATGTTCGCTGCCTGCTCGCTCGATTCCTCGATCGATGGCTGGCTGTGATGGGACGTGACCGGCCTTTCCGACTCCGCCGCCTCGCTCTGCGAAGGAAGCTGTACATCGGCAAGGCCACGCGGCGGTGGCTGATCGAACAGGCGGTACTCTTCCTCGATAAACTTGGACTCGTTCTTGCAGCCCCTCCAGCAGTCCCTCCAATCGCATACCAGAAACTTGAAGCAGAAGGCGTCGATCTTCATGCAGGGCTGGAAGCAGATGCAGAGGTTCCTGAAATCCATCTTGTTCTTGTCCGAGTGAGCGAGGAGCAGGCTGAGGTGGCATGTGATGGCGAATAGGAGGTAATAGTTGAATGGGGATAGGTTCGAGAGCTCATCGATGAGAAGCTGCGGAACCTTTTCAGCGCCGTGGCATTCGCGCGCAATGCGCTCCTGGGCCGCTTTCGGGAAGAGCTCGTCGGGCAGTTCGCGCAGCCAGGCCTTGAGCATGGAACCAACAATGTTGATATCATAGAGGTCGTTTTGCTCGAAGAGGTTGACATCATATTCTGTACACAGCCAAGGTTAGCCATCCCTTGAGCTCTCGAAGTGAAATGGGAAAATAACAGGGTGCTGGAGAAACGCACGCTCGTCAAACTTTCTCTGCCACTTCTTGACCTGAGGGCCACTTCCAGGCACACGGTAGAGACCTTCCACCTCTGTCCCCTTATAGTTCAGATAGTCGATGGCTCTCCATGGGAATGCAGGCATCCAGAACTCTGTCTTGTCCCTCGAGTCCTCCAGACGCTTCGAGATTCGGGTCATTCGCGTCTGCTCGACCAGAGGCAGATTGATGACCTTGAGCTCGTAATGCTCATCGTCGACGACGGGCTCCTTATCCGTCGTGCTGCTGCTTCGCGTGCTCTTGCCAAAGAGACCCTTGCTGATCAGGTCGGCAGCTCTGGTGGACGTGAACCTCAGCCCGCTTAGAAATATCGACGCACCAGTTTCGCGTGCCGATGAATGAGCCTTCTGCTCCTTCTCTCGCCCATGATCCTTGCTATGAGAAGCAGCAGCACCGGCGCCTCGGTCCTCTGGCCGAGCTCGGGGCGTCGAATTCATCCCGTCGTCTCGCAATGCCCGATCTTGTGGCATAATCGGGGTTTGAACGTTTGCAGCAGCTGCATCAGCCGTGGCGGCGGCGGCGGCGGCGGCAGGAGTTGTGCTGGTGGGAGTCTCTTCAGGGATCGCGTGGTTACTTGATGAGGCTGATGGAAGCGGAACTGGCGCGACGGCAAGCTTGAGGCGGCTGGCCTCTTTGTCGCGAACAGACTTGCTGCGGCCAAGAAGCGCAAACGACTTGGACTTGTTCTTTCTGATCGATGGCAGAGGCGTTGTTGTGTCGGCGTCCCCAAAAGATGAAACAGACAGGTCGGAGCGTGAAGGTTGAGAGGGAATAGACTTTGGCTCGCTTTCGTCGGTGCTGATCGGGTCTAGGGATAAGAGTGACAATAGGTCAGCCACAAAGGTTCTCAAGGGCGGTCTTGTCTCTTTTCTCTTCTTTAGCCTGCTTTTCCCTTCTTTGCTTTTTCCGCATTCATTTTCCTATTTTTCTTTCTTTTTTTTCGCAGGGACTTGTCACTGGCACAAGAATTCGAGGTGCGCCCCGAAACAATGCGGCAGCAAATGGATGGCGTGCTAGCGCGCACCTCGAATTGCTCGCGCCGCAACAATCCCAATTTCAAGCCAGCAGTCCTCCGGCTCTGATGCGCAAGTCTGTCCTGTATCAATAAAGCCTTACCTCTTTGACCCTTATCCGCCTTGTCGTCGCCTCGTGATGTCGGCTGGTTTCGCGCCTCGAGATGCTGCTGGTACTGGGCGGCATGTGAGATGCCGGGAGTCTTGGGCGTCTTGTTGAACTGGAAAAAGCTCGACTTCGTCGGCTTAGTGGTGCCGTCCGTCATGGCCTGGCGCAGACCCTGGATGGGCATTGCGGCTGAGGAAGGATCCAGGTTCGATCTCGAGGGCCGCGGCAGCTCCGAGTCATCGCGGGCCTGGGCGCGACACATCTGCAGCTGCTGGTGCTGCTGCTGGCGACTGGCCTCGTCTGTCGGCCCGGTGCTGGTCGCAGGCCGCGGCGGCTGTGGCTGGAGGGTCGGCGACGTGCCTGTGCGGTTCGGGCGATTTCGGTGGACGGCAAACTTGCTGATAGGAAAGGGCGACATTCGCTGCTGCAATTTGGGCGATCTGGAGTTGGGGTTCGATTCGACGGGCGATGCGGCGGCTTGCGACACAGACTCGGCGACAGACGGCTGCGGGTCGTCGAGAGCGCTGCTGTCCGCCAGAATCAGCGGCTGGAGGGTGGGCTTAGGTCCCATCTTGGCAAGCCCCGGCTGCAGAGTGTCGAGAGGCTGCGCAATGGCGGTTTGGTCTGGCACAGGAGGTTTTGCAGCTCTGCAGCCCTCTGTCAGGGGGCCTGTCGGGGTGGTTTGCACGCGGCGCTATGGCCACAGCCTTGGGAACACGGATAGGAGACCACGGTCAGACTCCAGGGCGCGCAGGGCGCTGCAGCAAGGCTCGGAGGGTCAGGAGAGGATGCGAAGGAGGGGTGGGCGCGGTCCTGAGGGAGCCTGAGGGGGGACTCTTGTGCCTCAGCTGTGCCTCAAGTTGGAGAGGGCAAAGGGGCAGGCCAGTGGGGGGCGGATCAGACAGGACGAACGATGGATTGTCCGTGGCATCGGCCTGGCTAGCCGGCGTCGTGGAGAAGGGAGCGAGGGAGGGGCGTGCAAGTACGGGGCGAAACAACGAAAGAAGTGATGAGGTGCGTGTGGATGCGGGCGACGGTATCAGATGGTGGACGGTGAAGGATGGAGGATGGACGGAGGAGGTCGATGGGGATGGGGCTCGGAGAAGTGTTGGAATGAAGATCGGAATCACAACGAGCGTGGAAGAGCGAAGACGACGACGCCGGAGCCGCGTCTGTCTCCGTATCTACCTGACCTATGCAAACAATGTAGTTTGTGTATAAGAGAGGAGACGATGCAAATCCAAGTCAGGTGCGAGTACCTGAGGTAGCGAGAGGTTGGGTGTGGGTGCGTGCGAGGCACGTCCGTACAATCCAAGTACAGGTACGGATCAGCATCGACAGGCCATGGATAACAGCACAGGGACTTATCTGGTGGACGTCGGCAAAAAGAGCCTGGCAGCAAAGTGCACTCGATACCTGCAAAATCGAGGATAACGCCCTTGGACCCTGGCCTAGAACCAGTCTCTGGACCCTCAAGGGTTCTTTGGGACCAGCTTCCTCTACTAAGTCTGTCGTGGCCGGCTGGCGACATGCGACGAACTCAGGCATCAAATGCGAGCTAGAGTCTGGTAGCGCTACCGCCGGCTGCTCTGTTGGGACATGGACTCGGCGTATTAAGGTATGGCTTGTAGGGATCATATTGAACCACAGCAATGGCGGAGAAGCTGATTTCATCTGCATATCAGGCACGTCTATCTCAAGACCCGGAGTCTTGGTTTGATAGACAGTGTCTCGGGTAGAAGAGAGCGGTATTATCCCGCATTCCGCCAAACGCTTCTTGCCCTCTTTGAGCGATTGCTGAATCCATTGTCCTTCAATCTGCCCGTCTCTTCATGTCTTGCCAGGTGCTGCTTCATGCACATTGCTGCAAAAGTACATGTACAAGCACGACCGCCAACCAGCAGATCCATCCCATGCCCTAAAAGCATCAATTGGCTCCATCCCGTTTGGGGTACCTGATTCGCGTTAGTGCAGTCAGGGTGGACGCCAGCGAGTGGATGGACGAGGAACAGGTACAGGGAACCGCCGTTGGCGTCAGGTACAGGCACAGTACCATGCCAGTACGGCGCATGAAGTGGCATGAAGCATATCCTGAGGCTTGCCCTTTGTATGGCGACAATCGAAATGCTCGGATGCTGAGCATCATATGACGAACTAATCAGCCAGTTTGGCAATAGCAGAGCCGGTCAGTTTCATGATTCACTACAATTGTTCATCTCGTGGCCTGGGCTTTTTTCTTTGATGGCTTTTCTCCCCTTCTTTGATGTCCGTCTCTTTTGTTCGCACCCGCGCCATCGAATCCATCTGAAACGCCCCGGTGGCTCCCGGGAAGAGAACCGCTCTTTCAGGGGTTGCCGGCGCTGTGATTGGGCCTCCTGGCAGCGTCTGCTCCGCTCCACGGGGGCGCAGGACACGCAGTCAGCATACCAAGAAGACGTTGCAGTTGCGCGAGAGGTTTGAAGAAACAAAGCTGGACAACAGGCCAATTGCTCAATACAAGCCTACTGCGGCTCTCTTGATGCCATTGGGCATCTCCCTTGGCAGGGCCATCAGACATCAAACAGCAAATGGCCAGCTTCAGTACCTCCTTGCGGGCCAGGCGCTTGGGATGAGAAAGATTCGGTTTGTTTCTTGGTGCTTTTGGACAAGATGTAGGAGTTGTTTGCGCCATTAATCAAGTCAAATACTTACTAACACTGGCCGCTATTGCCAATATTCCACCTTGATAGAGACGAAAGAGGCTCTTGGTCTCTGATTTCCCACCACCCGCCAAGCATGTATGTACATGCAATACGGCGCACGCAGGTCCATCCCAATCAGGCCAGGCGAACCAGCGACTGCATACAGGCACAGCATGCGATCGACACATCTGCCCTGATTCACCTCCAATGATGCTATAGCAATAGTACTAGTATCCGATAAGAAGACAGCTGGCCATGCATGCGAGGACCTTTGTGTGTATGGATGTCGTACTCACGCAGAGGTGCGACATCGTACTAACGTCTGCAATGCCGCATCAATCTGCTGTCTTCCTCCTGCACACAACTGCCCATGTGACTCTCAGGCAGCCAGCAAAAGCGCTGTCATTGGGCAACTGTCACGATTGCGCCCTCCGCATCGGCAGCATCCAATCAAAAAAGCACTCCATCGCAGCCCATTGAGATGCGCGATGCAATTATCCGGCGCCGCCTGTATGGCGCACAGCGAACACGTCGCATTCTAAGCCAACGTAATCCCTCCTTTGCAGAAAGATCTAAACTGCCTGCAACTTCATGCAAAATACGAACGGAAGATGAAGCGGCGTCCGTGTTACCTTACCTACCTTATGCGCCGCCAGGTACCTTTCAGTCCTACAGCAATAGGGTAAGGGATCCAGCAATGGCCGTTACGAGGCAGCTCCCTACAGGCCATCCTCATCAAACGCACAGCCACTCGATCAGCCATGGATTGCTTCTTTTTCCAGCATTGCCGATTACGATGGCAATCTCGGTAGTGCTCGTTACCCCGTCTCCATCCAGTCTGGACTCCTCTTTTGCAAACAACTCTCCATCCAGTCCCAGCCCAGGGGTGAGGGGCCGTTAGCAGTTACAAGGTCGCAGTATTCAACAGATGAGCGAAACCACAGAAAAACATCTGGTTCAATGCTAGAGAGGATTTTTCTCGCTCCAGAGAGGAAAGACGAGAATCAAACAGAACATCGAATGTGCTCATATCTCCGAGATTCCCATCGCGTAGATGAAGTAACCATCAAGCATCCCCTGATATTACGGCTTAGGTTATGCGACTGGAATCCAGGCCTTGCCGATGTGTCGATATTCTGATTATGTAAGCAACCTCAACGTCACCTCTCACCAACAGCTCACCACTGAAGCCACGCTCTGATGCCGCATGTGATCTATCAAACAACAACCTCTACACCAAGACACCGCCATGGCCCGGGCTCCTGGAGACGCCGAGGGTCTGAAGCTTGCCACGGATGCTCACGTGAAATATGTTCTGAGCCTGGACACCAAAACCGATGAGCTGGACTACTGGATGACGGAGCACCTACGGCTCAACGGTGCCTACTGGGGTCTATGCGCTCTCCATTTCCTCCGCCACCCTGAGGCTCTGCCGCACAAGGACACCATCGACTTTGTTCTTTCCTGTCAGCACGACAATGGCGGCTTCGGGGCTGCCCCTGGGCACGATGCCCACATGCTCTCTACGGTAAGTGCCGTGCAGATTCTCGCCATGGTTGATGGCTTCGACGAGCTAGAAGCGCGAGGAAAGGGAAAGGCGGCAGTTGGAAAATGTAGGTCAGATGAATATCTGCGGGAACAAAGTACGCTCTGCATCCTAACACCTTTTCCAGTCATAGCGGACCTTCAAAACCCTGAGAGCGGAAGCTTCTTTGGTGACGAGTGGGGTGAAGAGGACACAAGGTTCCTATACGGCGCCTTCAACGCCTTGTCACTCCTGGGCCTTCTGTCACTGGTCGACGTCGACAAGGCTGTCTCACATATTGTCGCTTGCTCAAACTTTGACGGCGGCTACGGAGCAAAGCCCGGAGCAGAGTCCCACGCTGCACAGATCTTCACCTGCGTCGCGGCTCTCGCCATCGCGGGCCGCCTGGATCTCGTAGAGCATGAGAAGCTCGGCCGCTGGTTGAGCGAGAGGCAGCTTCCTGGGGGCGGTCTCAACGGCCGGCCCGAGAAAAAGGAAGATGTCTGCTACAGTTGGTGGGTGTTGAGCAGTCTTGAGATCATTGGTCGTGTCCACTGGATCGATAAGCAGGCCCTCATCAACTTCATCTTGGCCTGCCAAGATCCTGAGAACGGCGGCTTCTCTGACGGGCCGGGCAACATGGTGGACGTCTGGCACACGTGCTTTGGCACCGCAGGGCTGAGCTTACTCGGGTACCCTGGCATGGAGCCTGTGGACCCGAGGTATTGCATGCCCAAGAGCATTGTGGCAAGAATACTGGGAGAAGGACGATGAAAGACAGGTACTGAATATAGAACATATGGTTCAATCTTGCCTATGTATGTCCGCCCCTGGTGATAATGCCGTATCACCACTTCGATGCCTAATGACTTCAAGCTAATGACGTTGTACAAGGATGCATGAGAAACCCCTATGTAGAAAGTTTAGGAAGAATATGAAGAAGTTCCGAGACATCTTGCACAGCTAAAGCTCCTCTAACTCTCTTGAACGAGGAAACGTTAGATGGTAAAATCAGGTTCCCTTATGCTCAGGTGGCATTCGGTAGTGGGAAGTGCGGCTCAAGAATACCCTGGAAACAGTCGACAAACGACGCTGGGAAATACTGCATAGGGTGCGGTGATAGTCCTGGGCGAAACATTAATTCAGAGTTGTATCATGTCGGCAATTCTGTCTGACTTTGGAGTAATCCAGTGTCCGTATTGTGCTGCGGCATGCACTACTTTCCATTCCCGTTCCCATATCATCAGAGAAGCATTCAGATCACTTCAACTAATGGGGCATCAACAGACACGCTGCGAAGCGGCAGGACTGGCAAGGAAGTAGGCTTTCTCGCGCTTTGCCGACTATAAAGGCGATGGTATGAGAGGAGAAGATGTGCACACTGATGCTCATCTGAACTCACGAAGGTGGGACGAGAGAGTGGGAAGGAAGCTCACCATCCTCAGCAAAATCGCCATCAAGAGCAATCGAGCGATGAAACTGATTACTGTAACTTTTTACTGCCTCCTCTGGATCAGGGTCATTAGAACATGATGCAATTGTTCTTGATATCGATTGCAGTAGCTATCAGTGTGCTCTGAAAAGAGGGAAGGTGCGATGGACACCCACATCCGCACCGCAGGAGGGCTAGCCCCCTTCGTGCCTTTCCTTCCTGATGTCGGATGAAAGCTGAGGCTGATCACACAAAGCTGCTCTTCTCTTCTCCTCTTCAACTTTTCCAAGGAGATGAGAAGCAGCACCTCAGCGTCCTGATTGCCTCGGAGCCTCTGGTACATCAAGGTTCCTGCCCTCATACCGCCCGAGTCCCTCTACTGCCATTCATCACCGCCCAGACGCTCTCGGGTCGTGCCTTCAAAAGCGGTAGAGCCATGGATTCTTCCTTCTTCCCCATTCCCTTCAAACGACTGCCAGATCTGCCTCCTCGACTCGGTCACTCTGTCCTTACTTGGGACGGAAGCGAGCCCGCACTAGATATTCCAGCTGCTCCCGAACTGCCTCCGTGGGCAGCCCCTTCTGGAGCGCTGCTGCCTCACCAGCTGGCAGTGTCCGGGCCAATTGCAGACATGGACGGCCTTTATTCCGTGGTAAGATGCAATGGCTTCGTCTTTACTTCTACCTCTCTCTTACCTCTCCTCCCTCTCCTACCTTCGCCTTTGCCTCCTACCTACTTCCCGCCTCTTCTCCTACTTCCTCCACCTTTACCGACCTATACCTAGACCAACCTGCTCTGCTGTCTCGTCCTGTATGAGACTTGCTCTGCTCTCTCGACACAACTGCGTCTTCCCTCTCGTACCCTCCAGGCCCCATGTACCCAGTTGCTCTTTTCTGATCCACGTCACTCTTTACCATTGCTTCTTTGCTTTTGGGTCAACACCAAGGCCCACGACCTTTGTCTCTCTTTTCTTCCCGTCTTGTGCTTGCTACTACTGTCATTGCTGCTGCTTTCCTGCCGCGAGGCCACTTCGTGCAATCAGCCTGGCCCTCTGGGTCATGATCAGGTCAGACCGCACGATAGTGCTCCCATGTGTGCAGACAGACAAGCTACAGCTGCAAAGAAATGACTTTCGCCCCGTTACCGGGAAATTCCAATATTAATCCGGACATCATGGCTGACTACCAATGGAGCAGGACATGGCGTCGGTGGTCAACACGGGCACCTCGTCTGGTTCCGGTAGCAAGCAGATTCCTTTGCTCTGCACCGTATGCCCCGAGTCGCCGCGATTCTCCGATGTGTCCCACTTGCTCACGCACATCGCCTCCAAAGGCCATCTCCATCATGAAACTCAGACAAAGCTGAAGGCTCACCAAGACGTCTCGGCCTCTGTTTCTCTCCAGCAGTACGAGCAGTGGTACAAAGACAATGGCATTGAGCGCCTGCTCGTCGAGCGGATGAAGGCGAAGCAGCTGAAAGAGGCCGCGAGAAACAAACGGGCCAGAGGCGTTGCAGCCCTCGTAACCTCAAAGGTGTGTTTCCCGTCATGGTCTGAGAAACTTTCTAGTAGCGCGCTGACTGGATAGCAGCAGCAGCCCAAGAGGAAAATGAAGCGAGTCGAATCTGACATGGTCGTGAAGAATGAACGTGAAGATTTCACTCCGGATTTTCCCATGTTCCCGGGCTTCTTCCAATCTGATCATGACAACGAGGTCCAGGACGACTTCTTCGGATCAGGCGATATGATGTCACTGAAGGGTCAAATATGGCCAGGCATGGGCAAAATGGATCTGGCAAATGAGGATATGAAACGCACTCGCAACCAAAGAAAGCCCAAGTCGGTCATTGAGAAGATGAGAAGAACATCGGAGGGGATTGAGCCCACCCAAGTCGTTATGACGGCTGAGTTTGAGGTGGAAAGGGTCAAGGATGTTTATGACAGCTCTTCACCGGCGCCGGACCAGGAGGAGACGGTTTGTACCCAGACCCCCAGCTTCCCACTGGACGGATTGTTAACATCAATCGACCAGACGCCGCCCAAGAAAACAGTCAAGCCTCGTCGAAAGCGTGGAGAGCCACTCGCAGAAATTTCTGCCAACATTCCGCGGGGAGGCAATCGCCGTCTCACCCGCAACAACGCTGGCCAAGAAAAGACTTCCAAGCCCCTCCTAGCGTACAGTCGAACTCCAAGCTCTGAACTCACGCCTACTCTCGGACAGTACAAGCGCTCTCATGACATCTTCCGGGATGATGATGAGTACACCGGTACGCACGCTTGAGGTGGTCGTAGGAGCAGCGCTGACTCGACATAGGGGTGTATGATGGACGTGCCGTGCCCAATGCGTCTCAAAGGGAGCCAAGGTAGAGATCATGGATTGAACGAGTGACAACATTTCGTGCTGACTCTCTGGTCATAGTTTCGATCTACGCAGACGAATGGGGCTGCACCAGTTGAACCCGATCGCACACTCGAACATGGCGTCCCCGACTCCAGCTGCCAGAGACATCCCTGACCGAGGATTCTCGGCGCGAGACCTTCAGAGAAGCAGAGGCCAGGAACAATCTTTTCTCAGCATGAACGGACACGCTGGCCTGGGTACGTAGTGATTGGCTCTCCTATTTCATCATGAAGTACTGACCAAGGCTCTCACCAGGTTCTTTCACTCACCAGGATTTATCCTATTCCCTGGATGGAACTTCCATCTATAACAGTGCCCCACGATTTCCATTCGCTACAAACAACAACTTCAACGCTCTTGGTCATGACCACTTTCGCCTTCCCTCGGGTCACGGCGCCCAGCCAAAGTTTGACGACTATTCGCATACCAGTGCTGGCGAGGCAAACACGGTAGCAAACCAGTTCCTCGATATACCAGGTACCAACCCCCTCTTCTCGCAAGATCGCCTCTTCCTTGGATCATGCGGCCAGTCGGGTCCTGCAGCAAGCCTGTCCCCACTGGGATTCACATCGATCAACCGTAATCCAGATGCCTCTCACTCGATGCGTCAGAGCCAGTCAGCTGCCGGCGTCAAACCCGAGCCACAGCTTTGCGACGTTCTCGACGATGGCAACCTTGAGGATGAAAAAGAGTCTCGATATCCTGTGCATGGCATCTGGGAATCCCAGGGATCTGACAACGGCATCGAAATCCACGAGGAGCTTCAACACGATGAATTAGATCTCTAATGTTTTTCTTTACTTGGTCAACGGATAGGTCGCTCATACGTTATCCGCTTTCTCTCTGCATGGGTCTTCATGGGTTACTTTACGAGAAGGCTCCGGCGCCTTTTTTCCCCTTTCAGTTTTCTTTTCATCTGAACGTTTCTCGACTCCGGCGATGCTTCACGGAGATATAGAGGGCCCCTTTTAGCGGGTGAGCAAAGCGAAAAGCGTCTTGTTGCATCATGACCGCTAATATGTCGTCAGAGATTCATCAAGTTATTTTCCGGTCATGCGAACTCTGCACGGATATGCCTGAATATGGCATCGATACGGCGTTGATACGACAACTCGACATGAAGAACCAGTCGAGATCGAATACGGCTCATGGTGCGCCTGGTGGAGAACAACTTGTTGGGCCGACCGCCATGGAACAACAATGCATTGGCATTATAGAGGCGAACTGTTGTCCCCCGTCGCCTTGTACTACGACGGCTTATGGGATCACGGCTAGGTGTTTTGTGATTTTATTTCTGATTGGACCAAGGGGGGGTTCTACTCTCATTTCTACAAATTGGGTTTATATGAGACGCGTTTGCCGATAGCAGTAATCGATTTGAAGAGGACAGCCCTGTTGGCCAGCTTATTTTGTCTGTCGAGAGGCTGAATATAGATAGGGCCGTGTAAAAGCAATCTTGGGGTTCGTATGATTCCATATTGGTAGCTAGACATGATAAATACAGCAGTGTACCACGTTCATACACGAGTCATACGCGAGGTGCAAAGTAGATGCCCCGGGCAGATATCGCCAAACCGCAAGGGGAAAGGGAAAAAAAAAAAAAAAGGGATCCAGGACTCCTCGTGAAGACTCTAGTGACTATAGCTGTTCAATAGATGATATCAGATGGTCTAGCTGATCCGGACCGGATTCAAGGACATGAGCAAGCGTCCGACACGCTCCTTGTAACCGTCGCCGCCTCATTTCATTTTCAAGCTGCTTTGACTTTTCTGCGGCGACGTCGAGTACCTTTTTGGGGATGCGTGCCAGGCGGGCGACGTTGAGCCCGTACGAGCGGTGGGCGATGCCCTCTCCCACCTCGTAGAGGAAGGTGATTTCCTCCTCGCCATCGGGCCCCTTGTCCGCGTTGAACTTCATGTGGACGTTTGTGACGCCGGGCAGGCCATCGGCGATGCGGGCGAGGTTCTGGTAGTGGGTGATGAAGAGGGTGAGGCACCTGGTCTCGGTGACGACGTGGTGCAGGACGGCCTGTGCGATGGCGGCGCCGTCGTGGGTGCTGGTGCCGCGGCCGAGCTCGTCGAGGATGACGAGGCTGCGGGGGGTGGCGGAGCGGAGGATGCGGGCCGTCTCGGAGACCTCGACCATGAAGGTGGACTCGCCGGCGAAGAGGTTGTCCCTGGCGCCGGCGCGGGTGTGGATGGCGTCGCAGAGGGTGAGCTCGAGGGCGTCGGCGGGGACGAAGGAGCCGATCTGGGAGAGGAGGACGATGAGGGCGACGGCGCGGACGAAGGAGGACTTGCCGCCCATGTTGGGGCCGGTGATGAGGTGCGCCAGGGCGGAGGGGTGGGAGAGGGTGGTGCTGAAGGGGATGTAGCTGCTCTCGAGCATGTGCTCGGCCATGGGGTGGCGGCCCTGGGAGATGGAGATGGAGGGCTCGCTGGTGGCGGGCAGAAAGGTCGGCTTGGTGTAGCCCGGCTGGGCGGCGACCTTGGCGAGGGAGAGGAGGCAGTCGAGGGTGGCGAGGGCGGAGATGGCGTCCCGGAGGGGCTGGTACTCGGACGCGATGGAGGCGAGGAAGTCCTTGAAGGCCTTGTCGCAGGCGGCGGCGAGGGCCTCCCGATGCTGGTCGCGCTCGGTGATGAGGCGGATGACCTCGGGGGTGTGGAAGCGCGAGAGGGCCTTGGTGCCCGAGATCTTGCTCCAGGAGGCGGGGACGTTCTTGATGTCCTTGTTGGGGACGGCGATGAGATACTCGATGCCTGCGACGGTGACGTACTCGACGCTTTTCGCTTTGATCTTCTGCGCGGCGACGGCGCGGTGCTCGTCGAGTTCGTGCTCGACGTGGGCGATGCCCAGCTGGTGGTCCTGGATCTCTTCGGTGTGGTATTCTTCGCGGAAGAAGCCATACTTGTCGTCCTTCTTGGCGGCATATGCATTGATGCGGTCGAGATAGGAGACGACCGAGTCCAGGATCTGGGGTAGGGCGGTGATGGCGTTTACGATGATGGGTGAATCAAAGGGAACGTCGGAAGCTGATTTGATGGACGAGTAGTGGCTGGCGATCTTTTGCAGCGTCTGGAGCACGGACAGGAGCTCCGGTCTCGTACACTTCCCGTAGTAGATTCGGATGAGACTGCGCTCGAGATCAGCCTTGGTGGTCGTGAGGAGCCGTTCCAGGTCGTCAACGGGCGGGGTGGATTGCTTGTCGAGAAGCTCCTGAACGGCGGCAAGACGCTCGTCTAGGCGCTCCCTGTCGAGCAATGGGCGGCCGACCCATTTCCGCAGGAGGCGCTGGCCAAACCGCGTGAGCGTCTTGTCGACAGCCCAGAAGAGGCTTCCCTTTTGTGAGTGGTCGGTTGAGTTGCGGTAGACTTCGAGGCTCTCCAGCGTCGTGCCGTTGATCAGCATGTGGGATCGGGTGCTGAAGCTCTGGAAGTACTTTGTAAGGCCAAAGATGTGCTCCAGGCCGTATTCATGCAAGTGGGTGATCATGGCAGACAGACAAATGGTGATGGCTTCAGGGAGCTTCAGCACCTTGTCGAGCAGGGCACTCGCAGTCTCATTGTCCGATGCCTCCTTCACCTGGTCGGCATAGAACTGTGTCACATGCGAGTATGCCTCAGCCGCCATGGTTTTGCTCTTTGGCACACGCTCAACGCGGGCACGATCGCCAAACACATTGGTGCTGCTGCCCGATAGGTGCTGTATCAGCTTGTCGGTTCCCTTGGTGATGTCCCCTACGATGAGGAACTCGCAAGGCGATATGTGCAACAGCCGTGTCTCGATCTCGCTCCGCATGAAGCCATCTTCAAAGTTGTCGTAGATGATATCGCCGGTGGCGGGCTGAACGGCTAGAATACCGACGTTGACATTTTCATCGGTGCCCGCGCCTTTGGATGCTGTTTCTGTGATGCAGAGCAGGTAGCCGCCGGATGGGGCGGAAGCGTCCTGGCTGTCTAACTCTCCATTCTCATCCACGTACGTCCCCTTTGTATAGAGATTGGTGAGTTTGCGGACAAACGGCGCGTTTCTGTTGTCACCAGCCTTCTTGAGAGCCGCTGTCTCGATTTGGCGTACAACGCCGACTTTATGGCCGGCAGCAACGAGGCGCTTCGCGTGGACGGGTAACCTATGAACGGGAATGCTGGCAGATGCGAAGCGATCCCAGTGAGCCTCTGACGGATCTGGTGCGAGTTAGTGAAGCCCATTAATGAGACGGAAACTGGCCAGTATGGAGGCACGTACGCTCATCGTAGCGCATTTTGCCTGGTATGCACACGATACCCAGCTCTTTGGCAGCCACTCGGGCATCTTCACCAAAGAAACGGAACTTGTAGCCAACCTCGACAATGAGGAGTGTGTCCATGTGTTTCCGCTTAATGTCTAGGAACTGGACCTCCATTGGTGTCAGTTTCCCCGTTTTTGCTCCCTTCTTCTTTGCTTTGGAGACAACGGGAGCTTCCTCTTCCTCCGGGTCCGCATCAGCATCTTCGTCGTCGCCAGTGACGCCGCTGTCTTGTGCTTTCAAGCCCCAAGACAGAGCATCGGGGTGGCCCAGTTTCTTGACGAATTTTCTGTGCAGCTCCTCGTTCCGCCTCCGGGTCTCTGCATCATCGCTGTTATTTCCAGCATCTTCTTGTGAGTTGGACTCGTCGTAACGGTAGCGCTGAGCTCGTGCGGAAGTCGGGCTTCGATTGCTGGTCGCTGCAGTAGCGGACGAATCCTTGCGGAAAAAGGAGCTTTCGCCATCGATTATTGCATCGTCGCCTTTTGCTCTCTTTGGGGCCTTCTCAGCAGTGCCATTGGCCTTGTCGCCGTCCTTTTCGAGCGGCCGTTTCCTTGACGGCAGATTCGACTCCTTGACAGGGATTGGCGAAGAAGGTACTGCGGGCTGTGACGAAGAAGAAGCCGTGCCATTGACGGCCTTGGGCGTGAAGAATGCAGTCAGCGATTTCTGCTTCTTCGCCGAGGCTTGTGAGAGAGGAGCCATGCCAAAATTGACGACGGTAATCGAGTCCAGCCACCTGTTGCCATGCACGGGGTACGCCGTATATGTTGCTCGGATTCTTTGCAAAAAGACGACCTGCGATAACGATTTGGCAGGCGAGGCAGCGTGAACCTCTCAACGCGTCCAGCAGGTGCAGTTGCGCGTTTGGGCGGCCCCATCTTTTGCCTCTTTAGGAGCATCGACGTCAGGGGACCTCTTATCTTATCAGGCAATTTCCATCAGACAGAATCTCGTCTTTGAGAGCATTCAGCGACCTAGTAATACCGACAACCAAACGACATGACGCCAGTTCACCTCATGACCATGTGCGATATCCCCTCTCTTTGTGGCTTGTAGGAGCTATGCGACAGCTCCAAAAGCATTCGGGTCCATTCGAAACGGATCAAGTGTCGGGCTACCAATACTACTTACCAGAATCTCAACGCAGACGATATGTGGGCTACGGCTTGAGCACAGCAATCAAAGGACAAGTCCCTCTCCTCGGGACATCCAGCGGCAGAGATATGCCGGCGACGACGTCTGATACTGGCCGCAGATCGTTTGATACCACAGCCAATATTCATCGTAAAATGCCTACGCCCACCCGAACCCACCGGGCCATGGCTTGATGCTGGTCCTCCACCTGATGCGGGATAGAATAGAATCCCGGAAAGCAGGCAGAGCACAGCCCCCTGAGCCCGCAATATCAGGGCCGCGCAATTCGACTTGGCTGCCCCAGCCGACGAGGCCTTTGCGAGTCTTGGCCTCACGATGCCAGCGCTTGCACTGGACGCGCCATAGGCCCATTCGCACGAGTCTTGAAATCTGGGGCCCTGCCCAGGTCGGCGCTTACAGGGCTGCCGAAACAGCGATGCGCAGCCAATCAGACGGCGTTGCACGCAGTTGACACGCCGCCACTGGCCCCCTTAGCTCTGGAGCACGACTCCAGCCATGGCCCCAAAGCGGACGCGAGGTTCTGGTTGCCGCCGGCCCCTGTTCTGGTCCGGCATGGCTGATCATTAGGATCTTTGTTCGCGGCCCTGTTTCTGGTGTTGCAGATGGAAGCACTAATAGACGGTACAAGCCAGTACCGCTCGTTGAAGGTAGCTTCGCGGGGGGCCACAAGTCCCGTCTGGGTAGCCCTTGGGGTCCATTCTGTCCATGTGAGGAGCGCTATTTGACTTGGGCAGCAAAAGTCAATAAGGTTGAAGCTCTGTGATAATAAGCCATCTCTTTTGGCGCCGACTTTGTCCTCATGCCCTGTTTTCTTCTTCTCGTGTCGGTTGCAATCTCTCTTCTTCTCTCCTCCAGCACGAACCAGTCTGCGTTCTCGAGCCCTCGTTTCCCTGCCGTTTTCTATCCCGGCATCTCACTTATACAAACCCAACAAACCCAGCTTCTGTTGCAGCGGGCCGTGCGGCCAGTTCTGCGACCCGTCCGTCATTGGAGAACCACCAGCTCGAAGCTAGAGGGGCTAGTACCAGGTACGCATGTGTCGAGCGTCAACCCCGCCACCAGCTTCTGTGCCGCCGCAACTGTTAACGAAATACCGAGGAGGCAGAGCAGCAACACGCATCCTGACGATACCCGAGTTATTAGTTATTTCATCACATCCTCACGGTTTTCTGATTGCTTCTGCTTTGCTCTGAACTTCTGCAGCGGCTACCAGAGCGTTCGACGACTGCTTGTAGAGCGCTCCAGCCTTGGCTTTCCCCGCCGCCGCCGCCATCTTCACCTCTGATACGAGTACGCACCTTCACCTCCTGCATTTACTCAGCTCGCTACGTGCGTTTGGCTGACGCTTCGGACGACCCTTATTCATAGGTAGAAAACAGTCTCTCTTCGTGATCGAATCAAGATGGAGCGCAGCCGTGGCGTCCCCGACTCGGAGCTGTTCCTGAGCAAGCCCGCGCCAGAAGACTGCGACAGCCCGACGGTCGAGCCGTTGCGCATCTTCAAGCCTCAGAGCCCCGAGCCTTATTCTCGCGTGTCCTCGACCTCCTCCAACAGACCGACCTTCCCGCTGCCTCCGGGTGCGTCCAGCTCTGCGGCGCCCTTGCCCTTCCCAGATGACGACGACATTCACAAGCCGATTGTTCCAAAGCCGACTGCCCCCAAGCCCTACGGCTCTGCCTACAACGACCCTTCCTACAACGATACGAGCCCGAGACTGGACACCAATGTCGGCGCCGAGAAGAAGCCTGGTCTGGCCGAGAGGCGAGGTGCAGCGCCCAAGCCCATCCACTCTCCCTCCAGCCCTGATACCGACTATGGCCTCTTTGCGAAACCGTTGCAGGACAAGCCTGCCGCTTCAACGACAAACTACCCGAC
Organism: Trichoderma sp. PF4103; assembly: GCA_023628735.1. Classification (NCBI taxonomy): domain Eukaryota; kingdom Fungi; phylum Ascomycota; class Sordariomycetes; order Hypocreales; family Hypocreaceae; genus Trichoderma; species Trichoderma sp. PF4103. Next base: position 390,757 of record JAMAKC010000027.1, read on the forward strand.
CTACCAGAAGACGTACTACCCGCCGCCGGGAGCAGCTTCGTCCGGACCATCGGGCAGCGCTTCAGCGCAGCCTCAGCAATACCAGCAGCCGCAGCACTACCAGCAGCCTCAGCCCCATGCGCCGCAGCAGCCTCCCAAGGTCCCCCAGGCGGACCATCTGGCTGCCGCTGATTCCGGCGTCAATCGTTTCGCTTCTACGGCATCCAACTCGACTACCAGAGCCAGCCGGGGCTCGCCTCCGCCCCCGGAGACTCCCATCGTAGGACCCGGAAGCGTGCCAGGAGGTGGCATCGAGGCCCGGTATGCGGCGTCGGGCATCTCGGGCACGGCAACCCTCACCAGCCTCCAAACCGCCCAGGTTCAGAGTGCCGCGGCCGCGCAAAGGCTGGCACACTACAACAACCAGCAGCCCCAACCCCAGCGACCCTGGACGCCTACAGAGTCTCCCGATCAGGCCCCGTCGGGTCCTCCAACTGTATACCAGGGCATGAACCCCGTTTCTTCTCCCCAGCCGCAGCACCCAGTCAGCAGCCCTCCCCCTCAGCAACACCCAGCTCAGAACCAAGGCAACGTTCCGCCTCAAGTCAGCGTCCTGGAGCAAGATTTCCAGCGCATGTCCACCAGCTCTCCTCCGCCAGCTTACTCGAGTGTAAACCCCAGCGGGAGATCATCCTATCCCAATGAGAAACAGCGGCCACAGCAAGCCAACCAAACGCCCGGCCCCTCTGCTATCCCAGCCGGTGTTCCGTCCCAAGCTTCTGCGTCCGCTTCCGCGCCGCCAGCCAAAGACACTGTGGTGGCCGCGGCTACGGCGGCAGCCACTGCTGCTGCTGCTGCCGGCCTCAGCTCTGCGGCTCCCCATAACCAGGGCCATCCTGCGTTTGCAAACGATCCCAGACCCGAGCCAGTCATTCAGCATACTCAGGTTGTTTCTGTGCCTCCGAATCTCGCAGCGGCCGGGCCGGCCTCGCCTCCGCCTTTGCCTGAAGGATGGATTGCCCATCTCGATCAGAACTCAGGTCAGTACTATTACATCCATCTGGCGACGCAGGCGACCCAGTGGGAGTTTCCCAAGGGCCCCAATCCCATCCAGCATGAGCAAGCCCCCCTTTCGCCCACGGCGTCGACGTACGGAAACCCACTGGCTTCCCCTATGTTTGGCAAGACGCCCATGGCGTCTCCCATGTTTCCTCCGCACACGCCCGGATACGCTGAAAGCATCATGAGCGTTGCGGCCTCACAAGCCCCGACTGTCGGTTTCACCGGGCCACCCCCGAGCGCCGGCGTGGACATGTACAGGATCCAGCCGACGAATGGAGTCTACTTTGGCCCTTACCTGAAATACGTCAACATGAACATCGAAACCGGACACTGGTTCGGCAGCATTCTCATCGTCACCGATGCGCCTCAGCCACCCACCATCCACTTACACCAGAGCATGGATCTCTCGCCAAACCCCAAACAGCTGACCCCCCATGCAATCCACGTCCACCAACGCTGGACCTTCTTCAAGTACGATATCGACATTGAAATGGGAGAAGCCACTGAAAGATGGACCTATGCGGTCACGTCCCACCTTGGATGCACCCGCTACGAGTTTATTGTCGCTGGAAGGCATGAGACTGGATGGCGATTCATCGCCCATTCTGGGAACGACTTTGCCGTCAGCACGTCTCAGAACGAGCGCTCCAAGCTGGGCGGCGTTGGCTTCATGTGGAAGGATGTGCTCCAGAAGAATGTGGAATGCGGCGGCTTTCATGTACAGCTCGGCTTGGGCGATCAGATCTATGGCGACCGGCTCTGGAGGGAGGTGCCCCTGATGAAGCAGTGGCTCGCGATGAGCGGAAGAGACAACAAGAGAAACACGCAGTGGACTGCCCGCCACGAGGAGGACGTCAGCCACGCTTACTTCCATTACTATACGAGCCACTTCGACCAGCCCTACCTGCGAGAGGCCTTTGCTCAGATTCCTCACATTTTGCAGATTGACGACCATGATATGTAAGTGCGCAATGAAGCCTTGTGCGTATCACATTGCTGACGAGTCAATAGCTTTGACGGCTACGGCTCATACCCTGACTATATGCAGTCGTCTGCCATCTTCAAGAATACAGGCCGCATCGCGATGGAAATGTACCTGTTGTTCCAGCATCATACCACCGTTGAGATGATGCGCAATGTCAGCACTGACCATGACATCTTCACCATCACGGGTACTGGATGGCATTTTGTCAAGTACCTTGGCCCGGCAGTGACCGTTGTCGGACTGGACTGCCGATCGGAACGAACTCAGGCTCGTGTGATGGCTGGGCCTACGTACCAGGGCATCTTCCCCAAGGTTGCGACTCTACCACCCAGTGTGCAGCATGTTATCTGGATGGTAGCGGTCCCCCTGATCTATCCCAGGTTGGACACGGTGGAGAGCTTGGCCAACACTGTTGCCGCGGGTAAGAAGGCTGTCAACACGACATACAACATTCTAGGCAAAGTCACTAGTTCCGTCGCTGGCGTTGTGGGCGGCAAGGAGGTGGTGGCACAGGGCTTCAACCAAGTCAAGAAGGCTGTGGGCAAATCTGGGCTCATGGGCAACGTTCTCAACCAGTTCGGTGAGCTGGACATTCAGGAGGTGCTCAAGGACATGTGGACACACGACTCCAAGGATCTCGAGCGGACGTACTTTATCCGAACGCTGCAAGGCATTTCACAGCAGAAGGGCGTCCGCATGACGTTCCTCTCCGGAGGTAGGCTCCCAACAAACCTTTCCTTTCTTTATTCCTTGTTCCCATATACCTGTATGACTGACTTGTGCTAACTCGCTTTTGCAGACGTCAACTGTGCAGGAGCTGGTCTTGTGCACGACCCGACTCACCCCGGAGACCACAAGACAATGTACCAGATCATCACCTCGCCCATCGTATCCGCGCCGCAGAGCTCCTACGTCTTGAAGCTGCTCCACAACAACAAGATGCTCTACGTGCCGCAGAACGGGCAGAAATCCACGCACGAGGTGACCGACACGAAAGAGGACATGATGGAGATCTTCCACACCGACGCCAGCGGAGCGACGAGGGAGCTGAAGAAGCTCATGGGCCGCAGGAACTACGTGGCCTTTGTCGCGTACGACCACGACGCCGTCATGGCGCAGAGCCAGGCGCCGTTTAGCCCCAATCCCAGCATCCATAGCCAGCAGCAGGGTCTGTCAAGGTTGAGCCTTGCGGTTGATTTTGTGGTGCAGGGGGATGGAGCTTATACGGCTACGACCAAGTATGGGCCTGTGATTATTCCTCACTTGGAATATGGAAGGTGAGGGCTTCAAGGTGGCTCGCTTTTGGGGTTTGGTGGGTGAGGAGAGGGAGAGAAGCATGGATGAGTGAAGTGAGGCTTTGAAGAAAGAGGAGGGGAATTGGTAGGTGGCTGTGCCAATTACGCGGAGAAGGGAGAACATGTTGTAGCCATTTTTTATCATGAATTTTGTATATATAAAGATGAACGGATTCTGCTTTCATTTATGTTTTCCGTCTTGAGCATCTGCGTGGCGCTGTTGTAGTTTCGAATTTATAAAGCAAGCAAACGCAGGTGACGCGAGTTTGAATAGAAGAAGAATTGCTGGAAGGTTGTGTTCATATTTGGTATTTTTGGTATATATCTAGATTTTGATCCGACAGGCCCATCGTAGGGGGATCTCTTTCGCGGAAAACGAGTCGCTCACTCTTCTCTCGCCAAACGTATATATCTTCCCCCCTTGCAAAGAAGCAATAAAGAAAAAAGAAGAAATGTTTTAGATGTCAAACAGCTCCTTCAGGATGCGCATGGTATCCTCGGGGCCCTTAACAGTGTGGCCAATGGTCCTGGGGTCGTTGAAAATCTCCCAGTCGTTGCCGCCCTCAAATGTCTTGTCGCCGAAGAAGTGGATGTTCTTGTAGGTGATGCCGTCGGGCTTCTTGGCCTCGTTCTCGAGGTGCTGCAGGCAGTAGGTCTTGTCCCAGCCGTTGGGGAAGACGTCGAAGGAGATTTGGCCGCCGATGGAGAAGCTTGAGGAATGTTAGTGGACAGTTGTATAAGTGTGAAACAGGAAGCGGAACGTACGTCAGACCGAGGTCTCCAAAGCGCTCCTTGAGAGCCGCGACAAACTTCTGCCTGACCTTTGCCTCCTTGTCAAAGGCCTCGAAGTCGTTCCTCTCCTGGGTGCTGGCGTTCCTGCCGACGGGGCTGACGTTGATCATGCCGTTGCGGAACTCGACAAAGGTGCCCCTCTTGACGGGGATGTCGAGGTCGGCGATGTAGTGCAGGCAGAAGTTGACGAGCTCCTTGTACCGGTCCTCGCCGATCCAGCGGATGAAGCTGTTGGAGGCGAGGGGCTGGCCGAGCTTGTACGCCGTCAGCCCGTTCTCGGCGAAGCAGAAGTCGAAGAGGGAGGTGACGGGGGCGCCGGCGGGCCTGCCGAGTTGTTCTTCTTGCTTGACGAGGTCGGAGCCGCCGACGAAGCCGATGGCGCACTTTTGGCGGAGGGACTGGAGGAGGAGGAGGATTTCGGGGGAGGCGTCCTGTTTGATTGCGAAGGAGTTGAGTTAGTGAGACTTGTATTGTGAATCGTTTGGGGTTGGCGATTTGGGAGCAATTGGGGGGATGATGGATAGTATAGAGGATTAATAGCTGTTCCGGGAGTGTGTCTTTGACTTACAAGACGAGCGGGCGTCAATGTGCCGTCGACGTCAAAGAGGCAGATGGTGTCCTTGAGAGGACGCTCATCGAGAGGGGGGTAGGTAGGAACAGACATGGCGGGCAATTAATGGCAAATGTTGCTGATTAGCAGAAGAGAAGATATAAAAAAACGATGGGTTTATCGGACGGCAGAAGAAGCAGAGCAGGAGGAGGAGGAGGAGGAGGAGGAATTATATGCCAAATCTGGCAGAAACAAAAAGACGACAGATTGAAGGTATCCAGAACCTCGCAAATGGGTTCAATTCAAGCGGGATGTCGAACCTGAGGGGTCAGAACCGCGCCGGGCGGTCAAAGGCGAACCTAGTGCCTCCTCTCATTGGCCAACGGCTCGTGTTAGTGCACAGGCGCTATTGGATAGGCTGCGGTGTCCCCTGTGCTCACTGTATTTACAGGCGATCCTTGGCTTGTGATGGAACCTCGTACAGGGGGAGCCCCGAAATGATTGAAATAGATGACATGTGGTGATGAGCCACTAATTTCAGCATACGAGCCACGTTTCAGCAACTGGATTAACAAGTTGGGGGCTGTGTTTTGCTGTTGGTGAACCAGGACGGACAGGCTATGGGATACTGGATACTGGGCAGTTGTCTATTGGCAAAGGCGTCCATGGATCAGTTGACCAGCTGGCAGTTGTAGAATTGAAGGACCCGACGTCCTAGACATACACAGCCTCTGTTTGGAGTAAAATGGGCAGTTGGTGAGTCACCCTAGAATCTTCAACACCACAGGTTTGCGGGCACATGGTGATAAAGCATCTCATCACCGACAACAATATCAAACGCTGCAAGGACGTCAAGACATGACAAGCAACTCTCATTGTGTTTACAATAGCATTCCAGGTGTTTCTGCTACCGAATAGGTACAGAAGTAATAATATCGCTATTCCATGTATATGTGGGCAGCTTGCATCGAAGACAAAACAATAATCCAACAGTAATGCTGTACAAGTAGCAATGCTTCAAAGCCCATGCTCGTGACGATACTTCAAAATCAATATTCCCAGCCGTGGCGTCCATTCTCCAAAGCGTCATAAGCCCATGAACGTATAACAATACATGCCTAGCAATACTTCATCATAAACACACTTCTTTCTCGCATCATTCAATCAAAATCCCCCAGTGCGCCAGTAATCTCAACAACCACGTTGGCAATCGTGCTGGCCGACCAGATGGCAATCAGCGCCCAGCCGATCCTGCGGCTCAGTATCCACTTGTTCAAAGGCACGGCGATGAGCAACCCCACGAGGATGACGAGCAGCGTTATGGACGAAATCATGAGGGTGCCCCCTATCTGGATCCGATACGGCTGGTACTCGTAATCGTCTCCCGGGTGCTTGTGCTTATGGTGGTTCGCGGCTTCGACCATCATCAGGACACCGCCCACGCCTATGCCAAGCAGGATGTTGAGCATGGGTCCTCCAAAGCAGGCAGATCTGTAGCAAGCAATGTCAGTCAGCAACCAGAAGCACAAGAAAAGAGGCGCCAACTCGCTGTACTTACAATGCCATGACAGGGTATCCGAGTCGAGCCACAGTGATATCAGCCACAAGATCACCCACACTGTTGCCAGCCGCAAAGATGGTGAGACCAAGCAGAGCCTCGGAGATGCCCAAGACCACGCCAAACGTCTTCAACACACCCACGACCTCGCCAGCCACGGTCGATATCCAGGCTATGCTGATGATGAATCCCAGGAAGCAGAACAAAAAGTGGTTATCCGGTCGCTTCTGCTCCGAAGTAAGCAGAAGCAGCGCCGCCAGCAGGACCAGCGACCCCAGAAGCGTCCACAGAATCATGCGCACCAGCGTGGCCTTGGGGTCCGCCCAGTCTTCCGAAAGGTTTGCCCAGACGATCAAGACGACGAAAAGTGGCCCCGTGAAGAGCTGGAGGCAGACGAGCCAGCGGTTCCATCCCAGCTTCTCCTGGCTTCCTTGGCTGATGGATCGAATTTCGGACAGGGGCTTGGGCGCTCCAGGCTCCTGGGTACCAGGAGATATCACCAAAGTGTCTTCGTTCGGCAGTTCCAGAAGGGGTGTCCGAACACCTCCACTCATGGCATCGCTATGTCGGCGCTGCATCGAGTATCTGCGAAATCGCTCCCATTCATTCTCCGGTTCGATCTCACTAGCCTGGATCGATATTGGTGGAGCTGCGTGTCCAATCCTCCCATGGCCAGAATGGTAGGAAACGACATCGTCCAAAGACTCGGCTTCCCCGGTCGTCTCCGATTCAACGACCGGGAGTGTAATGACCAGGAGAAAGATGCTCGGTACAGATATAATGCTGATGAGCTTGTCCCACAATGCCTTCTCTTTCCATCCTTGCAATGTCGGGAACAGGGTAGCAAGGAGAACGTGTGGCGCGGGGAGAATCGAGTACGGCCACCATCTGACTGGCCGTGAAGCAGCGTCTGTACTGCCGAGAGCGGCGAACGGGCTTTCGCGTACAGTAGCTGGAGGCGGGAGTGTGCTGAATCCAACCTGCTCCGGCTGCGTACTTGGCGTTAGGGGCATGGGTGAGTCGCTATAATGAGGAAACGGCAAGACGGGGGATGTTGTACTACTCAAGCTGCCGCGTCGAGTCGGTATCTGCAGCTGGAGTCGAGGCGTGAGGGTCTCCCCAATAGGCGGAAGATGATGGCCACCAGCCGCCGCCCCTGTCGAGTCGATGGGAGGCGGCGCCAGTTTGCCGTCGATCTGGTACGATGGTGCAGGGCTCGCCGTCCTTTGGCTGCCAGCACCGTCGTTGGGAGGAGCCAGACTGGAATCAGAGTCGTCTTGCACAGAAATCAGCAAGTCTTCGGGCACAGATGCTGAGACTGGAGCTGGAGCAGTTCCGTGCGACCTGGCTCTTTCTCTGCCAGTGGCCGTCGTGGAATCGTAGGTTGAAGCATGTCGTTGCATGGGAGGTACCATCTCAGAGAGGGCGCTCGTGCTACCTCTCCGCCCTCTGTAAACGTGGTTCTCGGAATAGCTCCTGGCCGGGATAGGCGAGAGCTGGAGATTGCTCTCGCGCTGCAAATGCGCCAGGGCAGACCTGAACTCCAATGCTCCGATCAAGCTGGGTCGAATCGGCGTGATTGTGTTTCTCCGCCTCCCCTGAGGCCGCAAGACCCTCATGCTTCGCGTCACTTCCGCCGCAACCATCCTTTCGTGGTCTTCGTCCGTTTCTACGCTGTCATTGCTCATGGGCGTCTCAGCTGCCTGGCCGTCAACCTCGATGATCGGGCCGCGCTCCAACGCCGAAAGTATGCTCTCCCCAACTGTGCTCGGCACATGTCTCTCTGGCTCCTGGCTTACTTCGTCGGGCTCGTCTCGGTAGGGTTCGCCAGCCAGCTCATCGCCGCTGGGACCAGGCAGTCCATAAAAGTGGCTTCGCGCCTCCCCTTCTATGCGCAGCAAACGCTTCCTCCTCGTGGTGTACCAATGCCATCCAACCACAGTGACGACGTATAGAAGGTAATATCCAATCATGGCGCAACACTCCCAAAACCGCAGCTGTCCGTCGGCCAAAAATCCCATAGCAAAGGCGACCGCAACGATGAAGAAGCATATATCCCTGGCGTAAGTCCGCCGGTCTACCCTGAACTCTCTGACCAACGCCATAGACCCCGCCACGACGCCCGTGATGAAGCTGGCGGCGCCGATGAGCTCGCCGACAGCCATGCTCGCGCTGTTAGAGCGCATGGCGGCAAAGGTGCTGAAGACATCGGGAGAGCCATTGCCAAAGGCGAGGAACGTGACGCCGGCAAGGCTTTCGCTGAGGCCCAGGATGGTCGCAATCGTGCTAAGGTTGACGCTGAAGAAGTCGCTCGCCGCAATGCCGATCGTGGTAAATAAGAGCCCCAGCCACGTCACCAGGAGGACAAAGGCAACTGGCTGCGCCTTGCCCAGCCCGCAGTAATAGAGCTGGAGGTAGGGAAGAAGCCCGGCATCCTCATCGTGGCAGTAGGCCTTGACAAAGGCGCACTTGTCTCTGGCAGTGTGCACCTGGCGGCACTCGGGCTCGTCGCCGGAGCGCCTGAGAAGCTCGAAGCCATCTCGACTCTCGCCGAGGTAATGGCGATTGTGCTGTCTTTGTGACGTCTGTGCCCAAAAAGAGTACGCGGCCAGCACCGACATCAGCAGGAGTGTGGTGTAGAAGGGCCGTGAGCTCAGACGCCCCCGTCTGGCGTTTGTTGTCCGCATGCTGGTCGCATCGACATGTCGCGGGCTTGCGGTCGGGAGATGTGCTCGAGGCGAGTTGGGCACTCTGGCCTTGATGATGGACATTCACGAGCGTCTCATCGGTTGTGGGCTGCTCCGATATGAAAGTGGAATGACGACGATGCGCCCCAGCAGCCCGATTACGTTAGTTAGGTAGTCAAGTGTGGCGGTGCTGCGAGTCTCCGCGACCTGCTGGGGACCTTTTTCTGGGCCCGGGGGAACGTAGAGCGGGCTCGCGTGGCAGCCTTGAAGGTGGCTGATACGAGCAAGGCACAGGCAAGGTACCGGTACCCGCGCGGGCGCGCAGGTGTACCTACCTAGGTACCTACCTAAGTACAGATTCTACGAGGTACGGAACCGTCCACTGCGCAATCATTGATTTGAGTAGGATTTGCTTGGTCGACCGCCGCGCCGTGAGCCTGCGGATGGAAAGAGATCCTTTTCTGACTGATATTTCGAAAGCAAGCCATTGCTCACCAGAGTGCGGGACGTGGGAAAGTCTCGACAAAATGACCCGAGAGCCACCTGCTTGTGGCAACATTGTCCCATTGAGTTCTGACAGTGCTGCTTCGGTTCAGGTACCTTGCTGTACCTTTTCCAAGCCTGAAGCCGTGCCTTAGGTATCCTCAGCCAGGTGTGGAGCGTGGCGCTGGTGGCTTTCCTGAACTGACAAGCTGGTTGGCTCCCACTGGAGGGGTGCGGCGCCCAAGTGTGGCTGGTGCGGAGAGTTACCCGTTTCGTGTTTACCTTCGAAGGTCAATAGTAAACAAAAATCAAGACGAGTCGACACGCGGCAGAGGCTCTGCCTCGCAATCCCTGAAAACAAGTCCTAGACGCCTAGCAAGCAAAAGAGCGTTCTCCAAAATGCCTCGAGTTGCTCAGATGCCACGCGCCGGGGGCGTCAAGCCGTCGTCAGCGGCCGTGGGGGGTTCGCCGTACAATTCGCCCATCAAGTGAGCATCACGAAGCCCGAACCAAAACCCACCCTTCACGGCAGTGTTTTCTAACAGGAATAACGTGCGACAGGATCCCCCTCAATGACGACGCGCAAGAAAAGGGCCAGCGGATGAACAACAGGAAAGCTCTTCAAGAGAAGCAGATAAACGAGATCAAGAGGGCGGCCACACCGCGCAGGAGCCTTGCTCGGCTGGAAGATTTGGAAAATGCTTCGCAAACCGGCACGCCCCGGGGGGGCAGGGGGATACTGGACGACGAGGATCCCATCATGGTCGGAGGAGTGTCGGTGACGCCTATGAAACGTGTTCCCCTTCTGGCCAACTTCGAGGAGTGGATGAAGATGGCTACCGACAACAAGATCAACGCCACCAATTCGTGGAACTTTGCCCTCATCGACTACTTCCACGACATGTCTCTGCTCAAAGAAGGCGATGGCGTCAATTTCCAGAAGGCGAGTTGCACACTAGACGGCTGTGTCAAGATCTACACGAATCGAATTGACAGTGTCGCAACCGAGACCGGCAAGCTGCTAAGCGGTCTAGCAGACAGCAACAACAAGAAAAAGGATCGCGATGCTGAAGACGGGGCTGCTGAAGGAGAAGAGAGCGAGGAAGAGGTTGACGAAAATGGCAACGTCAAGAAGAAGACGAAGAAGAAGGTAACAAGAGCCTGGCATGGACCTCGAAGGTAGTCTTCTTTCAGCTAACCGGCGTGCGCCATCAATCAGGTCCAGAGATCGTCCGAAGCAACACTAGCACCATCGTTTGCCTCCCTGCAGCTCAAGAAGTTCGAACTCGAATTTGCTGTCGATCCCCTTTTCAAGAAGGCGTCCGCCGACTTCGACGAGGGGGGTGCCAAGGGTCTATTGCTCAACCACCTCATGATCGACTCCCAGGGTCGCATTGTCTTCGACAGCAGCGATGATGCTGGCGATGCGGATGACAAGAAGAAAGAGGGCCAGCTGGACGAAGACGGAAACGAAGAAGAAGATGACGGCAGTCAAGAGCAAAGTCAGATGGAGAAGAACAGACCTCATCATCAGGATGACGACGGGGACCAGGAGATGATGGATGTCGATGTCGATATGGACGCCGACGCCAACCCCGATGCCGATGTAGATGCCACCGACGATGTGAAGATTGACGTTGCGGCTCTCGCCCAGCGATTCTTCCCTGACCTAAGCCTACTTGACGAACTCGATATCTGCCCGTCATTGAAGAGTTTTGAACTGGGAGATCCCTCCGGCTCCATGGACATCCCTTTCCTCAAGGCTCCGGAAGACTGGAGGGAGCAGGACAAGGACAAGAGCTCCGGCGCCCGGGGTGATAAGTCCGGCATTTTCATCGACGAGGATGCGCCAGCCGGCTTTGATGATGACGATCTGGGCCTGGGCAACTTTGACGCCGCCGGCGATGTCGCTTTCGGTGAGGGTGGTGAAGCCTGGGCCCGTGAGGCTGCTCTCGAGCCTCAGATGCGTGTATATGATGCCGGTCTGGATGGCGCCGAAGGCGGAGACGGGGAGGGCTTCGATGAAAATGGCGAGTATATCGTGTCCATGGGCAACTCGCAGAATGCCGACAAGGTGCATCAAGATATCTTGAGCTTTTTCGACCAGGCATTACAGAAGAACTGGGCCAGTGCGGAGCATTGGAGGATTCGCAAGATCAAGGATGTCAACAAGCCAGCAGGAGAGTCGAAGAAGCGTAAGGAGAAGGAGCCTTTCGAGATTGATTTTCATGCGCCTCTCAGCCCCAGCCAGTCCGACGTCATCTACACTCAAGCCTCCAGCAACTCAGCCGTCTGTCTGCCCAAGAAGGATTGGAAATCAAAGTCTCGGAATCTGCTGCCTGACGATAAGCATTTCACCTCCAAGGTCTTGCTGAATCTCTTCCTCAAACCCAAATCACGCCTCGCCGAAAGGCGGACAAGACTCGGTGCGCGCACGGGCGGCCAAGGCTATGGCGCCCAGGACAGCAATCACCAGCCAGCAGGAGAACTCGATGAGGCATTTTGGGCACAGCAGAAGGCCCCTGAGGATATTGCCTTGCCTTCAGGCGACTACGACGCCGACTTCTTCCAGGACGACGGCCTGCCGTTCCCCGGCGGTGATGACGCGGACGATGATGACCTCGAATTTTCAGACGCCCGAGAACACCTGTCACCAGGCGCTGAAGGGGATGCAGGCATGACAGAAGGCATTGGGATGACGGCCTTGCTGAATGGGGAGACCATGAATACCATGGGCGCGTTTGGCACGACACTCATTACCCAGACACGCCGTGTGCGGCCCGAGTACGTCCAGTATGCAAGGGTCGCCAAGAAAGTGGACGTGCGCCGCCTCAAGGAGAACCTCTGGAAGGGCCTGGAAGAGTTGGAGGTATGTAAAACGTCATTGTAGCTCCTTCATCCATCAATTTGCTAACCACCAGGTCGCACAGAAACCCGCTGAGCAGCCGCCGTCAGCCTCGACTGAGCCGACGTTGTCGCCGCCAAACTCAGGGGAGGAGACAACTCTCAAATTCACCGAGGTGATGAATTCGCTGCAGTCGGTCTACCCCAAGCCTGTCATGGCCGACATCTCCACGTCCTATTGCTTCATCTGCCTGCTTCATTTGGCCAACGAAAAGGGGCTTGTGATTGAGAACACGGAGGGACTGAATGAGCTGGAAATCCGGAGAGATTGGACGGCAGAGATCACAGAAGGCGCCGTGTAGGATACGCAGGTCATCTCAAACGATGGCTCGCAGCTTCTAATGAGTTATATGATGAATGATTTGTGGTTGACTCCTCTTTTTATGTTAGATCCATCCGAAATTGCCGTGTACCTTATGTTGAAACAAAAGTCAAAAGCCCATGACAATGCTGAGATGCTGAGATGCTGAGCAGGTATCTTATCGGGAGATAAGGTGAGGTGAGGCTCCAGTCCCGTTTTATTATCGGGGCAGGCGCTCTGCTGGTACGTGCAGCAAGAGCACCTGCCTCACATGGCTGTCCCATCCCTCCTACCTCATGCCTGAGCCTCTGACCAACTCAAGACTTGAACCAAATCCCTTCAACGCCTGTCCAAATGCCATTCGGTCTCTCGATATACAAATAACATGGAGAATGAAGAAGAGAAGACCGGGAAAAAAGGGGGCAAGGCGAAATGAAAAGCAGAACAGGAAGCGGGAGGAGCGAGGAAAGAAAGAGAAGAAAAGAAAGAAAGAAAGAGGGGAAAAGAAAGGTAAGGCCATGGGTGAGTATCGTGTCTAAAATCCCAAAGCTTCCATCTTAGAGACTCGGTCCCTAATGACGTTGTTTAGCCATAGTCGGCCTGTTTTTCTCCATCGACACCAGCTTCCTATCAAGAACCGGCCCGTGGGGTATCTGAACGCAATTTCGATGATGAGCAAGGCGTCCGCCAACAGCAGACCGAAGGCGGTTTTGTGAGTCCATGTGCCTTTTCTGTGACAGCTCCAAGCGATGAACACAGCCGATTTAGCTCGTGGTCCTCAAAAACAGGCCGCCGCTGCGAGTCTGCAAATTTTCCCGACAACGCAAGTGGACTCGACCAGGAGGGGAGGAAAAAACAACAACCCTAGATTTGGCGAGGCTGGCCGACAATCTCGCCGGCTTTCAACAGCGCGTTCACACCATCAAGCCCACTGAGGCCCATGGGAGAGGCACTGGGCGAGGGTTCGTTTGCCGACGTCATCAGCACATCCCCATTGCTTGTCTCCTCGAACCTCATGTGCTGGAAAGCTGAAGAAGCGATCTGGAAGCCTTTAGCGCCGCATGTTAGCCGCTTTTCTCGAGGACATGGGCACTGGAGAGGATCCATACCGTATCCCTTGGGCCCCTGATATTCCAAGGACGGCGCCTTTTGCTCAATCGGACTGGCAACATAGTGGGGCGTATACGACGGCACCTCGTCTATGCGCTGAGGCGGTTGGCCTTCATCGGACGATAAGAGTGCATGGATTGGCACGTGACCAGCGCTCAGTCTACTACTCAGGCTGCTTGACGACGCAGTCGGTATGCTGCTTCCACCAGAAGATGGCTCGTGAGGAAGGGGTGGCCTCGAATCGACTGGCCACGAAGGTGTTCCGTTAGATATGGACCGTCTGCCATGATCAGCTGGTACCGATCCATGTATGAGTCCGGCATTATTTGTCGCCGGGACGCTCGATTGACCTTGTCTATCGGACAGCAAATCGAAAACGGATGGCAGAGCTTGCTGCGGCGTGTCGGCTTGGCGTTCCCCCTCCCTTCCTGTGGAAAATCGCCGTCGAGAGCGCGACTCGCTTTGTCTGGATATGTCGTCATTCGGTTGTGCCAGCGCCGGATACGCCCCGGAGCCCGCCATGGTATGATGAGTTCCTGAAGGGGAGTGCATCGAGGTTGAGCTATTATGTCGAAGGCTAGGGGGCTCGCGAGATTCGCTCTCACGCATTCTCTCGCTGCTACTGCCGCTGCCACTCGCTGTTGAGGTCGAGCCGCGCATGGCTGTTCGCTTTGCATTCTCTTGGTCTAAATCGGGAGAAGAAAATATCAGCTTCAACTGCATCCACCCCCCACAGGTACAATACTGATTCGGGAGCACCACGGACCTCGTCTGAGTTTGGCTTGCTTCTCGTTGAAATCTTGGAGATATTTCATGTACTCTTGGTATTGCGGAGTCTGCTTGTAGAGTGCCATTTCTCGATAATAGCGCTCCTTATCCGCTCTCGCCTGTGCTTCATAATACTCTCTCTCTTGCAATGGGAGGTTTTGCCAATTGCCCCCTACGAGCTTGGCTATTGCTACAAAAGACAGGGAAGGGTCTTTTTTCAGGTCTTCTCTGAGTTCTACCGTGACGGGTCAGCCAGTCATTCCAAGTTTGTCAAGACAAAGGCAGGGGCGCACAACATCGGAACTCACTGTTTGAAAAGAGCACATAGGCGCTCATAGGGCGTGGAGGTGCATTTTCGTCGGGCTAAAGATCCAGGATATTAGCAGACGCAATATTGGCCAAGGGAGGCCACTTGGCCGACTGAGCTATACCTTGGGGTGTCGGCGGTATTTGCGCTTTGCGGTGCTGCTTCCGCCATTGCCAGCATGGCAGGGGGCTTCTCGTTTTCGTTGAGACCCGTCATACTTTTCATCTTCGATGGCAGCTTGTACCGACGATAATGAGATGCCGGGATCAATTCCCCTTGCATTGGCGATTCGACGTTGAAGTTTCTGAGGATGTCCGCGGTTAATACTCTCCTTCATGGCTTTTGCGGCTTGATACTTACTCGCCGATGACCGAGCTTGACCCCTAAAGCATCGCTGAGATTCTAGTTAGCCTTGCTGAGACCACATCAAACGCCGGCGCAGCAATCTACCCACAGATCAGACTCTTGGATATCGAGGATGGTATCCCAAGTGTCGAAGCCATGCTCAACAAAGGCATCGAGATACTGCGAAATGCCAAGGTCCTTGAAGATTTCCTCTAGCTCCCTGCTCACTTGATTCGACGGCATCTTGGCCTGACATCAAACCGCAGGGGCGGAGCCGAGATGCGAGTCGAGATTGGCACACACAGATCTTTGCGGTTTTGACGAATCAATGGTATGGCCGTCCACTGAGGTCGAGGGGAAACCTTCTCCCAGCCGGGTGAGAGGACGGGTACGGGCTTGTTGCCCGGGAAGGCCCTTTCTCTGGGCGGTGGCTGATGACCTCTGGTGAGGCGGTCCTTTATCGTGACGTTCAGCGTCAATGTGAGACTGTGTCCAAGAAGGGAAACACCTGAGTTTGTTGGCGCGTCGCGATCTCGCTGATAACGGCAACCGGATCTTCGTGACACAGCAGGTTTTACCATCAACTGCGCGATCGAGAGAAAGCGAACAGTGTCCCAATGGATAGAGGCTTCCTTCATCGATCAGTCCAAGATCGATCTCTCAGTTCCAGGCCAGCCGGGACAATGAGCTGAGCGATGAAGATGAAACTTCTGGTCAATATGGTCGAGAGTTGGGCTAATGTCCGACGAGGACATACAACCGTCTTCTTTGATGAATAAACTCCAACCCGGCAGGCCCTTGACTGGGCACAGAGGTACGATTTGGGAGATTCAATATCAGAAAAGGTGAGAACTAAGCGAGCCTAATACAAGCAAGCTTCGCCACCTTGTTTGGCAGAGTCGAGCATCTCGATCTGCAGCAGCAGGGTCGTCAAGGGTACTGTATGTGCGAGACACTGGAGCTGCTGGCCAAGGAAGTGCGTGGGACAGGAGTGAGAGTCAAGGCCCCAGGGGTATCTGGGCTTCTCTCACTGACCGAAAACCAAGATTGATCACGGTCTATCAGCCTTGAAATAGTGCAATCGACGCGACTGCAGATGGCCAATGGATCTCTCCACAGAGGCGTAAGCGGAGAAGGCAACGAGGTACGAAGTATGGGAATCGAGATGGGATGTTTTTAGGATGGAAAGGACACAACCATGCCGGACACTCTCTCACGGCAGAGACAGATACATGGGACTGGTTAGGTTCCGGTGGTGCTATGACGGACACACTGCTTGTCAGCATCTCTCCTTGAACGGAACGGCAAGGTTTCAACATGCCCCGCGGCACTGTATGTCTGATGTACCTTTTTCCCCCTTCTTCGTCTCCTTCTAGCACCTCTGGGACCCAGATTTGACGGAACGTCTATCGAGCCCGGCCAGGGTATCTTAGTTGAGCATATGGGGGGGTGTAGGCAGCGAGGTGCGGCGTTGGGGGGGGGTTTGAGGAGATTGGTGTTTGTATGGGGGGAAAAGGAAATCGAGAAAGAGCAAAAGGTACTGGCGGACTCATGCGAAAGATGGGAAACAGCACGGGGTTTTGCGATGACAAGAGAAAAGGAATGGGAGGGAGGGATCACTGGGGGCAAGATGGGTAGGGCATGGCAAGGGTAGGCGTGTCGCTATCAGAGGAACCCGGTCAGTACTTTGCCCAGGCCGTATCTTGACACCAGCGACACGGTGATGAAGGGGAGGATTCTCGTTCGATTTGATCCAGGACCACAAAACGGACGGCTAGGGGAAATCGGCAGCGAAGTGAGGGATCGGACCTCGAAGCTTGGACGGACACCATGAGCTAATACGGCAGGCAGACCAACGGGACGGGACCACAACGCTACATGTGTGCTGCAACTCAACAGCCCTGATCGCTGGGCGAACAAAGAAACACGATTTTGTTGTACGAAAAGCTCTCTGGCAAGCCAGGCGTGGGAGCAATGGCTATGGTTGTTCTCAATCTCACATGCTGCTTCGGTATGAATGTGCAAGGTGAGGAGGAAAGATGACCATGATGTAACCCTTATGAGAAACGTCAGATGGGTTTTTACTAGTTTGGAAGCCAGCAACTGATGGGATAATAGCGCCGGGATGCCTGGCCTCTGTTATCAAGATCTGGGAAATCGACATCACCGTTTTTTTGCATGTCGTATTATCCGAAAGACAGGATCAAGATCCAGTTAGGTTACCGTCGCGGGAGATCTCTCACGCGCACAGGCCGCCACAACTTTTAGAGTGCGACAACACCATGCTGACGATGAGTCTTACTAGGGAGCCAAGCTCAGCCGTCATTGATTGCAGGATTACAGAGGCATGACGGATGCTTGGTACCGTAGCCAAGCAGGATGGGTCCACCACAGGAAGTTTCGCCTGAAACTGGCTACGAAGTGCTCCGTTTCTGGCGCTCCAGATGAAGCAACTCACACGGCTCGGCGATAATCAAGTGCAACAACAGCGACGCCGCGCAAAAGATCGACCACTTGGAAGAGCCTGCCGCCCTGCCGCCCCATGACAAGAAGCAGCGGACGGTGTGATTTGACCCTAAACGGTGGGCTGTACGTGGGTAGCACAAACGGTCAAGTGCAGTTTCCATGGCATGTCCAGCACCAGATGCTCCTTGGCCCGTACAGTACACGCTACGCGGATGGCCCATGAAACATGCAATAACGGTTGAAGAATGACAGAGAAGAAGCTGAAAAGAAGAGCTAGCGGAGGAGGTTTCGAGGCAGGGATTGGCGGGTATCAAGCGTCTTTGACCTCTCTGGGACTCGGTTTGGTGCCCGTTGGTGCTGAACGTTCCAAGGATACGCCTGTGGGAAGCTCTACGTACGGGGAAGTCCTCCAGCCGCCACTGCTTATTATTAGCTGAGACAGAAACCCGTACCTGTGCTTACTTGCAGTCCGAAGAAGAGGAAAAAGGGGTGCTGCAACAGGAAACAGAATGCCTGGGAACGAGCAAGAACTTGAAGTCGCATCGACATGGTTCAGACAGCTGGGGGGAAGCTCGACTAGCTTCGCTAACAAGGCTAGTCGCCCTCCGCTTCTTACAGCACAAGCCAGACGATTTCGGGCGACTGGCTGTTGTCGGGGCACGGCATTGGTCCAAAGAGGGCAGCGATCTCGATCCCATTCAAGCTTTTGGGCTCGTGGCTTCAGACCAGTGGATGGGCCTAGGCAAGGGAAAGAGGATGGGGCCAGGCACCGGGTGAGAAGTGAGAGCGGGCGAGTCGATTGGGAGGCGAAAAAGAAGGGGACAAAGGGAAAAAAAGAAAAAAGCTTATGGAAAAAAGAAACGACGAAACAGCGAGAGGACGACGACGAAGGAGGCGGCCTATCACAGCCGCAGTTGGACGCTACGTCACAAACATGGACGGCCCGGGGTGAGTCTCCTATCAACTTTGGGTCCCCTCCCATGCCGGCACTACGAGCACCTTGGATCATGGAGCTGCTGGGAATCGAGGTTGACGCCTGGCAATCGGCTTGGAGTCACGCCACTATGCCTTGTCTGAACGGGAGACGATCGAGGAGGAGGTCAGACACCAGTTCTTTTCCTCCTTACTTTGCGCGGCATCTTCTGCTTTATCTGACGCGTTAGGAGCCAAGGTCCTGTTTTGCTGCACTACCTACTGCTTCACCGAACAACGGATGTTTCTTTCTCGGAACGGCGAGGAGAAAATGAGGATGTGAAGCGGAGGAGAGCGAGCTTGGGGACGAACGCCGGGGTCGACACCAGGACACTTTCTCGAACGACAGAAGAAATTCTCAAGCACGGGCGAAAGGGGACCGAGAGGGAAAAGTGAGAAGAATGGAAAAGGAAACGCCCGCCGGCAATGTCTCATCTCCTACATCCGCCCAAGACACAGACCAGACTGGTCGGGGGGCGGTTCGCCAATTGGGGATTGGGGGCTGCCATACGTGCTTTTTTTTTTCCCAGCCACATCAAACGGCGCGCGGCCACTTGACGTTGCTCTCAGCGCAAGATGAACGGTTGCTTATTGTTTGCTAAGGACAACGTGATGCTTGTACGCTGAGAGGCATCATTTCAGAGTACATACCCTTTCATCATGGAGGGAGGCGTGACGGGCAAACTGCAACCACCTTGAAAGCACCGTCTCCCGCGCAAAGAGAATTTGAAATGAATGACAGGTCGCCTCACCGCAGCAGTCACCGCAGCAGGGGGGGGCAGAAAGAAAAAAAGGACAAAGAGAAGAGGGAAGAAAAAAAGCAAGTCCCTCTCCACCCATGGAGAAGAAAGAAGAACCAAACAAGGGCCCGGGCCAGCCCAACCAACCTCGCAGTGTGACCCATGTTCGAAGGTCCGCACTTTACGAATGTGGACAATCCCGTTGATGAAATAGGACCAAAAATTGGAGATCTCGATCCCATCCAACTGGTTCCCCTCCTTGGCTTTCCCCCCGTCTGAATAGGGTCGCCTGGGCCGGCCGCCGTCCAACTTGGCTTTTTTCGATTCTGACATGCGTGGGGATCCAGGACGGGCGGTTCTCGATCAGCGGCAGCCATGTGCTCGTTCCCAAATGAATGAACTCGGGGAGCATCTTCATCATGCTGGCGCCGTGTCGAGGACGAGAGACTCCGGGATCTGGTTGCATCTTATCAGTTGAGCAAGCCCGGTGCTCCACTTCGGAGCCAGCTCCAGGGCCAGAAGAAGATCAGAGAGTGCTGGAACCATGATGTCAAAATCCTACCAAGACGGGACCGTGTCTCGATTCATCAGCATCCGCTGTCAAAACTGCTCCGTCGTTCTGCTAATAAGAGGTACATCCTCTGTACAGTACGAGCACGCATTTATGCTGGTTGAAGCTACGATCAGCATCTTTCCGTGAGGGGTTTATTTTTTTTTTTTTCTCCTCTGTCCGTGGGTCACCAAAGAGTTGTGCGATTAAGGGTTCTACTAGGGAAGATGCTTCCCGAAGTGCGACATTCTGGACATCTCAACCGCATCATGCCTCACTAGGCTGTGCTCGAACTCTTTCTCTGACATTCTTATGGGTAAATTCTCGAGAGCTGCATGAGCTTGACGAGCTCAGCTTCGACCAGGCCATCCATTCGGCCAATGGCAGCGGGCAGCGGCTCTTTAAGGATCTAGACCCCGTCGAACCTGCATAGGAGGGAGGGGGGCGTATTCTGAAGCAGCAGGACAGGGTGGCCAGCGGCGTTTTCATTACATAGTCGGCGAGGCTAGCAGACTTCTTGGCTAGGGACATGGCCGAGCCTGGCACACTTGCCCAACAAAAGCCACCCGGCCTAGGTAGGAAGCATGGAGCGGACGGAGAGAAGGGAACGCTTCAATCAGCGCGCTCTCTCATCGTACGAGATGGACAGACAAGACGTGATGCGTCGTGGTCCACGCAAGGGGGCTGCAGGTGATGCGGTGATTTGGTATCCAGGGGTGTGTTCGGCAAGGCAGCTTGGGAACACTTACTCGAGCTGGTTCACATTGCATCGGCCACTTGCAGCCGCGAAAGGGGGGGGTGTTTGCCTTTGGAGGTTGGGGAGGGTCCTCGGGGAGGAGGAGGAAACTGACGGAAGCTCGCTCTGGTCAAGCAAGGAACGGAGTCGCCATCCAGAAGAAGGAATCTGATCGACACACGATGGTGCTGCACTGGGTTCGTCCGGAGCAGTTATCGTACATACATGAGCCGAGCTCAACTGCCCTGCCTAGTCTGATGCTTGGGCTTTGAAAGAGGCAGGACAAGACAAGACAAGACATACATTTGATACTACGGCACAGGCACACGAACAAGCAGCCTGCAGGAAATCTAGCGGATTCGACCACCAATACTAGTACTACTCCGTTCTCATACATATTGGGACGACTACTAGAACTTACAACGACACAACTGGCAGGGTTTCCGGGGTCCTACAACTTTGTCGACCATCCATGCTGGCGGAAGGGCCTTCCGTCTGCAAGCCGCCCCTCCCCTTTTCTACTGGCTTAAGGACAAGCTTTCATCGGCGGGTTTTTTTCTTTTGGCGCAAGAGCTGGAGCAAGCCGAGGTGTGTTGTCGCGCGCGCACGCACGCATGTGTGAGTGTGTGTGTGTGGTGTAAGTGGGCGTGTGCCTGGCTCAACGGCTACTACTGATTCCTTGTTGGGGGTCGGGAAACCGGCATGCGAATGCCACCTTGGGCTGTTTTACATGGCCCTTGTATATGTAAGGCGTCTTGGGCTGGGGTTTGGAGTGAATCCATGATGATGTGATGTGATATGTGAGCCGGTGATTGTTGTGCCCGTCGATGCGTCTTGAAATCAATCGTCTGCGATACGAGCATACACGTACGAGCTGTAAGATGGGCTAACAAGAGAAGAGACAGGTAGGTCTAGGTTGGTTTACAGGGCCGTTTATGACTGCTGAGAGTCCATGGACTGAACTTTGGCATACCTACAATTTGCCCCCCTGAATCGGAGCAAAAAAAGAAAAAGAAAAAAAGGAAGCAAAAAAAAAAAAGATGGACCAAACTTGCATTTTCGATTCCCCAAGATGGCAGAAGTCGACGATGAGGGATGCAGATGCAACGCCTCAGTCAGGGTACGTGCCTATCAAAAGGATTAATAGCAACTGGGAAGGTTCAATGACCATACAAGGCGCGTCATCACGTGAGCGTCGGTTTGATGACAAAAGTGTACGAAGTACTAGGTACGGAGAAACATCTGCGCTCCGTTGGTTGGTTGGTTGGCCATCTAGGGAGACGCTTCAGCCTTGCAGCTTCGACAACTGAACCTCATTGAACCAAATCATCGCCATCAACCTTCTTCCTCGTGAAACCAAAACGCTTCGTTTTTCTCTCTACCAGGGCTTGAATACCGCCAGATATCATCACTTTTTATAAGTCTCGGAAGGCTTGCACTAGGGCATTTCTATCGAGGAGAAGCTCGCGGGAATTCAGCATGACTGCGTCATCAGACAGTCCCTCGGGAACCCCGACTCAGCGCGAGGCTGGCGCTGGTGCTGGTGCCGAGGGCGATGTCGCTCAGGTATGTCTCTTTAATAGCACGAACGATATGATATGTCCCAAGAACTAGTGTCATGGTGATGGATCCCCGGAGTTGGAGATGTCGAGTTCTGTGCCTATGCTTTTGCTCGTCTGTTGTGGTCATCACCCCCGTTGTGCCTCATCTACCTTTCCTCTGTTCCATTGCTCCTTTTGATATGTAGTCTTGTGGAAAGATTTGAGAGTCTGGCACATGATGTGCCTGTGTATAACCGTTGCTTCATCCAGCAGGGTTCAATATGCAGATTTCCAATGAATTCTCAGTTTTACAAGTTCTCTTCAAGATCATCATGACTAACCAGATATTCCTCTTTCATAACAGGCCCTCAGAGATCTCGCTAGGTAAAAAGACGCCATTCATGCCTTGACAATCCCACAACTTCACCTCCATACATACACTCGCACCATCTCCTCCCCTTTCACTCACCCATCCTCCTGTCCCCCATTTTCAAAAAGATCCCTCCCATCAATCCAAAAGCATTTTCAGTTCAACTCCCCCCCTTTCTCACCTCACCTCACTTTATCGGAGTAAACACGACCGCTCACCCCCCTCACACAAAACAAAAAGAGGCGAACAAGCCGCCACAGCAATGGAAGCAAACCTCACCACCCTCGAATTTAAACTCGACGCCCTCCTCGCCGCCTTCGACTCCCTAGACGACAATCAAAAGGGCGCAAAGGGTACGCCCAAGACGGAGTGAACGGGGTTGAAAAAATGAACTAGGTATGAAGGGGGTGAAGAAAGAGGAGAAACGCAGAAAAAGGGAGGGAAAACCAGAAAAAAAGAAAAAAAGAAAAAGAGAGAGACATCTTGGTATTCCACCTCGTGCCTCTTTTTGCGTCATCGTCATCATTCTCTTTTCCGGGGGGCTGCTTTCTTTGTTTGGGGCAACTTCTTTTGCAGGCGGCTTTTGTCAAGGGGGGTTTTCACGAACATATATATATAGACTTAATCACAATCACACTTTAGGGGTCTTGCTAGATGGGAAATGAGTTTCAACACCGTAAACTATATAATAATCATACTACCATGATCTAAGCCAAGCTAGCAGACATCGAAAAGAAAGTTGGGCATGAAACATCAACCAGCATGCAACATGACCAGCAGAGACAACTCCAAACAATCACCGCGGAACAAACACCATGACGATACGGCACTCAAAAGAATTTTTAACGCGAAAATAAGCAAGCAATCTTTTCTCCTATCCACGTTCGTTGCACCCGACGTCTCCAATTGCAGGACCGCCACACCGCCCACCCCCCCTTAATTCATGTATATCTCCTCACCCGATGCGTGAGGAGAAAGGTCATCTCGAATCTCACATCCATCACGCCATCAACAGTCTCTGTGGAAAAAGGCAGCTTGCATTCTTCGAGTGAATCATATAAGGAAAAATAAGGGGGTTGGAACGGCGAAACCATGCAAATTCCACAGCCATCCTTTCCCCCCTCCCGCACCAAATGATGAGAAAGACCGATTTCTTTCGCTATGCCGTTTCATCCACGTTGTTTCCTGTAAACGCACTTCCATACTATTGCTACTGCAATAGGCCAGCAAGCCCCCACCTCCTTGATCCGATACTGTTAAGGGACGAAATTCCATGCATATATAATAATGAAAACCAAGGACAGGAGAGCAAATCGAGACGAACAGATACCATCAAGTAAAGTACACCAAAACAAAGGGAAGAGCCATAGAGAAATTAGGGAATTTAATACTGAACCAAAAGTCAAAGGGACAAGACGGTTGCGTCTTTTTTTTCTCGTCCAAGATGATAGCAACACCGTATTCGCCAGGTGGAAGATTGCAGAGGGGCGGAGAGCAAGGAAATTGGCAAAACCCCAAAACAGCAGCGACACGGCAGAACACCATGGCCAAATAAGAAGAGTGCTGGAAAGTCCGACATGAGCGCGGCACAGAGACTTGCTAACGATGATGTGCCCGTGTCCCGCGAAGAGCAGCGCGTGGGCTGTAAAGACGTGATGCATGGGCCTCTGCAATCTCTCTTCTCCCTGGGTGGAGATGCAAGAAGGGTATACGTTTGTCGTCGAAACAAGCCCAGGGAAGTATAAGAGAAACTAGCATTGTCATAAGTTCATGTCGAGCGGCGAAAAACCGCAGGCTCGATGAAACGCTCTCGGGCTGATATCGGATGCGGCGTCCCATCGTTGACGGTGCCGATGGCAAAAGCAGCGACGTGCGCCCATTCAGCTCGAGAGGCTTCGTCTGTCGGCAAGGTCTTCGCGCGCTTTGGAGAAGGAATCCTCGTCCTCCATGTTATCCAGCTCTTCCATTAACTCAGCACTGAAGCCGGTTATTTCACTGAATCTTAGGCCAGCGTTTGCTGCTGCTGCGTTTCGCGCCTCTTCCAGCGCCTTGCTGGTCGCCTTGGTGAGTGAGGGCCTGCTCTTGGTCATGGGTTCCCTGGTTGTGAAGGAGCGGCCTTCGAGGCTTGGGCGCAGCATGCCCCTTTCGCCGTCCAGGCGTCCAGACGCCTTGGCCTCGGCCTGCAACGCCAGCTCTCGCTCACGGTTCTTCTCGAGCAGCGCGCCTCCCAGGGTGGCACACTTGAGAATGGTCTGGATGAGCTGGTTCTGCTGCAGCGGCTTGGACAGATACTCGTCCATCTGGGCTTGAATGCACTTTTCGCGGTCGCCCATCATGGCGTGCGCTGTGAGGGCAATGATGGGGGTCCTGTGCGTTCCCATGCCCCGTTCGTATTCGCGGATCTTGCCAGTGGCCTCGAATCCTCCCTGTTTGGCAGACGTTAGCTTATCCGGGCAACGGTCAAGTCGGAGTTGATGTTAAATGCATCGTTACTCACCATGATGGGCATCTGCACGTCCATGAGAATCACATCAAACTTCTTCTGCTTCACGGCCTCGACAGCCTCCCAGCCGTTGCCCACAACGGTGACAACATGGTGGTACTTTTCGAGAATCTTCACGGCCAGTTTCTGGTTGACGGTGTTGTCTTCCGCAAGGAGAATCTCGAACGACTTGGTAACGTCTGCCAGAGATGGCGTGGCCCTGTTCTCGAGCGCGGGGATCATGCCGTTGCTCAAGTCGATGAGCTTGCACGGCATCGTCATGTAGGACGTGATGCCCAGGTCCAGACACGACTTGAGGCTGACGTGAACCACCGGAGCCAGCAAGACAATAGGAAGGTACTTAAAGTCATCTACCGCCCTCAACCTCCTAGCGGTATCAATTGAGTCAACGATGATGGCGTCGTAGGGCAAAGCGCCGCCTTCCTTCAGGCGAGTGAGAGCCGAGCTCTTCTCGGAGTTAACGACGACGGGGTGCAGGCCAATCTCTTCGAGCATCTCTCCAATGTGCGTGGCGGCGTTCGACTGGGACTTGTCGACGAAGAGGACCTGGTGGCCGCGGTACGGCTTCAGCTGCTGCTGGACGCTTTCGGCGTGCACGTCGGCCAGCTTCACGCGGCAGGTGAAGTGGAATTCGCTTCCCTTGCCAACCTCGCTGTTCACCCACAAATCTCCGCCCATGAGGTTGACGAAGCGCTTCGAAATGGACAAGCCGAGACCTGTGCCGCCAAACTTGCGCGTCATTGAACCATCTGCCTGTTGGAACGTGTCGAAGATGAGGTTGAGCTTGTCCTTGGCAATGCCGATTCCGGTATCTTCAACGATGAACTCGATGGCATATTCTCCCGGTCCGACGTGCCTCTTGTCTTCCTGCTCTTGAATGGTCAAGCTGACCTCGCCGTGCTCGGTGAACTTGATGGCGTTGCCGACGAGGTTCAGGATAATCTGCCTCAGACGGAAGGAGTCTCCGATGACATAGTCAGGCACGGAGCTGTCTACCTTATAGGTAAGATCAAGGAACTTCTCGTTGGCCTTGACCGCAAGGGTCTTGAGTGCGTTGAAGACGGTGCCACGCAACGTATACGGGATCTCTTCAATCACCATCCGCCTAGCTTCAATCTTTGACAGATCCAGGATATCGTCAATGATGGTCAAGAGGCTGTTGGCAAGGTCGTTGACTATGTTGAGCATTTCGCGTTGGTACTGGGTCAGGTCGGTGTCCAGGGTGAGCTGCGTCATGCCGATGATGCCGTTCATCGGGGTTCGAATCTCGTGCGACATGTTTGCGAGGAATTCTGACTTGGTCTTGTTGGCCAATTCGGCAGCCTCTCTGGCCTGCGTGTTCCTCTGGATACTGTCTCTGAGATTTGATATCATCTGGTTGATCTTTTTCTTGAGCTCGTCCATTTCACCCGATGCCTCCACGTCGACGAGCTTGGTGAAGTCGCCGTCGGTGGCCAAGTTAGTGATATCCGAGAAGGCGCGCACTTGAGTAGTCTGCGACAAGAGTTAGCACCTTGGGGGACTTTCCCAGAATGGAGGGAGAGGATCGCCTACCAGGTTGCTCGCCATGGTGTTGACATCAGTGGTGATTTCTTTCCAGCGTCCATTGAGGCCGGCAACATCGGCTTGGGCCCCCATCTTGCCGTCGACACCGACATCCTTGGCAACGCGCTGTACTTCGTAGCAGAAGCTGGACAGGCGCGACACCATGTTGTTGATGGTCTCTTTCAGCACCTGTATCTCACCATTTGCCTCCACATCAATTGTCTGGCTCATGTCTCCGTTGGCAATTGCTTGCGTGACAGCGGAGATACTTCGCACCTGCATTCAAGTCAGCCTTTTTGCGACTCCGTCACCGGCAAGGGGAAATGACATACCTGTACGGTGAGATTGGACGCCATGGTGTTGACATTTTCGGTCAGGTCCTTCCACTTGCCCTCGACATTCGCCACCTGGGCCTGGCCCCCAAGCGTACCATCCGTACCGACCTCTCGGGCCACTTTGCTCACCTCCACGGCGAACGTGCCCAGGCGGTCCACCATCTGGTTGATGGTGTTCTTGAGCTCCAAAATCTCTCCCTTGACCTCGACGCCAATCTTCTTGGTAAGGTCGCCCCGAGCGACGGCCGTGGTGACCTTGGCAATCTCTCGCACCTGTGTCGTCAGGTTCATGGCCATGCCGTTGACGTTTTCGGTAAGATCTCTCCATGTGCCCTCAACATCGTGGACCGTGGCCTGGCCGCCCAGGCGACCCTCCGTTCCGACTTCTCTGGCTATCTTGGTGACCTCGCGAGCGAACTGCTGCAGCTGGTCAACCATGGAGTTGATGGTCGACTTGAGCTTGAACATCTCTCCTCTGCATTCGGCCTGGACTTTCTGTGTGAGGTCTCCCTTGGCGACGGCGGTGGTGACCTTGATAATGTCGCGCACTTGGGTCGTCAAATTGTTGGCCATGGCGTTGACGTTGACGGTCAGGTCATTCCACATGCCCTTGACGCCGCCAACATCGGCCTGTCCGCCTAGTATGCCCTCGGTTCCGACGTCTCTTGCTACGCGCGTGACCTCGGATGCAAATGTTCGGAGTTGGTCCACCATGGTGTTGATGGTCTGTTGGAGCTGCAGGATTTCACCCTTCGCTGGTCGCTCAATCTTCTTTGTCAGGTCGCCGTGAGCGACGGCTGTTGTGACGGAGGCAATTTCTCGCACTGGTGCAGACATGTTAGATCAGAAGCAAACGCTTGAGGATACAAGAGACGCGAGAGTATTGTATGCATACCTTGATCTGTGAGGTTTTGGGCCATTATGTTGACTGTAAAGAAGAATTGTCAGCTTTCTGCACACGACCATTGCGGCCCATGGTGACAACCAGCCAGAAATCTGTCTGACAAAAAGTCCACACCGGGATTGGGAGCAGCAGAGGAGGAGAGATTGGGCCATACCATTGTCTGTCAACTCTTTCCACACACCGTCCACGCCACCGATTCGGGCTTGACCGCCCAGCAGACCTTCTGTTCCGACCTCTCGGGCGACGCGAGACACCTCGCTGGCAAAGGTCTGCAGCTGGTCCATCATGGCGTTGATGGTGCGCTTGAAGGTTGTGATTTCGGGGTCCATTTCGACGGAGTTCATGCGGACCTTCATGGTGAGGTCTCCGCGGGCCACGGCCGTGACAATCTCGCCGATTTCTCGGAGGGCCTTTTGGAAGGCCTCGTTGGCTTTCTGGTGTTTCCACAGCTCTCGCTCGAGCGTGGCCACCCGCTCCTGCTCGAGCATGGCCAGGGCACGCTCCTGAAGCTGTTTCTGTTCTAACAACTGGGCGTTGACGCCAGCAAGTTCCTGGCGTTGACTGTCTAGGAGCTTGGACTGGTCGTCAACATGATCGCGCAGTCCTTGCAGCGCTTCCTTGGTCAGCTGGCGGGATACAAAAATCGGACTGTCCAAGCTACCTTGTTGAGCCTGGGACAACCGTGGCTGGGGGGCCACAGGGGGGCGCCCGTTGACAGCAGGGTCAACGTCATCGTTGAAGAGGGTATCGTTGACTTCGTTGGGCGTCTCGGGGAAGACGGAGGCGTTGGCCGAGGCGGACGCTCTGCTCTCGAGTTGAGAAATGCGTAGGGCGAGCTTCTCAAGCTCAATCTCCAGGGTCCGTTTTGCAGGGTTCTCACGGCCTGGTAGCTTGATGCTGGAGCCGGGCCCTACCGATATCAACGAGGAAGAGGCAGAGGCAGACGCAGGGTCGCAGGCCAGGGAGGCAATGAGCTCTGCGGCAGCAGCGAGTGCTGCCGTATCTTCGATCATGCCGGGCGCTGGGGGGTTCCCCAGAGAGGGGAGAGAGAGAGGTAATATCGCGGAGGAGGCTGCGAAGCGACGGGCGGGGAGAAGCAGGGATGGCCAAGGTTGAGGGGAGACAATGAGGAGAAGAGGAGAATGAAGAAAAAGAGAAAGATAATGATGTCGAGGATAGGATGGTAGGGACGAAAAGAGTCGAAAGGTTGTAACTCTAGGAGGAAGAGGCCCTGCTCTCTTGGTCGTCGACGGCGGGGAACAGCGGCAACTCGGCGGGCGAGGACGAGATCAAGGCGCCGGGAACTGGAAGGTTTCGGTCGAGTAAGCGATGGATCAAGGGCACAGGAGGCGGTGCCAGAGTCATTCGATGTAGCGATGAGGGCGAGGGAGAGGCTTTTTGCAGGAGGCTGAGATGGTTTTCTTTTTTTTTTTTTCCGATGGAGAGAGAGGGAGAGATGGCAAGAAGAGGATGTAGGTGGACGACGGAAAAGCAAGAAGAGCAGGGGGGCGGAGCGTAGCAGCAGGGACAGGGACAAGAACAAGAACAAGAACAAGCGCAAGAGGCACACCTCTTGTCTGCCTCTCTCTCTCTGCCGGTCCCGGTTGAGCGTGTCGCGGCGATGGCAGGCAAGCGATCACGGAAGAGGCGGCGAGGGCACAGGACGGGCGGGCATCAGCGGGCAAAGGGGGGGGGTTTTGCAGGAGTAAATTGTTGCAGGAAATACTAACGTCGGGAGATTGCAGAGGTTATTCGGACTGCACCACCGCCCGGTGCAAAATGGTCTCGAGGTGAGAGAGATGGAGGAGGAAGACTAGATCTGGGCAGCCAGACAGGCGGACAGGGGAGGGACGGGTGGGAAGAGGAGTACTTGGAGCGAGGTACAGGTCTTCGCCGAAGCGTGAGCCCGGAGCACAGGTACCGCGCGAGTACCTGTACTTGTGGCTGGGACAGCAGAGACGGGAGGCGCTGGGCTTCTCTAGCGGTAGGGTCCTTGTGGTGATGGCGCTGGAACGTGGGAGACCGCCACTAAAAGACCTAAAGGGCCCCCGCCCAGGGAGGGCTGTGTGGGAGCTGGAGCCCTGGAGCACACTGGAGCTGTCGGGTGCTGGCTGTGTGTTGGTGCGGTGCGAGGAGGGAGGGAGGATGGCGGGGAAGTACGAGGTACCCGGGCCTGACCAACCGGAGACGCCCTGCTGTGCCCGTCCGGGTTAGCGGTGCTGGGAGATGACCGTGAGGCGGCTGCTGGGCGTCAAAGGCCTACAGCGATCGGCCTGTCTGTGCAGCTCAAGCGTGCTGGGACTGTGAGACTGAGACGACGGATCTGTTGCTAATCTGCTGGCTGGGTGGTCTGGGGTGACAGGACTGGAGTTTTTGTCGGTAAAAAGGACCCTGAAGCCGGTCTGAGAACCCTGAGAGCGGCTCTCACTTAATACGGGGGAGTAGCATGCAGTACAGTACATGTAGATACCCAACCGCAGCATCTAGAGGCTCCAAAGCTCTCGATGTCCTCCCACAAGCTGCACTCAGCGAGCTCCTCAAGCGCCCGTACGAGATCTGTTGAGTGCGCACAAAGAACCGGAACGACCAGGTACTACTGCGATACCTGGAGAATACCTCGAGGCCACCATCCGCGGCACAGGAGCCGTGTGGCTGCTTTGGGGCGGCTTTCCCTTGCATGAAGATGACCTGTATCATCAGACAGGCCGCCTCGAGCACCGACCTATAACTTGGGGAATGCTTTTACGAGCACAAGCATCAGATGCAAACTGCCAGCACGAGGCTCAGTGTCCAGGATGATGCTTCCGCAAGGATAAAATCATAGATGTCGCATGTTGATGGTAGCAGTACCGGGACACCGTTGCTGTACTTGCCCCGACATGACGGCCTGCTGTGCGTTGCGTTGGGTGGGTTTGTGATCCTGGACGTTTGAACCTCGCGGCACGTGGATTCCATGTTGTCTCTCTTGTTCCTTGCTTTTCTTCTCAGCCGCTTCCCTCTTGTGACATCAGGGCAAGGCACGGGAGAAGAAGAAGTAGAAGGAAAAGAAGAAGACGGCAAAAGAAAATGAACAGATGCAGATCAGGAGGGTGAGATGGAGTGCAGGGCATGCCAGCCCAGATCGCACGCTGCAGCCCTTTTGATTTGCACGCAATCAGACGAAGGACGAAGGACGAACATCACCACTTCAATGTCATCACGCCAAAGGTATCCGTGGACCTACAGACGGCACGCACATGATCTGATCTCTGTCTGTCGGTCAGCACTGGACGAGAATGTACGGGATGCAAGTACAGGTACTCGGCCATACATGCCAGCAGCCCAGGGCAAGCTGTCGGGGCAAAAGCGAGCGGACAGTCAGAAGAGCAGCGGGGAGGCATTTGGGGCGAGAAAACACACTCCAACCGCTTTTGTCCAAGGCCTTGACAGGACAGCAGCACTACTGATGGTCTAGACTAGCCAGACAGGGGGGACAAGAGCCCTTCGCTGCCCTTTTGCTACGTCGAGTCGGTGCTAGCGAGTCGCTGAGCTGGTTGTCCTGCCCGGCCTGGACAAGGCGAGAACTCGCAAGCTCAGGTTGCGTTGCGTTTTCATGCTCTCACCGTGAGATGACCGAAACTGGAGCTGCGTTGATATCTACCGGGTACCTGTCTACCTGTCTGCTACCTGAGTCGGAGGAGCTGGCAGGTACCTTAGGTACTAGGTAAGAGCCCGCTCAGAAAAAAAAACAAAAAGAAAAGTGTCTTCTCAAGCTTCTGCTCGTTTGCGGGCCTGATACGCCGCCGCCTCGGTAGGTGGCGGTTATGGAGTCCCCATGCACACATTTGATGCGACTTTCGAGGCGGTCCGGCATCCGTGCAGGCGACTGCGGAGGTACATGCTTCATGTACATCAACGCCGCTGCAGCTTCCAAGGTTGCGTGAAGTATACATGTAAAGGTATCCTCTGCTTTTCATGGTTCTGTTCCATGCAATTGCATCCTCTCTTCTCCTTTCTTTGCTTCTTGTCCTCTTCCATTTGTCTACTCCAATTTGCCACCCGGACTAGCATGCCGGTGTGCATGGGTTTGCGAGCCACGGCTCACGTTGCACCCCCGCTGGAGATTTTGGAACGAGAAGAAAAAAAAAAAAGAAGAAGAAGGGGAAGAAAGATCCAAGGCGAAAAGAAAACAAAAACCCGACAGGAAAGCTGTCGGATAAGATCCCAACAACCGCTGTGCAGACAGACATACGGACATGCAGACGGTGTGTGTCACTGGCGCCGTCAGTAAGGACCCGACCTGTACCTACATAAAGAACGTTCATCAAAGCATCACATCTCCTCTTTTTCGCAAGCAGCCTCTCTCTCTTCCCCCTCCCTTGCTTCAGCCCAACCGGCCACGAAAACTTGGGCCTGCTAATCAGGTGCCACGGCCGACGCCATGGCACGGGTCTAATGCCCGCGAGCTTTCTGCTTTTGCCGCGCCAGCTCCTTCGACGACGTCGGAGGCACGAGGCTCGTATTTGGAGGGGGCCTGGCTTGGCCCTGTCAGCCGTTGGAGGCGGTTTGCCGCGTGCGATCCCTTGCTGGTTTGGTACCGTGAGAGCTTGTCTTGAAGCTGGCCTCTTTCCTTTTCTTTTTCCTTTTTCTTTTTCGTTCTTTTTTCGTTCTTACGTGAGGCTGCCTGCTCCATTTCCCTAGACTTTTACATTCAACGATGCCGTTTAGGGACGCTGTGACATGCTCCAACTAGGTATTCCAGGTTACGACCAAAACCTTAGTACTCCCATGGTAGGCAGGGAGGGAAAGCCATGAGAGTTGCAATGTCTTTCAATAAGGCCGAGATGTGTGTGCAGCTGCCTAACCATATCCGCGGGCCGCACATCGCAAACGCGGATACCTGCAAAGTACTCGCACGCGCTGCATGGCCCTCGTACGAAGGACGAGTACTGTAACAATAAGGTAGGCAGAACATGCTTCTGTGTAGTACCTACATATCCCGACATTGTTCTGAGAAGCCCCCCAGACTCGACGCCTTGTCCTCCCCGACACTTTTGTGGCTTGCCGCCCAACAGAGTCCTAGGCTGGAGATGGGCTCCCGATCTTCAGGGAAGAACAGCTAGCTGTTTGGGAACACACCAAGACGCCCGTGAAGCAGCAGATCCTTTGCAGCTGAAGCACCTCATAGGCCTGTTTGGGTCATTACGAGTACTAATCTAACTCAAGAGATGTTGGGTTGAGACAGTATGCCTATCCAGTGCGAGTGTCTGAAATCCTCTCCTTCTTGTACGAGTACCTGTTATTACGGCTCTCTCTTCGCCGTCGTCGTTTTATTGCCCAAGCCTGCTTCTAGCCATTTCAATGCAAGATCAACCACGCCGTCAGCGCCATGTGCTGCCAAACAATAAAGAAGATGCACCCAAAATATTTCGTCACAAAGCTCTTGCAGACGGCCAGCTTCAACTCGTATCAACTCTGGGAAGAGAAGCAACACTTTTGAGAATGAAACGATAATGTTCCCTCCAGCAAACAAAATACGGACCCTCCTCCAGCAGCACTGTGGGTACCTTACTTACCTAAGGTACCCGTCCTTTCCTGGAGGTAACGCCCCGTGTGGAGATTCGCACCTAGTGCACAAAGCCACAGACGTCACCGGCGTGCCAGGTGTAAATCTAGCGGGCACCTCGCGCACACGGGCATCAATCTGTCGCAACAGATAATCCATAGCAATAGCGGCTGCAGCGGAGAAGGAAATAAGACCCTTGATTTGCGAAGAGAGAATGTGGGCTCTCCGTCTTTTTTTTTTTTTTTTTTTTTTCCTTCTCTTTTTCATGTCCAAATCGCAGGGGACTTGGGGTGGAGGAGTGAGGGATAGCGCACGGTTTATTGGGGATTGACAGGGCTTTGACATCTGCTCTTCGGGTTGCCCTGCTTCTACCTATTCTTTGGTGCTCTTTTTTTGCCGCTTGTTTTCTTCTGCCTCCGGTGCATCTTACAAGGCGGTCTGCAGGGCAAGGTAGCAATGGAAAGAGTTCCAGACCCTGCCACGGTACCGGCAAAACAGGATTCCCATCGACATGTTCTTGACACAATACAAAAAAAACCCAGTTGAAGAGCCTATTCCTTACTCGTACAGTCGACCACTTCCTCAACGTGTCGTGGGTCCTGTTCGCCATTGCCAAGCCCGCGGCGAAATGGAAGCAAGAGAGAGAGAGAGAGGGCTTCTCAACGCTTGACTGATTGATTTGATGAGATTGACCCCAAGGTCTGGCCTAAGCAGAACCAGACGAAACAACTCTCCCCTCCCTGCGAACGGAATAATAAGAACCGTCGATCACCACCAAAGACAAACAACTCGACTCGGCCGCCCGTGTTTCACATAGACCCCCAAAACCCAAGTAATCACCAAAACGAGCCGCCAGCCAATTCCGGCCCCCCCAGACGGCCAGCGCTGATCAATGCGGGTTCCCGATGTTTCCAAACAAAGACAAGTTGACAAGAAGAAGAAGAAGAAGAAGAAGAAGAAGAAGAAGAAGAAGAAGAAGAAGAAGAAGAAGAAGAAGAAGAAGAAGAAGCAGAAAGAAGAGGAGATAACCACAGGTTGTCTTGTTTGATGCCTTTCTCCCTTGTGTTGAATATCTCAATATTCGAGCCCATTCATTGCCTTACCGTCCATTTACCAGTGCCCTCTATGACGAGCACTGGCCTAGAGCCAAGGTACATGTATCGAACACATCCGGAGTACTTCTTCCGCGCATCTTCATGTGCCCTCTCCCGCATGTACACAATGCGCGCTGCCCTTGCACCCCTTGTCCGCCCAAAAACGACCGGGAGAGAGAGAGAATTATAAGAGCGGGCGGAAGCAAGGACAAGGCCATTGGAGCGATACTGGATAACTAGTAGGTACGTCAATGCCAGGGAGAGACGCCACCAACCGCCATCTTCCTCCTCCCCGCTTGGACAGGGGTTTGCTGCTCTTTGTGTGTGTGTGTGTGTCTCTTTCTCACTGTGAGTCCTCTTACCATCAAGTATTGTTTCCCCCGTCACCTTTCGCTCTTCTGCATCAGTGAAGACGAGATAAGGGTGCGACTGGTATTGGCTTCTTTGCCCCGGTGTCATCGTCTTCTGCTTGGGTGGTGGCAGTACTCGAAATCTCGCGCCAAATTGAGGCTCAATCAGGCCCCCGGTATAGAATGTTTGTCCTTTGTGACTCTTGGCGTCAGGCAGGCCGCATCTTCGGGCCCGATGCCGAGAATCACCGGTGAGAGAAAGGCATGTCCCTTGTCTTTTTTTTTTCCTTCCCCCTTGTCCTGATGTAAGTGAAGAATATCCTCTCTGCCCTCGACTTTACGTCCACAAAGGGCCTGTATGAATGGAGGCAAACTACCTACAGAGGCTGGGCTCTAACTGCTCTGAGATACGCAACCTTCCACATGACCCAAGGCACGGCACACTCCAACATATCGCACCAATGCCCGTCCTTGGTCCAACGAATCCTTCAAGTGAAAAAGAAAGGAAAAAGGACACGAAGAAAAGAGAGAAAATGTGACTGCAATATCAGCCAATCGAATCGTGGAACCGCCACTCGCCGAAGCCCTTTTTTGCCTCTCCTCGCATGCCCCCCCCCCCTTGTCAACTCGCTCTCCTCCTCTTCACGTTTCTGACCTACATTGAGTATAAAGCAGTAACACACCAACACACCAGACAGACACCTCATACCCTCGTGCAACCCCAAGAACCAAAACCCTCCCGTCGCGATAGGTGTTTTACAAACTGACATGTCCCTTTGAGACGCCACACCATGCACATCGCCTAGACACCATGCCGAAAAGGCATCCATACGCACTCAACTTTTGCCAATCTTCCATTCAAGCAAAGAGCTGTCCTCGGCCATCCACCGACTCGGTGAGGATGACCCCCTGGTCTCAATTAGAGCGCCACCACTTCGTGCTTGTGTATCGACGACACGCACACAAGCAGAGAGGCAAATGCTTGCCGCAGTACAGTAGCAGCCCAATGGGCAGCCATGGCATGTGATGGGGTTTCCTGGCAAATGACGGGGTTTGCTATTAGCTTTTTTTGCAGTTCCGGAATGGGTAAGATGGACGAGACGGGATGGAAGGCGTTTCTATTGGATGTGCGTGTGTTGTATGCGTGTCTTGAGAATCCTTGTTTCTAGTCTTGGTCTGGGTTGCTGCGTGATGCTCAGGCACGGGCAAGACGGAATCTTTTCCATGGTAGGAATACCCTGGGATCTGCTGCGAGAGACCCAAGGATACAATATCTCGGCAGGTGATACATCGACTTCACTCATTCAACCAACATACATTTTTGAACCAACTCCTCGAACAGCAGCCATCACAAAGAAAAAGGCCATCACCACGCCAAAACACCATCGCTACGGCCTTTACCCCAAGGCTACCGGCGAACGGAACGCCATCCTATTCGGCCTGACTGATCCAATAGTCCCAGGTGTAAGTACACTACCTTTAGTCTTGCCCGGGGGCAGGTACTAGATCTTGTTTTCATTGTCTTCCCCCTTGCCCCTTGCTCCCCTGCTGCAGGCCTCTAATGCCGGGAGCTCGAACCCCATCACTGCACTTCAGTCCGAGTTTGGGTGAGAGAATTGGCGTGGGCTTCGGTAAGGTTATTTGAGGATAGATGTCAGGGAGATTCGCCATTTAGTCTATTCCATGGCTCCTTTTTGCATGGCTTGGCGTAAATATTGTGAGCAAGAACGTCGAGAGTATCCGGAAGGATGTATACTTTTGTGCTGGCTCATCAAGAGTGATATAAAAGCGATACTCGATCGTCATGCCAGAATCCCTAGGGCTGCCATTCTCATAGAGAGATCAAGGATACATTTGGAACAAACACGAGATGGGGAATATATGAGTCAAACTGCAAAAAGTGTTATGCGACGCCAACAATGACAGACTGCAACAGACGCGCCCGCTCAAAGACATTGCAGAAATTCAACACCAAGCAACTTCAACTCTGGCTCAAAAGGATTCGGGAATCCTCAACATATCTCCAACAAATGTTTGCTCGATCCGACATGTCGCAGTAATAACAAAAAGCTGAGGATGAAACAAAGGTAAAAAAAAATAAGCCCAAACTCCAGACACCCATACCAAACTTGAGGAAGACGAGAGGACCGGATAACATCAGTTATCCTCATACATCTTCATCAGGCTGGCCTTGATATGCGTAATCTGGCTGTTCAACACCCGCTCCTTATCCTCCAACGCCGCAATCCGCTCATGCAGCCGCGCAATCTTGGTGTTCTTCTCCTTCACAGCCGCACGAGCGGAATCGCGTCCCATAGCTATCCCCTTAGTACGCCGGGCAGATGTCTGGAGAAGCTTGTGGACGGATTCCAGAACAGAGGGCTCAATGGACTGCGTCTGCAAGAGGCTCATGACTTGCTCCGTAACGTCGTCGTGACTGCCACCATGGTCGTCATCGTCGTTCGGCTGAGTCGCCGTCATGATGGACGACGGAAACGTGGGGAGATTCTCCATGCTGCTCGGAGGCGAAGTCTGCGAAGAGCTCTCAGCCTGCGACGATTGAGAGCCCCTGAGATGAGACCCCCTGCTGGGCGTAGGCGGGAAGGGCTGCGGCTCTTCAAACGACACCGTCTTCGTGCGCTTAGCAGTGCTACCCTGTGCCTGGGGGAAGAGCGTTCGGGCGACGGGCTTGGACGAGGTGGCGACAACGTCGTCTTCGACCTCCTCCGCGGCGGCGGCGGCGCTGTTCTGCGCATGCGGGAAGAGCGTGCGAGCGACAGGCTTGGACGAGCTGGCGAGCATATCCTCTTCGCAGTCCGGAGGAGCGCCGTGAATGTTGTAAGCATGTTCGCGGAGGAACTTCTCGACGCTCCGATCCGTCATGGCGGCAAGCTGCCGCTCGTCGTCGGAATCCAGCTCGTCGTCGTCGTCATCGTCAAAGGCGTCGTCAAACTTGCGCTTCAAGCCACCACCACCACCACTACTCGTCCCAGGAGTAAGAGGCTCATTGCCCCCGTCCCCCCCATCCACGGCCTTGCCCTTGCCCTTGTCCCTCCCGCCCGCCGAGCTCCCCGGCTCCGGCTGCGACGAACTCATGGCTACTACCGGCTCGCGCCCCGCAGCCTCCGCAGCCCCGTCACCACCAGCCTCCTCCGTCTGCGAAAGGCCGGGATCGCTGCGCCGCCTGCCGAGGACCTGGAACCCAATGTCCGTAAGCCGCGTCTGCGTCAGGGAGGGCCCCGCCCTTGACGGTGTTGCGGCGGCATCGGGGACCTCGCCGGAGAGGCTGATCTCGCGGAGCCTCGCTTCCTCGAAGAAGAGGAAGAAGCCGCAGCTTTCGTTGGCGGGCAGGCGGCAGACCCAGAAGCCTTTGCCCTTGTTGGGGGTGTTGCTGGTGACGCTGCGCGCGACGGCTCTTGCTCGCGGCGAGCAGTTGCCTACACATTGAAAGATTAGTATGAGTTCATGTCCAATTCCTTGTGTACAGCAGGAGGAGAGTGTATGGATGAGATGGGCGTGAGGTAAAGTGAGGGCGGTGTGGCGATGGGATGAAAGAAAGTACATGACACGACGGAGAGACATACACCACCACTCGTTCCTGTACCAGAGTCCCTTGAGCCTCCGCTTTTCAGATGACGACGGCGTCCCCGGGTAGACGTTATGGTGGCGATTGCTCGAGGGCGTCGCCATTGTTGCCATGGCGCTGGTTGAGGGCAAGACGATAGTCGTCGACCATCAGTTTCAACTCCAACTTTTGCCTTAGGGCTGAGCTGGGTTCGAAGCTGTGACCGCAGGATGCACCGCAAACCCACAGAAAGAAGACGATAGAAGCCAAAAGTCGAAACACTGAAAACCGATAACCCGCTCAATGGAGAAAACAAATGCAAAGATACCCCAGGTTAGCAGTCAGGTACACCAGGCCCTTTATGACGGGTAGGTAGTAGTTCGTGTGGCCTCAAACTGGGGAAATCGAAGAGCTCGAAAAGTAATAGCGCTCCAACCTAAACGCGGGAGGTTGGCAACTTGACAGCTCGACTGGAGCTCCGTGCCGTACTAAAATCGTAGCTGCCGCTGAGGGACGCGGGTGGGCTGTTTGGCCATTTATAGCGCTCCGATAGTGAGGCTTCTGTTGCTACAAATTGTGTCCTGGTGTGATCCTTGTGACAATTCCATATACCTAGCCTTCCGACTGACGATAGGTAGTATCTATTTACAGCATCCACACGGAGATCAAAGATGACTACGACCTGTATTCTTCATTGACAGAGACTTGGATTTGTTAGATGACCATCACGCGCAGAATACAGAGTACAAGGACCTGAATGCCCAGCAGTGCCCGACAGACCTTGGGGGCTGAACGTCCAAAGCGCTTCGCACCCCTTCATGATTCGACAACCCCATGCCCAAGAGCTGAACACCCTCTACGCATCTTGCGCCAACCAGCTCGTGGGCTTAATCGCCGGGGATTTTCCTTGCCGTCTCGATGGGCGAGTCTGCCTCGCCAGATTTATTGTGCCGTCCTTCTTGTGTAACTGCTGTGGGAGGGGAAGCTCTCTCGTGTTTCTTGGCTGTAGGTTACCCTGCTTTGCCTTGCCTTGCCTTGCCTTGAAGCTCCCCAGGAAAATACTCGCTGTGATGATATTTTGCAGTAGAAATGAGAGGCAGCGGTCGCTTCGTCTATATTCTGCAGTCATACTGATGAGGTGGTCATCACCTCACATCTATAGGTACCTAGCGAGACATAGGGTTAAAGTAATAATGTTAGAGAAAGGCCATCGGCTGGCCTCAGAAATGTACAAGAAATATTTCTACTTTGCTCCCCTGCCCACCTGCAGTTCTATATGCGAAAGACGGGCGCCGTCTTGATTCCCTCTCCCAGCCCAAAAACACCATCCATTTCTAAGAATGCCATCATCAACACCCCTACGATAAGACACCTCATTTCCCCTTCCCCTCCTCTTCACATCCCATCCCGTGTTATACACAGTAGACCTTTTAAGCAGAAGACAACTTCTCCGTCAGAAGCTTGTTCGTCGTCTTAAACACATCCTCAGGAGCGGGCGTGGCATCAACCTTGATGACCTTGCCCTGGCTCTCGTAATAGTTGACGACGGGCATGCTCGTCTCGACAAACGTGCGGAAGCGCTTGCGGATGCTCTCGGCGTTGTCGTCCGTCCGGCCGCTCGTCTTGCCGCGCTCCAGCAGCCGCTCCTCCATCACCTTCTCGGGGCAGTCGAAGAAGAGGACGAGCTTGGCGGGGCAGACGGCCTCCTCGAACTTGTGCGCCTGGTCCATCTTGCGCGGGAAGCCGTCGATCAGGAAGCGGCCCTTGGTGGTGCCCTTTTGGCGGAGGGCCTCGGTCATGGCGTTTTCGAGCAGCTTGATCGTCACCTCCATCGGCACGATCAGGCCGTCCTTGATGTAGTCCTTGATCAGCTGGCCGAACTGGGAGCCGGGTCGGTTCTGCTCCTCGCGCAGGAGGTCGCCGGCGGAGAGGTGCGTGAAGCCCTGCTCGGCGACCAGG
The DNA here is from genome assembly GCA_023628735.1 of Trichoderma sp. PF4103. Classification (NCBI taxonomy): domain Eukaryota; kingdom Fungi; phylum Ascomycota; class Sordariomycetes; order Hypocreales; family Hypocreaceae; genus Trichoderma; species Trichoderma sp. PF4103. The sequence goes on from JAMAKC010000027.1 coordinate 431,058, forward strand.
CGAGCGCACTGCGTGCCCTTGCCGGCGCCGGGGCCGCCGAGCACAAAGACGACGGTCACATCGGCAGGGTCGAAGACGGGCTTGGTCTGGGAAAGCTGCGCAGCGGGCGCGGGGAGTTCGTTCGTGGGAGGCATGTCTTTATCTTTACGTAGGCAAAGAAAGCAAAGACTCGTTAGCAAATCTTTCAATCTCCACGTATGCGCGCCTTTAAGTGCTCTTCCGGACTTATGAAACTCCCGGTTACTCACTTTTGACTCGAGTGTTTGCCAGCTGGATATACGCCGCCGTTCCCAATCCGATGAGCGCGAGAAACGGCCAGAACTTGATGCGATCGCCGCCACCGCCGCTGCGAGGCTGCTCCGACGAGTAGAAGCGCTGTTGGCGGAGGACGCGAGGGCCGCAGAGCGGTGACGAGCACGATGTTGCGCGGGTGGTGGAGACGGACTTGCCCAAGGTGCGGTTGGCGAGGCGCAACGAGGTCGACATGCGGGAGGCCATTGGTTCGTTTCACAAAGAGAGAGAGGGGAAAAGCAAGGCCTGTCCTTGTGGTTCTGATTTGTCGGCAAGGGGAGCTGGTCGGATTCGGAGTAGGGCCAAAGGAGTCTTGTCTGGCCTGGTGGGCTGATTGCCAGCGGCTGGTTGAGTTTCAAAGGTGGGATTGAAGCCTGCGAAATGATCTAGAAAGTCAAGTGGTGTCTTCGCAAAGGGAGATTGAGCTATAAAAGAGAGAAAGAAGGGAATGAAAAAGAATGGAGAAGCGGGAAAAGCCAATTGAACCTCCAGGAGAAAGGAACACGGCTGTATTACAAGGCAGGAGAAGGACAGTAGAGACGTCTATGCAGTTGGACAGGATCGAGGCAATCGACGACTTGGCCCCTCCGAAATGCGAGGACGCGACATCACGTGATGCGCTCAGGGGGAAATGGGCTTTTACTATTATCAACTCCTCCTTATTATCGACATATTAAACCAAGGCATTAATAGCCTCGCATTGATCATTTGCCATCAGGATGCCGATCTTGACATCTGTCGTAAAAAATCAAGATGCCATCCAAACCTTGAATCCATATCTGAAAGAGACACGGTAAAGAGCCTGTCTTTCATCCTCGTGAAGCCGTCTCGTCAACTTCAGCAAAGCACTACAATCTCCCAAGCGCTGATGGCCTTCTCTTTTCAAGTGTTTTTATTTCCTCGGATTCTATTTTACCGATAGCTTTTTCCCCCTCCTAGACTTGTGAAAACTAGGAAAGTCTAACAAAAACATCATATGCTAAACCGGCTACGCCATTCGCAATATCCTCCGGCTCGTGATATCGGATTCCCAGCGATGTACTATTAACACAAACGATCAAATATCTCCCTCCCATGCCAGAAACTCTCCCAGTCCTTTGGAACTTTTGTCTTTCTCTTTAGTCGTAACCCGTCCTTGCGGAAAAGCCCTGGCCGTGTTCTCGTTGCTCGATTCAGTTCCTCACTCGACCCTCTTTAGTCGTCGTTATCTGTCCTCTCGCGCTGCTGCTGTCTCCGTCGTCCGCCCTCGTGGCCCCCGACGTTGGCGTTGGCCAGCTTGCGCTCCAGCTCCTGAACCTCGCGCAGCTTGGCCGCCTTTGCGTTGGCCTGCTCCTGCTGCAAGACGCCGAGCACGTTCTGCAGGGTTGATCGCCAGTGGTCGACACGGGTGGCCAGCTCCTGGTACTGCTTCTGTCCAAAGACACGGTAGGTGACCTTGTGGACGAGGAACATCTGGCGCTGCTGTGACAGCTTGCCCTCGACGAGGCCGGCTCGGATGACGTCAATGGCCCAGATCTCGATGTCCTCCTGGGGGATCTGAAGCGCCTTGGTGATCCTGGCATACTCGACCTCGCGGCTGGGGGTGGCGGCGGCCAGGCTGGCAAAGGTCAGGAGCCTCATCTTGCGGTGCAGCTTCTCGCCGTCCAGCTTCTGCTCCTCGATCCAGCCCTTGTGCTCGTCGTTGAAGTCGTTGTAGTCCTCGAGGTCCTGCTCGGCAAAGATGTCGAGGAGCTGGGAGTAGACGGGGTGAGAGTCGCTGAGAGCCTGCACGCTGGGGATGGCGCGAAGGTCCTGGAAGAGGTAGTGGGTGTTGGAGGAGATGGCCATCTTGAGGGCGCGGAGAGACAGCCTCTGGGCGTCTTCGGAGGTGATTTCCTCGCCGTCGAAAGTTCGGAGGGCCTTCAGGATGAACTCGTAGGCGGTGCTAAAAAGAGAGTTTGCCCGTTAGCATACCATGAACATTTTCGCCTATTGCCGAGACATAAAGCCCCGCCTTGTTGGCGTCTTGAGCTCTTACTTTTCTACTCCAGACTCGAGGGCGACCTCAGCAACATCCTCGTAAATCTTCCTCGCCATCGCGGCATCCGTTCCCCATGACTCGATCCATTCCGGCAACTTGTCCAGGTAGCCCCGCAGGCCGTCAAACATGCCATGGGCCTTGAGGAACTTGAGAATCTGCTGGAAGACTCGCGCCCGCACGGGGTCGTTGGGCTCGAGCAGGTTGAAGACGGTGACGAGCGCGTTGAGCGCCAGGCCCGCGCCGTGGACGGGCGAGCCGATGAGCGGCTTGGACAGGTTCGCGCACAGCGTGGGCAGCAGCTTCTTGGGGTCGGACGACTGCATGACCAGGTGGATCATCAGGTTGGACGCCGCGGTGAACTCCTTCTCCGGCACCGTGCTGAGGGCGCTCGACGCCGCGACCAGCTTTGACAGCACCTCCTCCTTGTCCGCCTCCTTGTCGCCGCTCAGGAGCTGCTTCGCCTCCTCCGCCTTGAGGTAGTCGGCCATCTCGCGCGCGAGATCCTCGAAGGAGCCATCGACGAATAGCAGCTGCGGCTGCGGCTCGGTGGATGTGACGCCCGGCATTTTGCCTCGATTTTTCTCGGGTTTTTCTGTCTCTGAAAGGTTCCGTCGGCCTCGTTCCTCCAAATTGTCCGTCTAGGATGCCGGTAAAAAACTCGTCGAAATCGGTTCTCGCAAGTCCGCTTTAGCTCTCGCTTCGTCTCGACTCGTCTCCGCTCTCGGCTGACTGATCCCAAGATGCTGCTGAAAAAACCTCGGGCCTTTTCTGGTGATGCTGCGATCGACTGCTGGGGAAACTGTCGGTTCCGGGTCGAGAGGCAACAAGCGGGGGCGTGGATGCAGGGCCGTTTGGGCGTGGCAGAAGAACCGCAAAATGTGAAGTTGAGCGTTTGGCGTTTGGCAGGGTCGGCGCCTGAATAGCCCTGTGGTGGGGGCCCGCCGCCTCTGCTCCCTCCTCTCTCTGTGGTCAATCTCTAATCGGCCCAGATGCCCACCCCGCCGATTTTTCTGCCGCTCTCAAAGTGTGGGAGCTAAGCGAGGGCGGTGACGCCGCGCTGCTTCCGGCCATGTGACTCGGCACGTGCAGCTTCAACTTCATGGTGATGAGCTTATGTAATCCCGCCTTGTCATGTAAGTTTGAAGGCGTGTTGACGCTCGAATCATCACTTTCAATAAGTGTCATTGTTAACATTGCCTTTGATCGCTATTATAGATACTAAAAGCCTCGAGAACGCGACTCTTTTTCCCGGCTCAAGCGGCCAGAAAGGAGCCTTCCCAAGGCCCGTAGGAGGCAGCTGCGTGGTCTCCTAGTAAAGCCCCCAAAGTTCATGTGATTCCGCAGATATTCCAACAAAAGAAAGTCAAAACACAACAGGGAAATCAGGGAGCTGAGAAGCGTAAAGGGCTCAAAGGAAATGTAGTGACGGAAATCGGAGAGAGATGATGATGATGAAGAAAGCGAAGAAACAAAAACAATCCCGGGGCCAAATCTCCCATACCAACCGACTCGCCAGTTCTATATATACATGAGAAGAGCTCAGATGGTTGACCGAGAACAACCAATCTGAGCAGGAGGGAAAAAGCCGGTTGTCGCCAGCTGAGAGAGTCGTCATTTCGTTTATTTGCCGTTTGGCTTGTCCGCTGCCTTCTGCTTCGCAGCAATGTCGGCCGATGGGTAGATGCTCCCGGTGTCATCGTCAAACAGCTGCTGGTCTCCCTTGCCGCCCATTTCCATGAACTCCTCAGGTGCTCGATGGTGGGCCGGGCCTGCTTCCTGGGGGGCCTTCGCCTTGTGTTTGTTCTTAGAAAACACCTTGATGGGAGTGCCCTTGTTTCCGCCGTCGATTTCGGCAGCGATAGAAACGGAGTTGAGAGAAGCCAGCAATGTCCTTTCTCGAACAGGAGCTCGGCGATTGACCTCTAAGCCCCCGATGCCGTCCACAAGCCCGCCGGTGCTGTCATTCACAGCCGGCGCGTTGGCGTTGAGCCATGGATGCTTCAAGCACTGGTCGACAGTGAATCGGCGTTCCGGGTCCACGATTAACATGGAATCGATCAGATCAACTTGATAGAGAGTTAGCAAATGATGCAGATGTCCTGAGGAAGCAGAGACCAAAGCCGGAAGTGATGTATACTTACGAGCTGGATCACCGACAGAGTCCCAGTACGGTGAGGGATAGTCGAAGCGTCCGCTCTTGATTTGCTGCGAGAGCGTAAAAGGAAAGTCTCGCGAATAGAGCTCATCGGAGAAGGGCGGGAAGCCGCAGAGGCAGATGTACAGCACAACGCCGAGCGACCAGATGTCGACGGCCTTTGTGTATTTCCGATGCTTTCCATCGGCCAGAATTTCGGGGGCGACATAGCTGGGAGTCCCGCAGAGCGTTGTGGTGAAGGACTCTTCCCCAATGATCTTTGCCAGTCCGAAATCGGCCAGCTTCACGTGCAGATCCTGGTCCACGAGGAGGATGTTCTCTGGTTTGATATCTCGGTGTACAATGTTGCGATCATGCTGCGGAGCGGTGTTAGAAGAAGAGTGGAGACATAGGGGCAACGCTGTAAGGACTTACCAGATACTTGACGCCTTGGAAGAGCTGACGGAAAAGCTTTCTCGTCTCATCCTCGCTCAGCTTCTGCTTCCGAACAATGTAGTTGAACAGCTCGCCTTCAGGTGCCAGCTCGAGGACCAAGTAGACGTGATCGCGTTCGGTAAAGGTATCCTTGAGGCAGAGCACGTTGGGGTGGCTGACGCCCATGAGAACGCCAATTTCCTGCTGCAGGCCCTCCGTCTTGGACCTGTTGTCCTTTCCGGGATGCTGAGTGAAGATCTTGACGGCATATCGCTTGCCGGTCGACTTCTCTACGCACAGGTAGACCTCTGCGAAATGCCCCTTGCCGAGCTTGTCCAAGAGTGTGTACTGTTGTGAAAACGCGCTCGTTTGCCGGCTCTGGGGGTATCTGAAGACAAATCTCGCTTTGCCGTGGACGGCAATCTCGTCCTGGTCCTGCAGCTCGCGACGCTGGTTGCGCCCCACGAGGGCCTCGTTGACGTAGGTTCCGTTGCTGGAGACATCCTCGACAACCGCTACGGTATCCGTTCCAACATTTTCCGCGAAAATCAAGCAGTGTCGGTTGGAGACGACTCCCTCGCTGACGACCACATCTATCGACCCGTAGTTAGCCTCTGCCCGTTCTTGCTACCGTACCAAAGCTGCGTCTGAAAGTCTCCCAGTGAACTCTTACCACACTCAGGGTGACGACCGATCAGATATCCACCAGCTGCAACACCCTTAACTTTGGTCTTCTCATATATCTCCTCGTCCTTGACGGGCTTTGATTCCTTGCTCTTGCTCTTGCTCTTGCTCTTGCTTTGGACGGTGCCGTCCGAGACAGCTTCAACGTCATCGGGAATGGGACATGCGACGCGTTTCTTGAGCACCAGAGGCTTGTCGCCGTATTTGGGATCGAGGGGCACCAGATATCCCCAGACGCCCTCCTTCTGCTCGTCGACAACCTCGTCAGAGAGCGCCGGATGCCGGTCGATGAACTGGCTCAGCGGCTGGGTGTCCTGGGGCGGCGACGACAGCGCCTGGCTCTGGGCTAGTCCTTCGGGGCCCTTTCGGGGTGTCAGCTCGTCGGCCGCAGCGACGGGAGGCGTCGCGGTGTGCTCCTTGGGCAGCTCGGTCGAGCCGTCGGTGGCGTTGTTTGTGACGGGAGACGGCAGATGATGCTCGCGCGACACGGGCGTCTTGTCGGGATCGACCTGGGCCAGGCGGTCGGACCGGCGAGGCTTCTTGGTGTCGGTCTCATCCTCTGGCAGCGAGCCCTGCGAGGGAAGAAACAAGTTAGCAAGTGCTACCAATGGATCGCGAACTCGAATGGATTCAGCATCCTCCGCACACCCGGCGGAACGGGATTCGTCGGGCCCTTCGAGCTGGGAAGAGTACGGGGACCGGGAAGTGGACGACAAAACGTACGCGAGGCCGCTTCAATTGGCTCTTTTCCGTGCGGTGCGCCATGGTCCGTCCGGAGGCGCTGATCGGGAAGAAGCCCCTGAGTGAATCGGATTTCGACGGTATCCTCAGGCGAAGCGCTGACAAGGGGATTCACGGGCGGCGGGAGTGACTGGAAGGGCGATGCTGCCTGCTACTATACCTTTTGCCGTGAATAATAAATCCAGGCGAAAGGTGCAGCGCAGTGGTGGAGTTGAGGGAGCCTTTGCCTGGGCCTGGTTAGCGGTTAGCGTCACTGGACCCGCCACAAGGGACATGTCTGGTACCTTTCGAGGAACGGCACGCCCGTCAGCACATGCTCTGCCCTGCTTCCTCTGGTATGGGCGAGACACGGCGATACCTGCTTGGTACTTTTACCAGACGGACGGCTTGTCGTCCATATGGCAGTGGGTGCCTGGAAGACGATCAAATGCAGTCTGGTATCTTTTATTGAGACCAAGCAAATACTACTGACCTGATATCATGGCTTCCAGGCCAATGTTCCTACTGGGTACGACAGTCAACGACCACAGAGAGCATCTCCCAGGTCCCTGATAAAAGAATCACAGCTCACAAACGCACATACCACGAGTTCCAGCTGGCTCGGATCGTCCCTCACGGCCAGCCTGGTGCTCGGTATGACTGTTCCCGTCCCCCCTTCGCCCCATTCACAGCTCCGTGCGTGCCCTGGCCAGCTGACTTACACCCAAGTCATGGGAGAGCAGTCCGGTGTTTTGAGCTCCGCCACCAAAAGAGCTTTCCGTTGTCGAGGCTGAAGCTTCTTAGCACACTTCTGGTCTTCTGTTGTTCAAAGCTCCATAGGCCACACAACCAACATTCATCTCAAAACAGAAACCTTTCTACTCAACATATACATAGACTCCATCCATGCTTTATTCAAAACGAGCATAGAGGTACCCTCCCGCAACAAGGTAGGTACCTTAGGTACTCACCTGCATCGTCCCACCCCGTAGCTTCATGTACCTCAACACCTCACCCCAATCCCTTCAAACCAAAACCAACGCCAAAAATATTGCCCATCCAATCGTCCTGCAAGGCTGCCTGGCCTGGTCTCGTCCTTGCTGCAGGTGATGCGCCTCTAGCTCTGGCACGGCCATCGGGGAAAACCCACAGCCCACTTTGGCCCGGACCAGTGCCGTCACCTGCAGTCTTCACACAGCCCCTCTTCCCCTGCTATTCCTTTGAACGGAAAGCTTTCACACGATGGGCGCATACAGGATGGTGCCTCACGTTCCTGGACGCTCTCTTGCCGGCTCTGGATTTTGTATAAGAACTGGGGGTTGAGCCTTGGGCTGTCTGACCATTATCGTGTGGCCTTTTCAGCCTCGACATGCCTGTATCACTCATGTTGCCTTGGGGGCGTAAACCGAAGGCCTTCAATCGGCGGGGGGTTCCAAGTCACGATAACGGGGCACATGCCGTCATCGACGAAACTGCCTAGGTCACGCCTCGCCTCTGCTCAAGGTATGCCAACGATGACCTACCTTGGACATCATGCTCAAAAAGTTGTAGACTATCAACTCGATATCGTAGTCAGATACAGCCGGAAGTCACATTGCCACCAGGCACTGCCAAGGCACATGTCATCTTCCATGTGAATGGTTACAGTAAAGTCGAGAATCTGGCCTTCGTCTCATTATCCGATACATCAAGATGTCTGATGCAGCAATAAGTATAGCATCTACCTAAGATTCAAGTCGTCTGCCATCTATTTCTGTATTTGTCCTTGTCCAGCCGCAATTATTGAAGCCAATAAGGCCCCCAGAACCCCCAGCTCATGTTTCCATTAATCATTAATCACTAAGTTTTTTCCTACTACGCAGCTCAAGTATACCTTTCCAATATTACCTCCCGGTGGCCGTCTAAGCATCAGATGTCTCCAAGAAACACCTCCGAGGCCAATCTTGAAGCTCTTCCATCGTAACTGTGTTGGCTGGTGTAATTCGTTGTATAGTGGGCTCTTATCCCAAGTCGTCAAGCCACTGCTCCAGAAACGCCGGGCCAGGTCAGCCCAATCCACTGCATCGCGCCGCACTGCAACAGCCCGCCTCCCCGTTGGAAAAAAAGAAAAAAGCTGGATGAGGACGATCATGATAGCGTCCCTCGTCAATAGCAAAACGTACATGTACGAACAACCATGGATCAACAGCTCAGCCGAAGCTGCGGAGCCAATGCACTTCGTACAAATGATAGCATAGCGTGAATCCCGCCAATCGATCCCAGAATTTGGGCTCCTATTTCTCCGGGATGGGCGACCTTGCCAGCCTCCCCCCTGCGCTCACTCGCTTCTGAAGGCGGACGTCCTTGTCTTTCAGGAGCCGGTCGGTTGAGCTGCTGCTGCTGGTGGGTAGCGACGGCACCGAATCGCCGCCGATGGAGAATCCCTTTCCTCTCTTCTGCTCGTAATACTGTTGTGCATATCTTCCGAGCGGGAATGCCGGAAGAGACGACGGGATTTCCGCGCCGTTTTGGATCAGCAGTTCTGCCACTGGAAAAGGCACAGGCTTGCCATCAGTGTCCGTCGACGTCTGCCCAGGGATGGGAGATGGTGAGGCTGGGTCAGCGGCCGCAAGCGCCAGCCACAGGGCATGCGTCCCTCTCATCTTGTCCTGAACATTTGGGTTTGCTCCCAGGGCCAAGGCGTAGAGCACCTGTTGGATATCATTCTTCTTGATGGCGGCCAGCAACGTTTCGTCTGCTGTGGCGTATCGTGACAGAGTAGGAGAAATCGGATCGACGAACGCGCGTTCCACGTACTTCGCCGTGATGTACCTCAGACGCTGCTCGCGGTTGGCTTGGGGCCCCAGTTTCTGGGATTGGTCGAGTTTGGCTTCCCAAACCATGTTGGAAACTCGGTTACCGATGAGCAGGAGCATCTCGACAATATCGACAGTGAATGACTTGATATCCAGGGTCAGGGAGCGTATCTTGCTGACGTGCGTCCCCAAGGAGCGGTGAATGCCACCGCATTCGATGCACAGAATGATACCCAAGTTGATCGACACCCACTCGACCTTGACATCTGATCCACAGTCAGCGCAATAGCAGTTCCCCTGGTCGTGTTCGCGCAGCGTCTGCAGTAGCTTGTCCGGGTGCTCATCGTAACTCGAACTCGGGGTCCGCACGGGGCTGGGCCGAGCGCCAACTGTTGTCCTTCGGAACGGAATTGCGCTATTCGAGTTGGAGTGATGCCCATGGTGAGAGCCATGGATGGACTGGACTTTACCGGTGAGAACCGAGCCAATGTCCCTCTTAAGAGAAGAGTCAGAGTCTCTTGAAGCCCCCTGTCGCCCCGGATAAGACCGACCCTCGACGGCGCTCTGCAGAGCATTGTTGATGGACATGATCCAGCTGTTCATATCTTCCTCGGACGTTGCCTGGTACACACGCTTGAAGTTGGGCGTGATGACCTCGAAACAAAATCGCCGCTCGGCATTTCTGGCTTCGCGGACAGAGGCCATGCGCAGGTCAATGGGGTCCATGTGAAGATCCAACCTCTGCTTCCAATTGCTGTATTCTGAGAGTTTACCCTGGTCGAGAACGATCCAAAATCTGTGCGCCGTGTTAGTGGGCATGCCCCAAGCGTTAGTCAAGGGAGCGGTTGTTGCAAGACTCACTTATGCCACCCCTGCTTGTTGAGATTGCGAGGGTCAACATGTCCTCCCGGCCGGTTCAAAGCCCATAGAAGTCCCTCTTTTCGTTGTGATGAGTTTGCCTGAAGGCTGCCCTGGTCCTCGAGATCGCGGAAGCCTTTGAATTTTGAAGCTTGGCTGGGGCTGCCGATGTTCGATGCTTGCCCGATATCCATAGGCGTAGAAACAGCCGCCGTCGTCTGCACGGCACCGCTCGAGCTCGAAGGCTTCAGCTGAGAGCCAGTGCTCTCTGCCCTCCCCAGCTCGTTGTCCGAGGTATGGGCTGTGCTGTTGTTCGAGTTCGCGATAATGGGCGCGGCGCTACCGAGGCTGTTTTGCTCCGGTTCCATATACGGCATGTTGCTCTTCTCCAGCTGGCGTCGCTTCTCCTCGCGCTCCCTTCGCTGGTATTGGTACTCCTTGTCGGCCTCCTGGACCTCGTTCGCCAAGGCTACAAGCTGTGGGCGAAGGCTTTCGATCTTCTGCGCAGTGGACAAGAACGCACCCGCCTGTGCGTCGGCGTACTTTGTCAGATGTGATAGTACCTCCTGGTCTTTGCGGCCGCCGTGGAGATCCTGCACAAAGCTTGAATAGTCGAAGCGCTTGAGCTCAAAGTTTCGCCGCTTGTTCTGATACTTGGAGTCGCTTTCGGCAAGCTTCTTAGCCTTTACCGAATCTTGACGCTGCCCGAGGTAGCGCGAAACATAAGCATAATAGTCCTTGCTCTCTTCTTCAAAGTCTCGCTTCTTGTTCTCGGCCTGCTTGATATCGAACTGGTATAACTTGGTGATGGGCTCGATGATGATCTTCTGAAGATTGGCGTTATTCTGACGCTCGTAGGCTAGGATCTCCCGAGCAATCTTGTCAAAGTAGTGCTCCAGCGCAGGCTGGACGGCATTTGCGTTCGTCGTCGAGGTCTCGCGCAACGCCTCCACAAAAGCGACAAAGGCCTCGTTGGCCTCCGCCTGCGAGGTATGTACTTGCTCTGCTCTCTTGAGCACCTTTTTCATCTGCGCGCGCAGGTTTCCGGTCTTCTGCTCGAGTGCTTTCAGTGTGGCGCGGAAGACGGGACCATCGTCGGCAACAGCAACGTCTTCGGCCGGTCTGGGAACGCATTGTACATCGACCTTGACAGGTTCTTTCGGCGCCGGAATAGGGGCTAGGGGCGCCTCCCCCGGATTATACGAGGGGGAAATCGGCTGCTCATCAACCTCTGCGGCCAATCGAGAGTCTACCGATTGAGCTGAAGCAATTCGGATCTTGGGAGGAGAAGACAGTAGGAAGGGTGCCGAGGGTGAGTTTGGTTGGGTCGGAGTTGTGTATGAGCCTGGAAATGGTTTGTCAGCAAGTAGAACACCGGTGAGCTGCGGCTCCGAGATGTTATCGGCTGGCTGAGCATACTTGAAACCCAATACGAAAAGGCAGCAAGAGTGTGCAGTCGGTGAGCACGCGAATCGTACTCGACAAACTTGAAAGAGTCAGCTTCAGAACTAGGGCGAAACAGGCAGTGTGCGACAAACGCTGCAAGAGTTTCTCCAGCCGCCGCCTTTGTCCTCTTGGCTTCTGGGAGCTTTCCACTTCCACGTCCACTCAAAGGAGACGGCGGATGATCCACTGGTTGAATAGTCCCCAACGAGAGCCACGTTGTCATTCTTGTGTAGATTGGGGTCGGCATGGAACTCGCGTGTGACTAGGTTCTCGACTTCCTTCGAGGTAGAAGCGTAGACAAAGGTGAGGCCTGATATGTTGGTATCGACCTTTGTCGTCTGCCCATCGGGATTCGACGAGTTTGGTAGCGCGGGCTGTGTCGTCTGGCGAATAACGAATGCAAAGGTAAAGATGAGCTCGTCGTCGCCACTGAGCTTGAGCAGGAAATTGGGTAGTCCATTGTTGTTGGAAGACTCCGGGTCCTACAAAGCCCCTCGCCAGGAGGTTCGCATCAGAAGCGGGATAAACAAAAGCGGCTGCACTGGTCTCACCTGGACAAACTCTATGGGGTTGTTGTCGCCGGGAGGTCGCGCGGCGCTCACTCTGGTGGCTGGAAAGGCGTTTGGAGTAATGTGAATCGAGGTGCGCTTCCGCGGGTTCGTGACCACGATCGAGGTGATGCTCACTGCAGGGCGAGGTCAGCACTCGACATCCAGACTGTCGCGGATATATGGATGGCCAGGGAGCAGCAACGCACAGCGATTCTGATCTCTAAGGTACAGAGCTGCCCCGTCATCGGGCCTACTGCTGACATTGCCCATGGCGACAGAGAATCAGCGGAGGCCGGCAGCGAGAGCTGAGCAATGGCGATATTGAGAGGCGAGCGAGCTGGCAAAGGGAAGATGGCGCGGGGCTCGAGGCGGGAGGCGGATCGTCATCTGGAGGCCAGAACCGATCGCGCAAGGCCGCAAGAAATGCTGGGACTAAGTGATGAGAGCGAATAGATGCGATGGTTCTGCAGCTTTGGCGGAGAAGAGAAGACGAGCCCGGGAGGAGGGACTCAGGCAGGCCGCAAGCAGAGCCGGAGAGGAGGATTAATATGGAGGTTGCAGATGGGGAGTCCAGGGCAGAAAGAGAAGAGTACCTACATAATAAGGCGGTCGTGAACCTTTGAGGCCAAACCGCGGCGCATGTGCCCGCCAGTCACACGCGCCTAGCAGCTGGCGGACAAGGTTTGGGGCTTGTAGCGCCTCGTAGCGCCTTGTAGCGCCTGTGGCTCCAGCGCAAAAGGTGCTGGACGGGCCCTGCGCCAGCGGTACGAAGCGCATGTACCCACTCCCCCAGCAACACCAAAGCCCACTCACAGGAGGCGTGCTGTTCCAGGTAGACAGGCAGCTTCTGCTTGTGTTTAGCGTCTCGTGGATATACAGACTGCCTCTTTAAGGAAGGCTGAGCCTGGCTATTGATGACAGCCGGCATGAAGGAATACGAAAGGGCTTGCGTCAAGGTCGGGCTGGGGGGATCTTTGTAGAGACGAGATTCAGTTGTTTGCTATCGATAATGCAGGAGTGTGTGCCTTGATGTTGACTGCTGCTTCTGCCAAGGTTGCTTGTGCGTGAAGACACGAGATACAGCGGTTCAGAGCTGCAAGTTTGCTTATCAAGTTCACCTCCCACTGAATTGGCAGGTATATGTTGCTACCGATGATGCTACAGATTCAAACTTCCACCACGAGTGCGACGTCATACAGCGTTGGCGACTGGAAGCTTTAGAGGCGCTTATGGGCGAGACCTCGGCATCGTCACTACATACATGTACCAAAAGGCAGCTTCTACTAACTTAGGCAATAGCCCAGATGTCTTCAACATAAAGGTGGCAAGATCTCTTTGAGACTTACGTACGTACGCCCTCCACGTACACCATGCCCTGGAACTCGTCAAGGCAAGCCAACATGTAAGGGTAAAAATAGAATAACGATTCGTGACGAGGCTTGGAGGCCAATGTCCGCGTAACGGAGCATCGCTCTGCATGCGTTCGTTGGGCGAACCCCATCTGTGGTGCACCAACATGAACCGTGATGCCTGTCCTGTCCCGTGGTGGCTGCACTACATGCGACTACGAACGCACCTGGATGCAATTCGTACGACTATCGCGATACCCTCGATGAAATTAGACCCCTCCCCAAGCGGGGTCTCTCTCCAATGGCTCGACGCGGTCAAGAAACGGTCGTGCTTCTTCTGTCCTCGTATTTCTCACAAGCCCCCCAAGGCTGAGTGAGTGCGGACAGGGCCGATAACATCGACATTGGCCCCCCAAGGTCCCCTAGAACAGAAGGTGATGAAGAGCTGGAGGTTGAATGAATCGCACATGTGCCATCGTGTCAATCGCAATATCTGCTCGGCGGTCGAAACAAGTGCAAGCCCCCCGGGTCCGGTTCATGTTCCTGGTCCCAGCGCGCATGCAGTGGCGCCGCAGCTTCACTGCGCTTGACGTCGTCAGGGGCCTCTGCACCCTTCCACAGCGCCTAAACGCCGTGCCACCAGCATCAGCAGATGTCATTTTCTCCACCAGCCGGCCAACTCTTGTCTGCCCTGGTGTCCAGAGTTGCAAACGCTCGCGACTTGTTCGCCTCCTCATCTTCGCACCTCTTCCTGCACGTCTTATACCGGCCCTCCTGCAGAGCCATTCCAGCCTTCTGCCGTTCGTTTTCTGCTCTCTCCATCCATCGTCCACTGGCCGCCTCTCGAATTCCGGCTGCCTGCTCGATCCTCCCCTAGCTTCAGCCCGGGCTATGAGGCTTAGCATCCTCCGTGGGCTTGGGCATCACTCTGCCTGCTGAGGACGTCGCAATGTCGTCAGCGTCGCACCGCCAGTCGTATCAGCCTCAACACGGCAGCACCAGCAGCAGGGACACGGGCCGGCCGCGGCCACAGTCGACCGCGCAGCATCCTGTCGACCCCGACGAGGCCCGGAGCTTTGCGCTGCGGACCGCCTATCTGCACTACCTGTTGCAGCCCAAGGCCAAACGAAAGCAATATGTCCCGGCCCCAAAGGTGCCCACGCGGGCGCACACCAGCGTCGGACAGCTGGTGCAGGACTTCGTCTCAGGCACGTCCACGAGCATCAAGCTGCCTCACAACTTCGCTGCCGCTCTGCTGGACCGGGTTGGCGGCGTGCTGAGGGGCAGCGAGGCCCTGCCGGGCTACAGCGATGCTGCCGTCAAGAGAAGCTTTGCCGAGGCGTACACGGCCTTCTCCGAGAAGGCGTTCCGCAAGACGATCGAAAAGGAGAGGAAGTTCGAGCCCTTGGTCCTCATCTTCTACTCTGCGGCCACGAAAGCTGCCCAGAAGGGCAAGACCCCGGACGACGAATCCGACTCGTGGAAGCTGCTTCCGGACCGCCACCTGGCCATGTTCGTGAGACTTGCTGCCAGTGTTATGAGGGACCTGGGCCACGACCGAGACCGACCTGAGCTGATGGCCCGGCTCAAGGACTTGGAGACCAAGCTCCTGAGAAACGACCAGGATCTGGTCAGCAACGGCACCGCTGGCGCTGGTACTACCATCGAAGTGATTGTGCCGCTGAGCTACGAGGTCAAGGATATGCCCATGGTGCAGATTGTCGCAAGCATATACGGGATGGGTCTATCAGAAGTCCAAGCCGAGATCAATGCAAACCGCCAGGTGTGGACAGAAGAGGCCGCGCTCAAGGACCTCAAGTCATACCAGACTAGACTCAACGCCAACATGCCCGGCACGTTGAGCAGTCACGATTTCGATGTCGAAGATGCCTTTCAGGAGTGGAAGAAGCATGAAGCGACGCATCTCTCGCAGATGATGATGGATATCTTGACTGCTAAGCCCGAGCTGGCCAAAACCAAGACCGGCCCCCTCGACAAGTCGCTGCCGAGTCGACCGACGTCGTTGTACGGAGATGATCAAGCGTATGCTGACCTCAGCCGTGTGATATCCGATCCCGACTCCTCGTCCTTTGCCTTTGATCCCTCCATTAGCCTGAGCTCTCTGGCAATTGGTGAATCAAGCAGTATCAGAACCGTAGATGAAGCGATATATACGTTTACGCCCCCTAACCCGAGGGCCTACTACAAACACATTCTCCAGCAGGCAATGCTGTTTGATCAGATCCACGCTGATCCCAACATGGACTACCAGCCGCTGTCGCACAAGTCCATGGAGCTCCTGACCGAGCTGTGTGTGCGGTGGCGCATCCCACAGTTCACCAGACTCATTGTTCTCCTGGAAGCGGCTACCAATCAGTTCCTCGAGAAGGAAATTGCCCCAGAGGACCTCGATGCCGTCTTCGACATGATCAAGTCCCCGTCGCAAGAGCTGAAGAAGCCGCCCCATATACACGCATACAACGCACCCCTGACCGACTTCGACCCGAGCCGATGGACGATGCATGATTTTGCCGCTTACCAGCACACTCTCCACACTCTCCATGACGCCTTGCTGCAGGAACTCTTCGATCTTCTGGAAGGGTGCTACGACGTCAAGCCGCCCAATATCGGGCCTGTCATGTATCTTCTGGAAAACCACATCGGCCAGGACCCAACCTTTTCTCCTCGGGCAGAAGTCATGGACGAATTCAGGCAGCTCCTGTCTGAACGCCTGGCGCAAAAGGCCACGGCGGTATACCACGAGATCATGCAGAAACAAATACCCGAGCGAAAGGAAGAGTGGGAGTTTGCCCACGTCGTCCAGCTTGGAAAGGCCGTGACCAAGGTGTGCGACCGGATCCGAAAGCGATATAAAAAGACGTCCACCATTATGGGGGTTGATCCGTTGAGCATCCTCGTGTATGAAGTCTTCCCCAAGTTTGAGCAGGATGCAAGCGCCATCGTTCAGATCATCATGCAGTCAGCCAGCGAGAGCGGTCAGGACATTGAGATCCAGGACGGCTTTGAGCTCTACAAGGAGCTGAAAGAAATCCGCGATATTCACGAAGAATTCCTCCCCAAGGAGCCCTTCGCCTTCAACATTGAAGACTTGCTTGTCGACTTCGTGTGGCGCTGGCTGGCGTCGGCCGAGGCCCGAATGACGGATTTCGTGGACCAGGCCATCAAGCAAGACAAATTCCAAGTTAGAACAGAGAGCCCAGATCAGATCCCGGGAGATGCGCAGCGGCATAGTGTGTCCGTCATTGACATGTTCATGCTCTTCAACCAGACGGTAGATCAGGTTTTCAAGCTGGAATGGGGCAACCCGGAGCACCACGCCAGATTCATGACCGCGCTGGCAAGGAGCTTTTCCACCGGCATTGGCCGTTACTGCGAGACCGTGGACCAACAGTTTGCAAAGGAAATGGATCGTCCATCTGCGCAGGAGCTTGCTGCACAAACCCAAAGTACCCAGGAGAAGTGGATGCAGTATGCCAAAGACGCGTGGAACAACAAGGAAAAGGCGGAACCATTCCAGTTCTTCCCGGAGGTAAGGTTCTCAAGCCAGTCCCTTTCTCATCAAAATACTAACTTGAGTGTGTCATCTAGTCCTTTGTCAAGCTCAACAACATTGAGTACGCGATGCAGGAGCTGGATAAGCTGGAAAAGACTATGAATGTCGAGGCATGTGCGGCTTTGCTGGAGAAGAAAGACGGAGTCAAGAAGAAAACCCGAAAGCCAAACAAGTACACCTTCACTATCAAGGTAGTGGAGGCGGAGGACATCAAAGCCTGCGATCCATCGGGCTACAGCGATCCATACGTAGTCTTTGGAGACGAGTATCAGAAACGACTCCACAAGACGCGCATCGTTCACCGAAGTCTGAATCCACGCTGGGACGAGTCGTTCGACATCACCGTGCAAGGCCCAGTCAACGTCATTGCGACGATATGGGATTATGATACCTTCGGCGACCACGACTACGTCGGACGCACTTCGCTCAAGCTAGACCCCAACCACTTTGGAGACTATCTTCCCCGTGAGTTCTGGCTGGACTTGGACTCACAGGGCCGTCTCTTGATTAGAGTGAGCATGGAGGGAGAGCGTGATGACATCGTCTTCCACTTTGGAAAAGCTTTCCGCCATTTGAAGCGCACGGAGAGGGACATGGTCCGAAAAATCACGGACAAGGTATGTTGTGGAAGCCGTTCTTCTCGTCCATACCCTACAAGATGCAGCTTGGCTAACCTACGTCTAGCTTACTGTTCAAATCAACGAAACGCTGTCACTCGAGACTTTGCGGAATCTGTTGGGTACTGGCGGCGTGGGAGCTTCGATTACGAGTCTATGGAAGAAGAGAACTTCCACGGCTACCCCCTCAGCAGGGCCTACGCAGGCGCAGATTGAGAGCGCACTCACCAACCTCTTTGCATACTTTGACGACAACTTTGCTATCATGAAGATGACCCTGACAGACGCCACAATGATAGCCGTCATGACTCGTCTGTGGAAGGACGTGCTGATGACAATCGAGAACCTCCTTGTGCCACCCCTGTCCGAGAAGCCGTCGACCCAGAAGCCTCTCACACGCAGGGAGCTTGACATTGTGTACCACTGGCTGGAGATGCTCTTCAACTTCTTCAATGCCAAGGACGAGCACTCGGGCGAGCAGCTCGGAGTCCCAGCCGAGGTGCTCAAATCCCCTAAGTGGCACGAATTGGCCTCGCTGAACTTTTTCTACTTTGAAGACACCAACAACCTTATCCGGGAGTCGGAGCGCATGGCGGCGGCCTCAGCCCAGCGCGCTCAGCAAGCCCTGCAGCAGCAGAACCAACCGCAGAGCCAGCAGAGCAGCGGCAGCAGGCTCGCGGTGCCGTCGAGCCTGGGCGCGTCGCTGGGCGGGGCCGGCTCCTTTGCGAGCATGGGCACCATCCGGCGCGGCAAGAGCATCATGATGAGCCGCAACCTGGGCACGATGCGCAAGGCCAAGGAGGCGAAGCGACGCGAGGCGCAAGCGGATGCCAGTGACGATATGATCTTACGGATCCTGCGCATGCGCCCCGAGGCAGCGAACTACCTCAAGGAGCGGCAGCGGCAAAAGGAGCGGCAGGCCGCGACGGCGGCAGCGGCGCTGATTGTCAGGAACAGCGTCAATCAGGGGTGGAACTCTGGTCCGCCTTTCCAGGGGGCGCCGTTTGGGCGGAACAGTCTATTGCCAAACAGGCGATGAAGATCGAATGGGGACGAAGAGGAAGAAGGTGAGCCAAGAAGAGGAGGGGGAGGGCAGAAGAGGATGATGTAGGCAGAGTATCCAAGCTAGCAGGGCAGGGGGGAGAGAGACAGAAGCACGGGTGAAAGATGTGAAGGGGAGGGGGTGAGGGAGAGGGGGAAATTTTTTGATGAAAGCAGCTCCATCATTTTGCTCCTGTTTTGCCTTGTCTATTAGTGTTTTGATGATTGTGGCCCGGCGGGAAATTTCGGCCTCAACCAGATACCCTTATGAGAGTGTAGGTATATATCGAGGTCATTATGGATTTGAGATGGGTTCGCTCTTTCTTTTTACGACACACGGTGAGGATTTCTGGGATGGTTGGGGAAGACACTGCGCGCTGAGCGAAGACAGATTTGTTATAACGTGCGTGTGCAGTCCGTTCTTCAGCGTGAGTTGAATCCTATTGTCATGTCCTTACGATTGCAAAGATTGTATCCTTTATATCTCCTGTATATTCTAGCTAAATTCGTTGCGAGATTTGACTGATATATTCTGCTTTGCTTCATATGATCACCACCAGGCCAATGTTCTCTTCTCAACATATCTCAATGGCCAGACCCCTTGAGCTTCTGTCACTTCCTTTGTCGGGCTTCAACCCTAGCGGCGTAATCATCCCAGTTCTTGCCTCCCCAAAGTTCGTTCACACGGCTCACAACTTCAGCTGGCCAGATATTGGCCGAGTCGCCTGAGACTCTCGCTCCTTCATGTGCAGTATGGACGTAAGTGCCGCTATCGTCGTCATCAGCGAGACTCACGGCGTCATCGCTCGCGAGGGTAGAAGAGCGACGGGCCGCCGCTCCGCTCTCACTGTAGTCGACGACGACGTTCTTCGATGCCACGATTCTGCCTTCGTGGGATATCTCAAAGTCCAGGGACACGCCGTTTGAAGTCATTTTGATGATGTAGGATAGACGCTTTATGCGCTGGCCCTTTGGATTCTTCCACGAGGGCAGGCTGTCGTAGTCTGGGACTCGGGCCCAGCGTACTTGGCAGAGCTCCTTGACCGTCTCATCGCATCTCTCGGACGGGCTGAAGGCGTTGGAGTAGATGAGGTGCGTAGAGATGCTGTCGAGCGGTTTGTCGAGGTCTTGATGGAACCCTAGCTCGATAGATTTGCCCACTTCCATCTTCTCGCCCTTTCACAGCTGTTAGCATTGTCCTTGTCAGGCGGGCATATCTGGAGTGACTCACGATGCGCAAGAACCAGGAAGCCTGGTCAGCGGCAATGTAAAGACGCGTGACGGGACACCACTCTTTGTCTCGGGCGTCATGCTCCCCTTGGGTCCAGGGCGTCACGTTGCACATGGTCCCATAGCTCGCTCTCGCAATCCTCGAACGGATTGCCGACTCTTCTGCGTCGTCGGACTTTTCAAGCCCCCGAATGGCTGCACCGCGACAGACCGCTGTCCAACTGTTTCAACAAAAAGGGAGGAAAAAGTCAGCTCTGGTCTAGTCGGGTGCAACAGTGTGTACTTACGGCCGTGCCCCTGAACTCTGCAGAATCTCAACTTGGCCTTTCAGACCGTCCCTCAGGCAGCTATGCAAATGGCGACAGCGTCCGAAGCCACCGACCAAAATGATAAACTAGATAGAGTATCATGATAAGTATCAGGTTTCCGTGATGAACTTTGGACACTCCATACCTTGGGCTTCTTCTTGTAGCGTTTCTGGACCTCTTGGATTTGAGTCGTCACAAGTTCCAAGATCTGATTCACTATCGGGCTAAACACTTCGACAACCTCGTCGCTGTTTGTTCAGTCAATAATGGTCCCCCAAGTCCCTTCACAGTTACCAGAGGCTCTTACTTGCTGACGTCGATCTCTGGACAGCTGTACTGGTCGTGGTCTCTCTTCCGCGAGGTGAGGGGCATCTGTATGGTCCAGTTTCGGCCGTCATTGCAGAACTGTGGCTTTATGCCGTTTTCCCACTCATTGTTGATCAGACGGGCTATTCCATCTTCTCCAAGCTTCTCCCAGGTGGTCCAGGCCATCTTGCCCTGAAGGAGGGATCGGAACCGCTCGTCCACAAAGGTAGCGCCGCATAGCTTTCCTGTTATACGGCGTCAGCTAAATTGTCCGGATCAGGAAGCATGGATGTCCTACCGTCTCCTCGGACGCTTTCTTGTACTCTCATCGGGCTTTTGTTGACGACGGTATAGGTGATTACATCCTGTACACCTGTGTGAACATTGTTGAGAACCAGTAGTTGGCGAGGAGTTAACTTACGACAGTGCCTCCACCAGCATCGCAAACAACAAAGTGGTCGCCAACCTGGGAACGACAAGTCGTCAGTAATGTAGAGGTCAG
Organism: Trichoderma sp. PF4103; assembly: GCA_023628735.1. Lineage (NCBI taxonomy): Eukaryota > Fungi > Ascomycota > Sordariomycetes > Hypocreales > Hypocreaceae > Trichoderma > Trichoderma sp. PF4103. The sequence continues at coordinate 451,919 of JAMAKC010000027.1, forward strand.
ACGTCACCATGAAGCATCCTTACACTCATGTCTGCTCTGTCGGACATGTCTCTCAAAGAAGCCAGAGCTGCAGCCTCCGGCTCAGAGATAAATTCCAGAGTTGTGTCAAAAAGGCCGCGAGGCTCTAGCATGCCGGCTTTCTCAATAGCCTCTTTCATACGGAACTGGGCGTATGCAGGCCAAATTGCCGGGAGGGTAACAATGACTCTCAATGCAGAGAGCTCCATCATGGATGCCCCCTCAGCTCGCTCGATACAGCTCAGACTATACTTCCATAGCTCGCGCAAATAATCGCTGATGACATCAACGGCATGGGTACCCAGCCTTTCCAAGGACGACTTGGCCCTTTGGAGATGCGTCGACTCCCGTAGGTACTGCGGAATGTCTTCTTCATCCAAAAGGCAGAGCTTAAACCACTAGAGGGTGGATTCTCCGATGGGGGCGGCGTAGCCCCAGACAGGTGGCTGGTCCTCTTCGGTGTAAGAGATTGAGGTTGAGACCTTTTCCTTGTCGCTGTTGAAGTTGAAGTTGGACTTCCAGCTCGTTATGATGTCGACATTGTCTGGCCGAGTCGATCGGGCCCATGCCACGCCTGAGAACCTATAGAGAGTCAGAGACTGAGGAGGCATCGTGATCGTAAAGCGAGAAGTGAGCTTACGTGGTTCCAAAATCTATGCCTATGACGATGGTAGGATCCCCAGGATGAAGATGTCGGGTTTCTCTTCCGGCGCCTCTCTGGGTTCGCGTAGGTCGAGGCATGGTCAGCGGGATCGTGAGCAGTGATAACGGGACGGATTGCAAGCAGTCAGAAATGTAGTAGATGGGGAAAGGCTGGTAAGGATTTGGTAAACAGCTTGGTCGAGCCAAGAGCTCCAAAGATTCCAAGGTGGAAGATGAAGTAGGAAAAGAAGTTGAGGGAGAAAGTCAGGGTGAATAGAGAACGAAGTGAGAACAAAGTAAATGGTCGTGCTTCACTTGCTCTGCCAGCTGGCGGATAGTTGCCTCAGATATTTGGCAGAGCAAAGGCGGTGCAGCACGTGAGTGATTCTGCCAGGCACCCTTAAGTCTCTTCTTCTTTCTTTCTTTCTCCTTCTTCGTCTCCTTTCTCTTTCTTCATCATCGTTTTCTCCTCCCTATTGCCGCATTCAGTCACGTTTGTGTGATTTCAAGCCAACGCCCTGTTTCACCTCGCAATGCTAGAGGGCATCGATCAAAGTCATGATGAGGGAGGCGGTATATCACTTCCAGCCCTGAGTTGAAGTCTCCAAGGCTAACTGTGACAGATCCTCAGGGAAGCTCTCAAGATGAAGGGCTAGCCCAAGCGGCCGAGGGCCCATCCCTTCGGCCCAGAGAAGGCGGTCGAACCAAGTACACTGAATGCGACGACATCGACACTGAAGTCGCTTCTACATGTACCGTGGATGAAGCGAGAGACGAGTTGATGGATTCTCAGGAAGACTTTCCATCAAATGAACTAAGCGTCGAAGAGGGCAAAACTACTCGGACGTTGCGATCCCGCCTAGCTAAGCAGGAGCCGGCGGACTCAACGGAGCAGACTCGAGGTTCCCGCGTGATAATCAAACCTAAGAAACGAACACGCAACGATGACGACGAATTTAAGCCTCAGAAACCGGCAAAACGAGGCCGGAAACCTTCAGCCAACACCGAGATCAAAAATTTTGACAAGGACATGCGGGAATTGCTGGAGCGATTTACCTCCAAGGTAAAGGAAACCGAATCTCTGAGCTCTGAGATCCAGGATCTGAGAGACCAAGTCGAAGGACGTGACTCCAAGCTTCAAACAATGCAGCGCGACTACAAAGAGAATAAAATGCTGCTGAAGAAGAACAATGATCAACTACAAGACGAGAATGACCGATTGCAAGTCGCAAACGATGAACTGCAACAAACGAACGATGAGCTTCGAACAGAACTCGGGAAGCGGACAACTCAGCTCATAGCTGCCCTCGACGAAAACAAAAAGGACTCTGTCAGATACATCAAAGTGTCAGACTCAGATATTCATGAGGCGTGGATGATCTTGTCCTTCAATGTGCGCGACCTAGTCTCTCGGTGTCTCACTGAGCAACCAAGCAATCAAGCCCGAAGTCTCACTTCATTGGTGAGATGGCAGCGGTTTCGACACTCGGAAGATATTCTATCTCTACGCACAAACATCCTTAGAAAAGCGACATGGAGGAGTCTGGTTTCCGCCGTGTTTCTAGGGTATAGGTCTATCTGGCAAGGAGCATTTGGTAGTTTCTTGACACAAAGTCTATCTGGAAGGGGTAACAACTGCCCCAGTCTCTCTCGGTCGAATGCCAACATTTTACGTATACGAAATACTGACATCGCCTCTTTTACACAGATCATGCTTACATCAAAGACCCCCGGTACCTCAAGATCATCAGTCAAATTAAGTCGAGAGTGATCGCAGACCTCGATAGCCATGCTCATCTGAACCAAGACGCTCTGTTTTCTGAAGTTGAAAGAGTATGGCGAGAGCTTCAACTATTCATTCCGGAATCAAAGGACCGGGAATTCAGAGACAAGATGAAAGAACTCATCGAAGAGGCAGTAAATCTTCATGTCGTTATGATGAAGTCTAAAGCTGTCTTCCAAGTGAAGTGGATTGGAGACAATGATGGCACGAATTTAACCACTTATGATCCCAACACCATGGAAGCTTTTCTTGGAGACGGGGGTGCCGACACATATGACTATTTTGTCAAACTCGTGGAAGCTCCAGGCCTGGTAAAGATTGGGAACGCAGACGGAGAAAACTTTGATCAGGACATGGTCCTCTGCAAATCTCGCGTGATATTGGGGGAGAAAGTTGACAAGGTGTTACTGGAACCTGATTTCTAAGTCTCTTGTGGACGTTTACAGGAAAGGATGGCAGAAAGTTGGAGCGTAGGAGGCTGCATACGGTGGGCTTCCATGGATGACCTCGGTCTCATCTCAGGGTCGCCGGCTACAAACACGCGGCATCACCTTGAGGATCTAAAAGCAGGGGACAATCGAAAACAGATTGGGTTGATGAACAACACAATAGGGTCGTGGTTTCGAGAGCAAGTGACGGCAAATGATAGCTTCGAAAACTGGAATTTTTTGCTTTATTGCTTCCGCTAATCGTGATCCTCTTCTGTGACGCCCGGACACCCGTCCATTTCAGCATCCGGGTACGCCATCTTGCACCAGAAACAATAGTGATGCTTTTCCCGCAGGTACATGACGAGACGGGCCAGTCTCGTCTTGAGATCAAGAGCCTCAAACTCGTCCAGCTCTTCGTCTTCCTCATCCAGGTCATCCGCAAGGGCAAAAGTAACGTCCTTTCCCATAGCCATCTTATCGTCGTCATCCTCGTCGCTGTTCTCATACGTCGGTAACCGCGAAAGAGATTCGTCCAATTCACGCCTCAACCGTCGCTCGCGCTCCTTTTCCTCGCGATGACGGACCAAGCCACGATAAAGCACGGGCACAGACTTGAGCGGCCGAGAAGACCCTGTCTTGGGCTTTGACTTTGCCGCTTCCTCTTTTGAAGAAGAAGGAGGAGGAGGAGGAGGGTTCTGGCTCAGCTCTGTGCTGCTCACTTCCTCATCTAACCTCTCCGCCGTGCGCTGCGCAGCACGTAGCTGTGCTTCCAACCTCGCATCCTCTCTTTCCGCCCTCATCCTCTCGCGATACTCCAGCGGATCAACCTTGACGGCCTTGACATCCCGCTCCTCGGCAGCCTCCTGAAGCTTCCTCTTCTTCTCGCTCTCCATCCCGATGCCGCCGCGATCCTCCTTCATGCTAATCTTGATAGGCTCCGTCTTGCCCGAGCCCTGCCCATCTTCCGTCTTCTTCCCCAGGCCGCCGCCCTTGAAGCCCATCTTGGCCATCATGGCGAGCCCTTTGCTCTTCTTGGCGCGCGCATCCTCGAGCAGGGACGTTGCTAGGGCTTTTTCTCGTGCGGCGGCTTCTTCCCGCGCGAGCTGTGCCTTGGATTTGACGATGCCGCGGGCGCGAGACTCTCGCTTGAGGCGCTCGGCGCGCTGGACGGAGGTTTCGGTTGTGGGGGGAGTGTCTTGGAAGGTCATGTTCATGTAGTCATCTTCGTCGTCGTCGGCGGCGGACATTTTGCTGGAGTTGTGATTGATGGTTTTGTGTAGAGGATGTCTTCTGATTTATAGGGAGTTGTCACAGTGACTTGGTTGACTTGATGGATTGTCAAGCAGCAGAAAATGTGGCGATGCGGGATTCTATAAAGCGATAGTCTTATGTCCTTTTCAAGATCTCATGTGAGAGCAATGATGAATGGCTTGACGTTGAAATCCGGGGTGTGGCGTAGCAGCAGTGGAAGTGTGGCGCAAGAACTGCTCAACTCATAAGCTTTAGAATAGCGATAATAGCGGTCCTTTAACAGAACAGTCAACAGCCCATCTTCAGCATCAACAAGTATCTATACTTTGCAGTACCCAGTTGAAGCTGAAATGATTCGTATCTCGTATTTTGATCTGCAGACAAGCATGCCGTACCTTGTACTCTGCCCAAACAACGCGAGAAGAGGATACCTTACGAGTACTCTGACAGCTCCATCTCCATCTGCTGCGCCACTTTGTCTTCGTATATCCAATCCTTGGTCCTTGTCTGTTTCAGGGACCAAAGAGAGACTCAGCTCGTGTCTGGACTGACACACAAAGTGCTCATTCTACCTTCACCATCTCTTCTGTTGTACTCCGTATGATCCATCACTCAAGTTCTCACTGTGGCCAGGACCGACGGACCCTCGAGACAAGAAGTGACTGACTGACTTGCACTGAGATTGCGGCTCCTCCTCCCCCAGCCACCCGCATTTTACCGCGGCCAGGGCGCTTCAACAGCCCTGCTTACGGGTCCCTGCTGGAGCACCGAGAAGGGATGGAGACTTTTTCGTCGTATCGCGTTGCAGCATTCTTGTATCGGTACTCCATCATTGTAGTATCCAGTATCTTTGTCCGCAGTAAAAGCTCCCGCTCAGCTGCTGCTGCACCTCATTGCTGCAGCCTGCATCCCGCCTCGTTGCCCGCATGGCGCACAACAAGAAGCTCCATCTACAAGCAACTTAATAAATGATGGATGGGAGTTGCTTAAACGCAAAAGCAAGGCAAAAGACGTCGCCAATACAACCTCACGCTTCAGGTATCACCAGCAGCCGTGGATATTTAGTAGTAGCTACGCATAGGCAAAGCTGTTTGCTTCGGCTTAGTGCCTTGCTGTTTGCAGTAAAGCCTCAGCAGGGCCTTGTCCATCTTCTCAGTCTCTCTCCTCTTCTTTTCTCTTTCCTGTGATTGATCTGTTATCTATCTATTACTTCGTGCTGTGCATGTGTATCGCCATACCTTGAATTGACTCGCTCTTCTCAGCTGTTGGGTCTTTAGCCGCGCTGATTGGGGGCTTGTCTGTCTGTCTGTCTGTAATAAGCGGCACTCTGCATATTCAGCTCGTACCTTGCTTCAAACTTGTACCCCAGCAAGGCACTGCTTTGCTTCTTGCAGGAACAAAATCATCTCCATCCAACCACCAACAAAACAAACGACAATAACGAACCGTCCACCTCATTCCTCAACACACACCGATGCGCTCACCTCTCAATTGAAGCATCCGCATCCCCCATCTCAAAAGCCACACCAAGCAAACGGGACGAAAGAGACACGCGCTCTCTCTCTCTCTCTCTCCCCCATCAAAACCATGGGCTCCTCCACCATCCTCGACTCGTTTGGCGACGCCGTCAGCCAGAGCGGCCGCTCCTCTCGTCACCACCACGCGAGCGGCACCCGCCGCCACAAGAAGCGCCGCTCCCACTCCCCCTCGACCTCGCGATCCCGCTCTCGAGACCGGTCCCGCGACCGCGATTGTGACCGGGATCGCTCCAGGTCTCGCTCCCGCACCCGCGGCTTCTTTGGCGACGGCGGCGGCGGTCATCGCAGGAGCACCGGCTCCAGAGGCTCGTTCTTTGGCGCGGGCGGCAACCACAGCCGCTCCAGCTTCTTTGGAAACAGTACGTGTCCCATCATCTTGTCCTCGATGCAAAATCACCTTCTTGCACACAGAGAGAGAGAGAGGCTGGATCAAAGAAACTAACAGCATCCGTTCAAAGGCCGCCCATCGTACTACAAGCGCTCCCCCCGCGAGGGCTTCGTCCAGCGCTGCATCAAGCAGCTCAAGCGCCTCCTCCGCGACCTGCAGCACTACGCCAAGCGCCACCCCTGGAAGGTCTTCTTCCTCGTCATCCTGCCCCTCGTCACCGGCGGCGCCCTGACCGCCCTGCTCGCCCGCTTCGGCCTGCGCATCCCGCCCGCCCTCGAGCGCATGCTCGGCGTCGCCAAGCGCGCTGCCACCGGCGACCCCTTTAGCGCCGTGGGCGACGCCGTGCGCATGGCCGGCGAGTACCACGGGCACCACGGGCACGGCGGCAACCCCAGCGCGTATGCCGCTTACGCTGGCGGTGCTGGTGCTGGTTCTGCGGTTGCAAGCGGCGGCGGCCATGCGTATGCTTCTCCTCGCAGCAGCGGCAGCGGGACCACGCGCGTCGAACGGGGCCGGAGCGGCGACGTCCGGTGGGAGCGTAGGGCCACGACGTACTATGATGAGGGGGATCGCGAGGGCGGCTTCATGGACGGCATTCGCAAGGGCGTGTCCAAGATGTTTTCATGATCCCCGGGTTCATATGGGTAGAGATCGTTTTACGAGCACCTGAGATGAGATGATGGTGGGCGTTTTCTGGAGGACGACTGATGTTTTACACGACTGGATACGACTTTTTTTTTTTCTCTCTCTCCCTTTCCTTCCTCTCTCTCGTTTTCTTTCGGCCCTTTTCTCTTCTTTCCATTCTCTACCTTTCAATAGCTTGATGATGTGTTACGGCTTATGACTATTCTTGTATCAAAGGCAAAAAGCGAGATGCTTGCATAAAGTATATCCTATTCTACGCGGCAGATATCTTGGGATATATCATCCTCCATATATATCTGCTTCCTACCATATTGAATACACCGTTTACGACTTTTTCACACTATGCCTAGTGACGAACCTTGTCTACTTCATCATTGATCAAGGTAGATAGTCTCATCTGTGAGACCCTTTATGTCTCTGTATACAGTGTGCTCAATCGAGGAGTCAATTCCACTACAACAGCTAGATCCGCTATTATGAGCACTCTCCTATCCTCACCCTCCCTCTCAGCGAAATACATGCGACTCTACTCTCGGACCAAATCGGCACAAGAAACCTCATGTCAAATGCAGAACCGGCCATCCATAGAAACCTTGTGAACCACCGGCTATTCTCCAGCTGGGGCCATCCACGATCCAGAGAGATCACTAGTAGGCAAGGAAGAGAGTTAAAAAAAAAAGAAAAACATCCGAAAATCAACATGATGCTTCGTCGAAACAATGGAGCCTCTCCAAGCCGTCCGAAAGCCCCTTCCGCCATCCAGCCTGCCGGCCATACCCGACAAAGGGTGGAAAACAAAGTAAATTGAATAGAAAAAAGAGGGGAAAAAAAAAAAAAAAAAAAGACCAGATGCATTCGTCGTGCAACAAAGGCAAATGTTCATGCTTGTCGTCATACGCCAACCCCTCGTTATCTTCTAGGTACTTGACGTTCTGCAGCCTAGATAGGTACTGTAACAGAATCTTGGCTGAGAGCTCATCTCCACGAGCTTTCAGAAAGAGAAGGGGATTCTAACCCCCGTCACAGAAACCAGGCCAACGGTTGTCAATGGACAATGAACAACTGGCAGACACACGGTGGCGAAAGTTTCAGTAGATCCGGTATCCATGAGGCGAAAAAGGCGGCGAAAGAGGTTTTTTTGGGAAAGCATGCGCTACATAGAATACATATAAGTTCGTCAAAGCAGAAGTCCCCCATGGTCGGCGAGACTTTGCTTCGTTATTGTTCGTGCCTCTCTCTTCTCCGTAGCAAAGTTCAAGTGGCTTTGTCTTTCTCATCCTTGTTCGGTTTCCAAAACTGCATCATCCGGCCCAGCCGCTTGGTCTTGCTCTTGGACTTTTTCGACTCGGGTTCATTATCTAGCGTGACCTCCATAGAGAGCTTGCTTCTCTCGCCGTGGGAACTGCTAATGAGACGGCTGAGGCTGGCCAAGCTCGATCGTCTGCGACCAAATGGCGCCGACATGGACACTGGACGCTGATCGCGAGCGAGAGGCTGACGCGGTCGCGGTGCGGGGATATAGGTGCTGTCACGGGTCATGGCAGAGGTGCTTGACGCAATGGACGGAACGTCGTAATCCATCGAGATCCTGACTTCCGGTCCCGGCTCTCCCATGAGCAGAGAGTGGAAGCTGTCGTCAGTGACGGAAGACGGGGCAGTGGAGATGCGCTGGGCGTCAATCGACATTGGCGTCCGCGGAGAGGGATGAGGAGATGAGGCATAGCTGGCCGAGTAAGGGCTGAGCGGTGAGATGCCGGCACTGGGAAGAGCCAGAGGTTGCTCATCCACTGGCATGTCGATAGTGACAGGGAGCTGTCGCGGAGACGGGGCCGAGGGCGCTCCGGAGTCGACGGAATCCCTGCGGCCCTGGAACGTAGGGGCCCGGAAGATGGGCATCGAAAACTCCTCTGCGATGGTCTCATCCTGGAGGGAGATCTTGAAAGCATCAGCCCGCGCCGCTTGCGAGCTCAACGATTCTCTCTCCATGATGCCAGCGCTTCTGCGGCGCATTTTGCCTAGCGCCCGGTCGCTGGGAGCGCCAAAGGACTCTTTGGAAACAGGCACGACAGCGGGTGGTGTCGTCTCGCCGTCGGATTCCTCGCTAGTCTCCTCGCTGGTTTCGAGCCTGGTCCTGGGGTGGCCTTTCCCATCGTCATCCTCTTCATCCTCTTCAAACACGTCAGCCATGGTGGAGCTGCTGCCGAATCGGTGCATGGAGGAACGGAAGTCAAAAGGAGGAAGATCAGGGGCCGACTCGGCACGTCGGTGATAGTGCATGCCTGGACCACTGAAACCCTTCAGTCCTTGAGCGCTGTGGAGGCGCCTCCTGCTACTCGGCGTGCCTGCGGCACGCTGAGCAGCCTCCCACTCGGGGTTATAAGACAAGGGTGTGTTGAAAGGACCGAGAGCGGCATCCAGGTCAATCATGGGTGAAGAGATCTCCTCTGAATGCCGCTTCGGCGGCTCGGAAGGCTCAGGCAAGGGTGGCGATTCGGTGATGCTGATGGTGGGCGGCTCGAACGAAGGTTCTCGGATGTCCCTTTCGGTTTCATCCTCTTCGTCGTCGTCAGGGTGCGACACGGACGCTGGGGGCGTCGGTGGTCGAACTGCGCTTGATTTGCCACGCTTCTTGTGGCCCTTCAAGGGCAGGATGGAGCCAGCCCAGCCTTTGGCCTTCTTCTCTTCCTCCTTCTTCCTCTCCTTCTCCTTCTTCTCCTCCTTCTTTTCCTTCTTGCTCTTCTTCTTCTTCTTGTCGCCCTTTTTGCTTCCCTTCTTATGCTTCGAGGAAGGGGTTTCTGAAGTGTCCAGCGACGACTCCGACGCACGATCAGAGCAGGAGATTCGGTCAACCGGGCGAGGGGCGCATTCCGACGAGCCGGAAGAGCTCGGCCGCCTCTTCACGGGGGATCCAGAGGCGAAGGCATCCAGACCGAAGAAGGACCAGCGCTTGGCAGGTTTGGAAGGGGTGGACACGTTCGACTCTGTGGCGTCAGCGTCGGAGATGTTGAGGAGGGCAGGAATCGAATTTCGGCGGCGGGGAGAAGTAGGCGGCTCCTCGGTAATTTGCAGCTCCGCGGTGCGTTCTAGGATGGCGCCTGCTGTGCTAGGTCGGGACTCCTGAGGTTCACTCGCTGTCCGCGAAAGTGGAGCGGAGCCATCTCGCCCATTGTTGGAAGTAACCGAGATGACGGAGGATACACTGCCAGAGACCGAATGGCCCGGCCGCGCGGTGATGGTGCTGGACGTGTCATTGGATACGAGCGAGAGCGGCCGAGGAATGAATTCCAGAGTATCCGAGAACCCAACCTTTGAACGCAGCATGGGTTTGCCCATTTTCCAGGCCTCATCGGGGGCCAGGAGCGGCGCTTTGGAACTGCCTGCAGACTTGTCATCTTTTCCAGGCTGGGTGGGCTCCGGCAAGGGGAACTCGAAGCCAATGAGAGGCAAATCCTCTTTCCGGCCAACGATGGTAGGGCTACTAGGGGCGCTGTTCCCCTGGGGCAGAGAGCCAATGGCTGGCGGCGCGAAGAGCATGGGGAGGTCAGTGGCCGGGATAGTGGCAGACATGCCTCGGCGATGTCCTCTGCGCGGTGGCTGTAAAGTGGGCGTCTTCAAGTCAAATTCGTTCTTTGGCGGGCTGGTGCTCATGACGGCGATTGTGCTCCCTTCGCGAAGACGGCCTCCAACGAACTCGCTGCCGCCCCTTCGATGGCCGTGGCCCATTGGACGGTTGGTCGACGCGGACCCGGGAGTTTGCTTGGCGGAATTTGGAGAATGAGGCGGGCTGAGAAAAGCACGAGGATCTGGAGGAAGGGAGGCTCCCGGGTTGAAGCTGAATGCCGGCAGCGCCGCGTGTCGCGAGCCATCCACGGCTATGCTGAGGGGCCGGTGCATCTCGACGGCAGACATGGGCCGCCTCCGCTTGGCGATGGAATCGTGTGACGGTGTGGGTGGCGCTGCGGGAAACGAGAATTGAGGGTTGGGAGGAGGCAGCGCGCCATGCTGAGATGCAGGACCTCGGGCGAGGGAGGCGGTAGTCGCGTCGTCCAAGGAAGCAAGATAGTCGACAGCCCCCTCCATGTTGTGGACAGGCGGCGCAACGGCTGCTCGTTCGGGGGTGTAGAGTGCGGTTGCCATCATTGCTTCCGGCCGTGGTGAGGCATGAACATGGATGAGCGACTAGATCGAGGAGTGATGGACCATAGAGAGGGCACGAGTGTGCTATGGTGACTGTGACTGTGACTGGTGACGTCTTTTTTCTGTGTGAATTTTTGCCTTTTCTCGGTCGAATTGTGGCTTGGTTGCGTTGCTTGCTCCTCTCGCTTTCTGAAAAGAGAAAAAGTACAGATTGCGGCGATATAAAACAAGTCGAAGCAGACACACAAGATTCGATAAAGATTCGAGCTAAAGATCAGAGGAGAAGGATGAGCGGTCGACTTCACAGACAGGCGCTGCGTCGAGAAGAAGCGTTGGCGATGCGTACCAGCGAATCAACGGCGGCTTCACAGACAGGCGCTGCGTCGAGAAGAAGCGTTGGCGATGCGTACCAGCGAATCAACGGCGGCTCGAATGATGCGGCAAAGGCGGGAGAAGTGTCGCGAGGTAAAACGATGTCGAGAGAATAGAACAACTGCCGAGGACGAAGAAGAAGAGGAGGGTAAAATGCAATGCTGGAGAAGATCAAGATCAAAAGAAGAAGAAAATTCGGGGGAAATGAGCGGACGGTCAAAACCAGCAGCAACTCAAGGCGAGGAGCGTAGCTGGAATTGCACCAAAGGTGGTTAAGGTTTCGATGGCGCGGATGGAGAATAGAGAATAGGAATGGGATCGAAGAGAAAGAAAATCTGGAGAGAGGAGAGGAAGAGTCGGAGACGGACAAGAGAGAATATGGGGGGCGCTACCCAGAGGTACGGCCCAGCAGGTACCAGCCGAGCAGTCGCCCGGGGTCCCTGTCCGCCGGGCCAGTTTGTGCAAGGTACCTCGCGGTCCCCACCGCGAAATGCGGCCTAGAGGCCCTTCCAAGCCTTGGCCATCCCCAAAGCAGCGCACCCACCCCCTGCGTGCCGCGTACCCTGCGCGTACTGGGTACATGCACGCTGGCAGGCGCTAACAGACAAGCATGCCAGGAACGGCCAGGTAGCGCTACTTGGGGTTTCTGGGCACGTCTCCGCCCGCAGCAAAGTGCCATCGCGTTTGCCACCTGCGCCAGAAGCCCCGATTTGGGAACAACGCCCACGAACTTGTATCTAGGTACAGTACCTTAGCCGCTCAGCCCGCCCACACAGTGCCCCAGGCTGCAGCACAGCGATACAGCCCGAGATATAGGTGCTGCTACAGGGCCTACGCCTGGCTAAAAGCACAGTGCATGTATCTTGCCGTCTGCGGTCCCGGTACATGTATTGCGCGCAGGACGAAAGGCGTCCAGTCCGACTGAGGTTGTGAGGATCTTACGGGTCAGAAGAGCAGGTGATCTTTTCCGCTAACGCAGGCGTGCAGCAGGTGCATCTGCATCCTCAGCCGCCGACTGGGCGAAGGATTGATTAACTGATTGATGCATTGATTGATCTATTGATCTCTCAATCGTCCCTTGTCAGCCCTCTTGCTGGCCCTTTCGCGGCTGTTCAGCGGGCAGTCATGTCTCGCCTGCCTGTCCCGTTACCTATGTTTGGTCGTGTGCGGTTCTGCCGTCATGTACCAGTACTTGGACCTTGTGTCAGAATCATCTCTCTTCTGCATCAATCTCACCACCACACCCGACCTTGGGTACGTGTACTTGGTAGACCTCCTACAACCCCGACCGACACCCAGGGCAACGAGATCAGATGGAGAGGAGCCACTGCAATCGATGCAGCATCAGCCTCTCCGTCACGACGTCGCAGCTCTGACGGCTTGAGCGGGAACCAAGCGCATTCAAGAGGCGGACTCAGCGTCGCAACGATGGAAGAACGAGAATACAAGCGAATCCAACGGCAGAGCATCGCCTTCCTATTGCCATCGGCCCGCAGGTCTAGCCAGGCCTCGCAGGCGGCTATCTAGTACAGATCAAGCGCACTATCAATCCATGGATGCATCCTTACGAAGTATCACGAAGAGGGCACAATCGCACATCGCCGTCGCTAGCATCCCTCGCTCGCCCTGCTCGATGCTCCCCTCGTGACCATGGGCCATCTGTAAGAGGTGTGAAACAATGCGCCAACATACAGATACAGGCGAGCGCCAAGTAACACTGGATATTCAAAACCGTACAGTGCATGCGGAGAAGCGCCCACGCATCTCGATGACCTTCCCTTTTCTCTCGCTCCCTTGCCTTGGAGGCCCATCAGCTGGGGCTGACGGACGGGGAGGGAAGGGCAGGGCAATCCTCGACTCTGGACGAATCCTCTCGGCCACAAGCCCCGTCGGCAATCGACCTTTTTCGACGCAAAAACGGAGACACAAGAGGCTTGCCTTGCCTTGCCTTGCCTTGCCTTGCCTTGCCTCTCTGCCCTACCTTATTACCTGGACACTCGCGAGTGCCTACTCGGGACACGCTTGAGTCTGCAGATTCATGCGGCACGCACACACACACATTCGGTACATACACCAGTTGACAAGGCTCCGCCGACAGGGGTCATGGGGAGGCACCAAAGGAGGTTCACAAAGAGCAACTCTAGCCACAGTTGGGTGCAAGTTGCAGTCAACAATCAAAGGCCGTCCTTGCTGCGCCTATCCGAGGTCGTAATCGACAATTGCTTGCTGTCCGGACAATCTTAGCTCGCGGCTCAGCTCGCATCGGCGAACCCTACCTCAGCAAGAGTGTCTGCATCTGTTCCTCATTCTTCCCCTTTGATTAACAGATTTCGGCATGTACCTCCATCTTATTCCCCTCTTATTCGCTCTCTTCCTCTTTGCTTTTTGTACCACCCCCAGTGTTCCTAGGTACTAAGCAAGATGTCAACGGGCCGCCGGCCCTTTTTCGTGTTTCATAACCTTGCTCCTGTCATCGGCTGCCAAGTGCTCTCGCGCTACTTTGGATTAGTCCTGTTCGTGATGTCTACTGTGTGCTCCGTGCTAGTGACTCGAATGAGCGTTTGACCCTGCCCTTCTTCCCTCTCAGACTACGGAATATTCTTCCTGCTTTGATTGATGCTGTCTTATCTGATACATCCGGGACCTGCAGGCTGACGGAACTTTTAGCCCTGCTGGGCCGAGCATAAGAAACCGTGTTCCAGTTGTTAACATCACAATTTGCCGGCAAAGGACGGGGCCCAAAACCACTGCCCTTGAATGGCGGGAGGCCCCCCCGTGGATGTATCCACCTCTTTGTTGTCCAGGGACCCGTATCATCCGTCATTCGAACGTCTTTGTCAGGGAGACGGGAAGTATCCTACCTCCACGATCTAGGTGTCGATGCGTGGCCTCTGGCTGCGGGTTTGGGATACAATAATGCATGTGCTGGGCGGTAAGGCCGCCAATTCCGGGCATTCTCCAGGACAAACGACTTCGAGATGCCCGCTAGAAGCACAATGCGCATGTACTGACGGCCTGGCAACCCAACGATTGGAAGAGGACGGGCCAAGGGGCTCCGTATTGATGCTTCTCGTACCTGCATTGACAGGGTATCATGCCCATGCTTCATAGACAGTAAGGTACCGATGATACTGCTGCGTGCACGGCTTCGAGGTAGGTAGGTACTTTTTTCCTGTATGTCCCCATCATGCAATCAGTCTCAGCCTCTCCTAATATCGTGAGCGACAAGGGACTACGTGGCACAAAGCCCTTTTTTTCCTGCTTCGTGTTGGGAAAAGATTAAAGAGCCCACCGATCGCCCAGCCGATGTTTGAAGATTAACTCGGAGCCTGAAACAGGGCAAATCAAAAATAGACACGCTCAGGCCATGCTACGCATTAACACGTTGCCATCTTGAGGACGGACGATCGTGGGTTTTTTCCCTTTTATGCTCGTAATAACACAATGAGATTCGCGCCTGCAAACAGCGAGTGCTACGGCAGCTGAATCACCTACCTTACCTTATCAACCCCCTTTCTTTAGTACCTAGGTACTCACCTATGACGCCGATTTTGCTGGCAAACGAGATGTTTTCTGGGTAGGATCACCGCCTTTCTTGAGCCAGTATAACGCGCATCATGCCTACCTCCTGCACAGTAGCGGTGGTCACGGCAACTTTGTGTGCTGGCGCGTTATTACCTCTCCATTCCGTTGAAGCGGGATGAACATCATCAACCCCGTAGCAACGCATGATATCAGCTTATTTCGAGAAGCATTGTCGGCTTCTCTGACAGGGGAGCCAAGAAGCAATGTTCATCAATGCCGTCCGTGTTCACTTTTCCGTAATGATGAGCAGAAAAGTGCTTCCCTTTCGTCTTCGGTTTCGCAAAGAACAGTGACAAACAATGCCACGGACGCCCCTGCATCTGCAGCACAACACGAATCCCTGGCATCCGGCTCCCCCATCCACGTCTGCGTTCTGCGTTGTCAGCGTGTGAATGGACGGCGGCGGGCCATGGGAGGGTGGAACCGGCCGCCGCCGGGGCTTCAGCTTTGAAGGTTGTGCCCGTATAGAGACGGTGATCGGTAGCTGTAGTAATACAAAAAGAATCGGCACGGGCTGGACGGACGAGGCTGCCACGTTGAAGCAGAAATCGGGATGGCAGCGGTATCTGATACTCGTGTCGTGGGTGGATGCTGTGTAACGGATGGAACCGGATATGTCAGGGGAGAATTGCCGTTGGCCAGCTGCAGAATGGATGGCAAGATTGTAGGTACCTGTAGGTACCCGGAGCCCGCTGGAATGGGGCCTGAGGGACGGCCACTACAGCGCATAAAGCCGCCGTCCAGTGCCTCTATGCAGCTTGCCTGCGGTGGCCGGGCTTGTCAGGTACAATCAAGATCCCTTTCTACATGTGGAGAAGCGCCTTATCGCTCACCGCCTTGGCCCCGCATCTGCAGTTGAACGGCAAAAAAAAAAAGTTAGAGAAAAAAAAGGGCTTCATCAAGCGGAGAGGAGAATAACGCAGTTCGAACCACTGTGACTTGAACGCTGTCCAGTCAACCGTGGATCATCGTCCAAAGCATATCATTCACAATGGAGGCCGCAGTCGAGAAGC
The DNA here is from genome assembly GCA_023628735.1 of Trichoderma sp. PF4103. NCBI lineage: Eukaryota > Fungi > Ascomycota > Sordariomycetes > Hypocreales > Hypocreaceae > Trichoderma > Trichoderma sp. PF4103. The sequence continues at coordinate 467,722 of JAMAKC010000027.1, forward strand.
CGGCTGCAAAGCCAACAAAACCGCTTGGCATGCGCAAAAATGGTATGCGCGACTTCCCAGCCTGGCGCTTCAATCACCACCACCACCACCACCGGCATCTACTGACACCGAGTTGACAGGAATGCAATGGCATGCGCCGAAGAAGGCCTTCCGCCCGACTGCCGGTCTATCCTCTTATGAGCAGAGGGCCAAGGAGCGTGCGGCGATGGCACAGGTGAAGGCAAAGGAAAAGGAGATGAAGCAGGAGAAGGAGGAGGAGCGCCAGGTACGTTGTCGCTTTGCAACTCTATTAGGTGATCTGCTTCAGCAGTTGCCTTGCTCACAGATATTTTGCAGCGACGAATCCAAGCAATCAAGGACAAGCGAGCAAAGAAGGAAGAGAGGGAGAGATACGAGAAGATGGCCGAAAAGATGCACCGCAAGCGAGTGGAGAGATTGAAGCGCAAGGAGAAGCGAAACAAGCTCTTGAACTCATGAGCCGAGCGGCATCCGCGCCGACAGAACGACACCGGGCTTGGAAATGACACGATCCTGCGACGAGTGCGAGAATATTTCTACTATCGGCAAAGCCCGCGGCGACATCTCGATGCTTGCAGGAGATGCGCACTTTGGTATCCAGACGTGGACGACCATGGGAGCTGCATGCAGATGGATTGGGGCATGTGGCGACGGTCTCTTCACCGCTCATCGACCTAGCGGACTGCTCGGAGTAGCCTGCACCTGGATCTCATTCGTGTTCCGCAGCAGGGTGGATTTATTGGCAGCTTTGGGGGGCTGTATCTGGAGAAGGAAACTGCATCACCATCCTCAACCAGTACGACTCGGTATTTGGACCAGTTTTGCCAGAGACGGGGACTTGGCTTGGATTCTCTTCGATCTGCACCCAAGTTTGCTGGACCGGGAAGTTGTGCGGCTAGGAGGGACATGCGGTTGTGGTGTCTTTGTACCTGCATCTTACAGTACTTCTTGCTGGTCGTATGCGTGTCTGTCTTCTCATGGGGTGGTTATCTCAAACGTTTGAAATCGAGGGAGGAATTGCATCTGCACGGAGTTGGGAGCACATTTGGTTCGTTATCACAACATCAAGCTTTCTGAAACAATATCCAGAGTAAATAAAGGGTTTCGCTTGACATTCAGACAGTGATCTGTTACCTCGCTAAAACGCAAAGCAGCATGGAGGCTCAAGATTTCCCTGAACCTCGGGTAATATATGCAACCAAACAGCCAAGCCATCATCAGAGCGCTGGATTGCATGTGAACTTGCAGCTGCCACATCTTCAACCATATGTACAAGTCTCGTCACTCGCTCGCTGCTTGGTCCATGCCCCACTTTATTTTCCCTACCACCCAGGCTCTCTCTTCACTTTCCTACCCGTCTCTCTACTGTACCCTCCCCGGGTACGGATAATATGGCCCAGATCCCGATCCAATGCATGCACGATGCTCGCATGGAAAAGGGGGCCCCTCTCACCGTCGCCACGGCCCAACCAGCGGCGATGCCGACCCAGAACCTGCCCGACCCTCCGTCAGCCCCAGCCAGGCCTGGGCGGCACCGTGTCCAGCGGTCGCTGACGGACTTGGTCGTGGGCGACAGGGTGCTCCGGGGCAGGACGGACGACGACGAGACACCGACGACGACAGCACTGCAGACTCAGCGCCAGGGGCAGGCGCTCAACCGGATACAGACACACAGGATGCGGCGCTCGGTGGACGTGCCGCGCTCGGGGGCCGTGACGCCCATCATGAGCCCGATTCACAGCCGGCGCGCCAGCTTGCTGCTATCAAAGGATGGCGATGACAGGCCGGACTTTTCGCGGACCGGCAAGGAGGACAAGGACAGAGACAAGGACAAGGCGAAGGAGAAGCTGCAAGGCGACAGGGCAAAGGACAAGGCCTCGTCCAGCACCGAGTAAGGGAGGCCCTACTGAGCGATGTCCGAGGGACACACAAAGACTAGTAGTTGTTCCAAGTGGCTGCTTTCACTAACTGTGAGTCCTCAGTGAGCTGCGGCAATCCCTCGCAGAGCTCAACAACTTCTCCGCCGAAACGACGCGACAGCTAGACCAGACGCACTACGCCCTCCTCGAGAAAACGAGCAGCCTGCAGGTCATGGTCAAGGCCCTCAAGGACCTGGCGCAGGCGTCGTGCGACCTCCAGATGGGATTCGACGTGGCTGCGCAAGAGCTCGAGACAGACGTCACAACCCAGCTACGGAACCTTGGGCATTTCGAATCGCAACAGTCTACAATCGAGACTCTGCAGAATCGCATACACCTGGGAAGGCAGACCGCCGACAAGCTGGCAGCGCGGGTGGATGTGGTGCGCAAACAGATCGAGGGCTGGGAGCGCGCCGACAGGGCGTGGCAGGAGAAGACGCGCAAGCGGCTGAGAATCACCTGGGCAGCTCTGTTGTCCATTGTCTGCCTCATCGGTCTTCTGTTCATGTCCTTCGGTTACAATTCCCGCGGCGCTACACAAGGCGACTCGGTAGGCTCGTGGAGAAACACCACGCCCGGGTTCCAAGGCCCCGATCAGGATCTTGCAGCAAATAGCCACGGCGGAGGACCGGAGGCGACCCGGGCTTGGGATGTACCGCCAGCTGACGACGAGCCGTTGCGGATATTTGACGAGCTATGACCGAGCCGACGGCGACGGGCGAATCATCGGAACAGGACCCGTCAACGCTGTACGGAAGCGCAACAGGACGAGGTCTTGCCTGCAAAGCCGCAAGAATGGCCGCAGCCCCTACATGCGCATTCGTTGTGCAGCACCAGATTTGACAGCGCCAAATGGGGTTGCATTAATAGCTTGGGACAGGAACCGCTCATTAAGCATGAGAACCATTTGTCGACGTCACCGAGCAAACTTGGCCCAACTGCTAATAGCCATGGTAGCATTATGCGGAGGCGGGCTTGTAGCAACTGTCTTTGGCTCACACGCGTATGGGGTATTAATACCAGACGTACTATCGTCAGGCCAAATCGGCAAATTGTGCATAGGTACTAGTAATACTTACAGCTGGTGGTAAGAATGCAAAAACGATGTATTAATAGAGGCTTCACAGAATCTTTCACCCTTGGTGCCAGTCTGTTGTAATGCGGTAATTAGTTGCAGTCCAGAAGTTGCATCTGGGCAATTGCCTACTGGTATATTCGTTTGACGCCTGAGGAATCTCTGAGACACAGTTCAAAGGCACCCCTGATACCTATGATCCTTGCTGCTACCTAAGTACCTATGTACCTTATGTATTGCCAATTCTGGGGCTAAGGTACCACGGCTGCCCAGACATCTTGTGCATAAGCTTGCAAATCTGCGATGCTTATGATGACGTCTCCTTCTTGGGGACCTGGTTCTCGCAGGAATAGAAGCCGGAACGAAAGTATCAAGGCGCCTCTAACGACTTGATACGAATCAGTAGCTGGATTTCTTGTGATTGTGATACTCTGTCGCAAGACAGGCTGAACAGCGCCAAAAGCTGCTGCCCTTCTGGTCGTTGTGGCGCCAGGGCGAGTCTGAGAATCCTCCTCCCATCTCTCGATGATGATTTGTTGACGCTGGTGGTTGAACTTGCTTAGGAGGACGATTTTTACTTGGTGGTCTGATGCAGTGAACCACCATCTCATATCGTCTCGTAACGCAGTTAGGGATTCAGAATCCCCTGCCTCGATAACTAGAGTTGGCCAGGCAACTGGATGATTACGTGCTGGCTTTGGCCCACCACACGAATCACCCTCACCACCGTCACCTCCAGGGTGACCTTGTGGTCGAAAGGTAGTACTCCCGATTTGTGTCCAGATTTCTCTCCTTCTTGGCCAAAGCTGATCGTGGAATGTTTCGTAAAGTTCGAGATGGAGTTTTTCATGTAAGACAGTAGGAATTGTGACAATCAGAATCTTCCTGTCAGCATGGTAACGGCGTATGCGGAATGGGCGACGTTCTTGGCAGATGATTTCCTCGAAATCGGTAGGAGAAACGTCTGGATAATTTAGTATAGGAGATCCTAGAAATGTAGTGAGACGGCAAATTCTTACTTTGAATAACCAAATAATCGCCAGAAGCTTGCCTGGCCACCTGGCAGAGCTCCTTAATGGTAGTGAACTGAGTCCTCGGTGGCTGCTCCTGATCATAGGACGCCAGCGAGGTAGGGGGGGTAGAGATAGAATTGTCGGGCGAAGCCATTCTTGCTAGAAACCTGCGTGAAAAGGCCAACTTTGCGGCGACGCTGACGAAGCTTCGAGGGTTTGGTAGACTTTGAAGGTTCCCACTGGTGGTGGGCTCGGCGTTGACACAGGAAGAATGGCTGGAAGATTCCAAGGGGCACGTATGAATTATTGCTTTCACTGGTGATGCATGCGTCAAGTCGGTGGATGATTTGCGTTTCGCTGTTCGCCGCGGTTCATCGCGTGTTTCTTCGAGGGGTCGAGTGAGTGAGGAAGGCGGGCAGACAGGACTCGGGAGCTACTGGCAGTTGTTGAAACAGGTACAGTAGTACCGTAGTGATACACACTTGGAGGCAGCTACGTCATACCTTAGCCTTCAGAAATTGGACATCAATTCTTCCAAGTGAAGCTACCCTAAAACCATCAGGAACTCATCTGCGACTTCAACATCATGCCTGGCTGCAGCCATTCCTTTGCGCTCAAATTGCACGGGAATGATTGTGCTATCTTTGCGTTTAGTAGGTACTAGTATGAAGTAACTACGGCTATTTAGCAGTACCTCGAGCTTGGCGGTGATGTCATGCTAAGCCAATCGGCCTCTTCCCTGCTTCTCACATCTCTTCTTCCCTTCATGATCCCAATCAGAACTGCTGTTGCGAAGGAAAGTATTAGCATGGCATGTAAGCCATATGCAACCACGCCTCTCTGTATGGGATGGAATTACTATTCCTTAATTCCATCGGCGAGTCGGTCGGCCTTGCGGCTGAAGAGGCACCAAACAATTGCAAAGAGAGGGGGGGGAGGGGGCGGAATTCTGTCCTACCGGAAGAGAGCAAACATGCTGTCCGAAGAGATGATACCTATTAAGTAGGTAGTCTAGTAGGTAGGTAGTCAGCCATCGAGCGCTGTAGGTAGTAATATGCGTGTATTTGTGAAGTAAATTGCTCTGATGTAGGTTGGTAGCACTGGACTAGGTACATACTGACATGCTTGGCAGTGATATAATATGGGGCGCAGCAGGGCTGCGGATTGCGAATGTTCTTGGCCAGCCTGTGACTTATTACTGATGCTTTCTTTCTTCCTCCCGTCTCTTTTTGTTACCCCCCATTATCATCATCATCATCATATTCGCGGCATATAATATCCGCAGCCGGCCACCATCGTTTGTCCCGCGTCACTCTTTTCCATTCTGCCGTCGTCGTCTTCGTTGCGCGCCCGGAATCTAGCCTAGAGGGAACTGCGCCTCCTCAGTGATCCCCGCGTCATCGAAAACCGCAAAATTGAGCCGGGAGATTCTGCTGCTTGCGCGCCCTGCTGTACTATAGTGCCTTTCTTGCACGTAGCAAGCTTACTTACTACCTACCCGACCTCACATACTGCAGACTACCTTGCATCGTACATTCCATACTATAGCGACGACCACCTGCGGCGCTGTTACCCCGCCAGAGAGATTCAGCCGATTTCCTTCCATCAACCCAAAGCGCTGGGGCTGACGACGGGCTCTGCTACTCGCTTGTCTGTCTGACTTCTCCGAGACCGCATCTGATCTTCCAGGTTCTCGAATCGCCTCTCTGCGTCTCTTGCCAGGCCTCAATCGTTGACCATGACAGTCGCCGAGCAGCAAGTGCCCGATGGCGGCGCTGCTGTCGCCCTGCCAATTCGCGCCAATGGTTCAGACACGGCGCCGGCCTCGAGCAATGCGCTGACGGGCAAACAAGAGCACTGTGCGTTCTCTTTCCCTTGTTGACAATTTGATTCGAAAGCTGCCCTCGCCATTACAGCTTGGCCTTTAGCTAACTAAACCGCGCACATCCACAGACCTGAAGAGGGAGCTCATATCCGACCAGGTCAAGTGGGAGATCAACGAGCTCAACTCGCCGACGGCTCTGCAGCGCTTCGGCGCACCGTTCAAGTCGGAGCAGGGCGAAGTCCCTCCCCAAGAGTCCGACCTGCCGATCCTGCGGTACATCTTCGTCCATCATGTTCGCGATTTCCCGTTTCTCGACAAGGCTAGGGAGAAGGAATTCTGGCAGGACAAGCTCCAGGTCGTACGTTACTACTACGCTGGCGTCTCCCTGCGGCGGTTCGTTTGACGCTGACGCGCATAGGGCAGTTTCTCGAGTCCTTTGCCACGAAGCAGATCTCCTCGTCCGAAGACCGTCTGGAAGAGACGAAGCGCCGGAAGCTGGCCATCAAGGCGCAGAAGCTGGTCGAGCTCATGATGGTCTCGGGCATCCCCACCTCGTCCGGGTTCGAAGAGCGCATCAAGTTCTCCGAGCTCGAAATCGTGGACAGCAACGCCATCGACAGGGGCGTCATGAACACTCTCCCTGAAGGGAACTACATCAACGGCTGGGACGTCAATGTCGCCGGCGTCCGCGTCACCTCCGTCAAGCGCAACATCCGCTACCACAAGCACGCAGAGTTCATCTTGCGCATCAAGCGAAAGGGCGAGCTGGAGCACTTTGTTGGTCGACGGTATGGCGACTTCAGCAGGTTGCACCGACGACTGCGCGCCGAGCTGCCTGGAAGGGTCTTGCCTGCGTTGCCAAAGAAGAACAAGTCGGACACGAGAATGAGCGGGCTGCTGCCGTCCTTTTCCGGTGCAGGAGATGACTCCGATGCCTCGTCTGTTTCTTCCATGTCCACTCGGAGGACGAGGATGTCACAGAACCTGAGCGGGGGGCTGCTGTCTCCCAAGGGTGGTGAGTCCTTCGACCGAGAACAGTGTTCTACACGAGGAATAAGCTCTGAGGAATCGTCGACTAATAGGCGCGATAGTTACACATGGCCATGGATCGATAAGGTCAAGGAAATCAAGTCGTTCGAGGAAGGTAGCTTCGCCTCGGCCATCAGTCGACGGCCAAGCAAGCTCTGGAGCGGCGACTCCCGACGCGAACAAGGAGGTTAGCATCCACCCGCCCCGAAGTTCAGACAGGGTGACCAAAGATTGACATGGAACATACAGATTGTCCTTTGGCGAGAGAATCAAAGGGTCTCGCTCCGTGCTTTCCTACGATCTCTTCTCCATAACCCTCAGATTGCAAACACCAAGGCCATGTCGGATTTCTTGAGCGGCGATCCCATCACGCCCACAGACGAGGATGTGGAAGACATCTCGAGGCGCAAGGCACTTGACGAGAAGCGCATGGAGGAGCAAAAAGAGTTTTACGAAATTGCTCGGAGGCGTGCTGCTGAACTTGACGAGTATATGGAATCGTAAGTCTCCTCAGCCCCTCTCCACCCGACCCCCCTGATCGAGTCTTCTGACACAAACTCCTCAGGTTCCGGCGGGATATTGTCGAACGAAATGGCCTTACCCTCCTGTTCAAGGAGATCAAGGAAAAGGAGACGATTGGCGATCTTAGCATTCAGTATCGCAAGTTTGCCGAGTGGCTGAGGATCGAAATCGCGGCCGTCATCTACCATCTTTTCCTGGCCGAAGACAACTCTGCCGACTTGTTTGCCCAAGCGAAGCGCATCCATTCTCTGATCCCGTACTCCGTCGTGAAAAACGTCATCCGAATTGCGAATCCTGCAGCAGTCATGTCGGGTATTCTGGACGTCTTCCTCGCTCAGCCGTTCGGAACCCGGTCTCTTATGCAGCGAATGTTTTCACTAGCATTGCACGATGGTATTCGCAGCTTCCAGAGGTCCATCGACGCACTGGACGCCAAGATTGGCGATCCCGTGTTTACCGAAAAGATCAAAAGGTATACCAATGCCACCGAAGAGATTAAGAGGGAAATCCGTCGCCAGGCCGAGGAGGAAGATCTTGACATCATAGTGGTAATATTGAGGTCGGACCTGATCGAGCCCGAACTGTCCGGCGAGCAGGTGCAGCGACTGTTCAACGCATACGTCGCCTTCAACAACGCCGTCGAGAATATTGACGAGGAACTGAAGCAGGGGGCCCAGCTCTTCTCGTACCTCAAACAGCTTCTCAAGCTTTGCACGCGACACAGGGATAAGAGCATGCTGCTACAACTGATTGAGGAGCCCGTCACGCTGCAGCTCTTGAGAGACCTATTCACCATTTTCTACGAGCCTCTCGTGCGGGTGTACAAGTCGGCCAACGTGTACAACAGCGTCACCGACTTTGCCGTCTTCATCGACGACATGATCAAGGTGGTGGAGAAGTGCAGAGAGGATGATGCATCTGCGGATCCGAATCAGACTGTGCAAGCGTTCATCGACCTGTGCGCGAGGCACGAGCACAACTTTTACAAGTTCGTGCACGAGATCCACACGCACGACAACGGCCTCTTTACTCAGCTTATGGAGTGGATAGAGGGCATCCTGGAGTTCCTGCGCAGGGGCCCCAAGAACGGCACGCTCAACGTCAACGCCTTGTTCGAGGGCGGCGTCAGCAGCGGCCTCATCGACAAGGAAAAGGCGATTCAGGAAATCGATGCGCTCATCGCCTGGCAGGAGGCGCGGAAGAAGTGGCACAGCGACAAGACGCAGCAGAAGATGGCCGCCGAGGGGCAGCCGGGAAGCGACATGATGCCGACGGGCTTCAGCTCGGCCGACTTTGGGCTCAACGACGAGGACCTGGAGGACCTGGCGTACGACGACGGGTCGGAGACGGAGGCGGAGGAGGAGGACGACTTGGACCCGATCGACGCCGAGAGGCAGAGGCGGGCGAAGAAGCGGGATCGGCTGAGGCGGTCGGCTGGGGAGCCGGTGAAGCCGCCGATTTCAGAGGTTCACAAGCTCAAGGAGAATTTCTTGGTCATGCTGAGGAATGTTTTGGCTGATTAGGTGGGGTTTGGGAGATGCAGATTGGCGAAGAAGCGGAAGCGGAAGCAGAAGCTTAGAGAGGGAGAAGGGGTGCCGAAGGCTATTCTTGTCAGTTGTTGCAAGCGAGGACTTGTTTTGTATTCTTTGGGTAACCGATGATCGGGGGAGGGAAGGGTGATTATTTAGAAGCACATATTCTACCTCTTCGAGCTGCAGAGCAGGCGGATCTGGTCCGAGTGCAAATCTTATGGGCATTGGTGTGGATAATTCAACTTCTTGCAAGGGTGATATGGAGGCCCTTGCGAGATGCATAGCCTTGTAGTTTAGTTATACAGGAACTAGAAACAGACAGGACATGTATATCTTTCTCCGAGAAGCGCAGCCAATGATGTGGGAACAAACATATAGATGGTCTTGTCGAACTCGGTGCAACTCTTATCTCCCTCGTTTAACCAAAACACAGCCCAATCTTTTCTATCGCAACTTATTCTTCGGCTATTTCCGCCTGCAGTTGGACCTCTAAAGACCAATAAAGTCAGTTTTACCTAGGACGAATTTAAAGAAAGGGGCCAAATGTCGCCCCCCCCCCCCCCCCCCCCCCCCCCTCAAATGATAAAAGGATATATGCTCACGCCATAATCGGTTCGCGGAAGCTGAAATGACGTTTGCCTTGGCAAGCAGCTTTTCTTCATATCTCTCGTCGGCCTTGCCCTTGATCCGCAGCTTGTTTGGCTGAGCCTGGGAATTTGAAACACATATTCAGTTTCAACAAAGAAAAAAGACAATATGAAGATGGATTGAAAACAGAGTTACACACATACCTGCATCAGGACGAGGACCAGCTCCTTTGGATCGGCGTTTGCAATGGCGCCGACGGTGCGGTAGCCGTTTTCCCAAAAGACGCGGCTGTTGTTTCAAAAGGTGGAATGAGTATATTTTCATGCTCTCTGCAGATGCCCCGTCGCAAAGCGAAGGGGAAAAAAAACAAAAGAGAAAGAGAGAGAGAGAGGAGAAAAGAACGTACGCTGTTCGGCTCTTGATAAAGGGAATCCTGGCGAGGGCCAGGAGATCCGTCCTTGCGCCGGCCATGAGCCTGTCTGAAAAGTGTTCCAGCGCGGCAGCCATGACACTTTGCATCCCCAGGAATCAGCCCTCAGTCTCACGCGAATACCAAAGAAAGAAGCACAAAGAAGAGACAGGCTGCACATCGTAACTTACCCCCATCCCATCTGTTCGCAAAACTTAATCATGCCGGCCGCGAAACCTTGACATGTCTGCGCAAGTGTCTGCACGGAGCCGCGAGGGGAATCGTACTTGCGAGCGACCACGTGTATGGGTATCTCGTTGCACAGGTCTCGTAGCTGGAGGGCAAGGTAGAATCTACGGTAGACGCGCGCCAATTCCTTCTCTTCGGGCGTGTTCTCCTTAAGGGGCACGCCACGCGCACTTGGCATGTCTATTAGCAGAGTAGTATAATGAATGTGAGGGAATCTGTTGCAAGGCGATTCTTACAGTTTCAGCACATCTGTTGGCTTGATCCCTAGGAAGCGAAGGACCCGAAGCCCGCTTTCGTCCAGAGCATCCATTTCGTTGCGGAACACTTGCCAGTTGACGACTATGCCGAAATCCTGAACTGGCGTGAAGACGTAGAGGATGTGCATCTCGCCATCCATCACAAACGCCTTGAGCGTTTTCGTCAGCTCAGCATGTATAAAGACGCCATCGTACGGGTCAACAGAGGAGGCAACTATGGCTCTGCCTAACTGCGTGGCCGTGAAGCTTGAATAAGAGTCGTTGACAATCAAACCCAGGTCGCGTATCTCCTCGAGCCCCGACTTGAGACAGCTTTCCACAAACTCTCGATCGTGAGTGAAGCTGATGAGGGACTTTGAAAAGTAGTCGAGAAGGGAGTCGTGGCTATTCGCCAAGCGCACGCAAATGACCTCCAAAATGGCCCTTGCCCCTGTGTCAGCGAAATGCCACGCTCGATGAGCGGGTTTGAAACATTGTCTCACCGTTGTACCCGCTTGTTCTCGGTGTTGAGACAGCTGGCAATCTCTGGGATATCCGCATACATGAGATCTAAGACCTGCTCCAGGTCGTCTTGGCGACAGCAAAGGTATGTCTCGCCAACGGGTGATTTGCCCTGCCGTCCGGCGCGGCCTCTCATCTGCCGTAGCATGGAAGGGCCGACATACTCGCGACCCATCCTTGCGTTATGCAGTATCACCCTTCGAGCAGGCCTGGTGTCTTCGGGGTTAGTTGACCTGGACTTGCCGCGGATAACGGTTCTTGAAGGGATGCGCACAGATTGATTCCAGCCGCCAAACTGCAAGTGGCAACGCACACGAGAAGCGTGCCAGCATCATACGCCTCGGCTATGAGATCTCTCTCCTCGCTCGTCAGGCCGGCCTATCCAGGTCAGTCAGATGTACCTCCTTTTGAAGGGAAACATTGCACGCACATCTGAGAGCAAATAGTTAGCATTTTATACATCAACACCAAAAGGCGGGGGGGG